>JAODLD010000001.1:43629045-43646676 GCA_026781065.1 Mormyrops boulengeri
TTCCTACCAGTATTGACTGCTGTTGTGTCAGAGATGATCATCTGAATACTGTTCCATGCATTGTACTCATCAAGCAGCTCCTGCTTGATTGATTGCTTGATTACAATCAGATTGTCCACTGCAGAACCAATATTTCTAGACAGTTTTGTACTCTCAGTGGAGCCACAATCTTCTTAAATTGGTAGTTTCTCTGACTACCCACACATGATTAAGAAATGCCAGATGGGGTCCTGGGTGCAGGAGGTTTTTCCATGATACAATAAAATTAACTTCAAAAAAGTGATCTATGGGTAAAAGTTAATCAAACGCAACATCAGGAAAATTCAATTTTGAAAAACATTTTGTAGTCATAACCCTACTGCAGGAAGCACGTATTTAGACAAATTATGGTGTAATTTTTAACTTTAATACAGCGACGTTTTATTCTCAAAGCATGCGCTAGTAGGATATTCTCCTAAGGTAGGACCAAAAAAACACACATGTGCCTACTAAATTACGCTACCGATAGGAAACATGTTTTAAGTAGGAAACATTTTCTGATCACCGTACTTGAGTACTATAAGACTAGGAGAGAGATATGCAGACAAAACTTTTCATTTTATAATCAATCTCTCAGTACAGCGGAATCAATAAAGTTAATTCATTTTTAGTAGACATTCAACGAAATAGTGGAATACGACACAAATTTCTATCAAAAATATGCAACTTCTGTTAAAGCCGTGGACAATATGAAGTTCTGTACAATCGACCTTTCTCAAGGCATCTTATTTAATAATGACATCGTAATGCGATTTCAAATATTTCACAAAGTTATAACATCAACCGTTAAAGCACTAATTCTCCCATAAACGCAAAGCAGCGCCACGTACAAGAAAACTACACATTGATACTATACTCATTGATATGTTAATAGCAGAGAACACAGCATTAATTCAGCAACGTGATCTATACATACGATGAATCTGCAGAACCATGCAGTATTTTAAAATATGACACACCCCCTCAAATAAAAACAAACAGTCGTAAAATGTTTCCGCATGCGCGGTACAGAAACCCGGTCAAGGAAGGTACGTGGCTCTGATGCACATGCGTGCTGGAAATAGGGAAGGAGCTGCAAGTCGGGTAGCGATAGTGCGCACGCTCGGCCTATGACGTTCAGGAGCTGCAGATCGGGCAGATCCCCGTAAAGTTTAATGGAAAGAAAAACAAAGCAAAACAAAAAAACGTAAAGTATAATGTGGTGTATGTATGCGCGAAGGTAATGCTGCATGCGCAGATGTGCAAGCTGCAAATCTGGCAGGAGCTGCAGATCGAGTAGTGATAATTGTACGCATCGAAATATGCTACCAGGAGGTTCGGCGCATGCGCAGAACTCAATCTCGGGTTCATCTCGGCTGTTTTTTCCACGCCCATAAATCTATGCTACCTTCGTGTGGAAACATCGGCTTTTGGTGAGTAAAATCAAAAAAATATTATTATTATCGTGAATTGCTACTTGTTAACATGTAAATACACACTGGTTTTGCTGCACAATCGAGAAGTTAGCTTATAATGGCCAGCCACACGTGTTTAAATCTTATTTTAACACAGCGTCCTCCGTGACGGAAATGGGTTACGTATATGTATTTTTTTTAGATGTTAGCCTAATCGTTATATCTAAATACTTTGTGCTTATTAACCTCTAACACCCTGGGGGGGGAGGGGTTGTTAAAGAAATTTTGCCTGAAGGCATACCCAAATCAAAGACTCTGGAGTTAAAATAGTTCCGAAACCTTATAAACTCTCAGAGTATGTTTCACAAATGCACCATATATTTTACATACACATAACACAACTTTCAAACAAGCACACAGTGCTTTGTAAATGCAAGACACGACTATCAAACAAATTATGCACGCTTTGCCAACATAAAAGTACTTTCTCACAAATGTAAACCAATTTGAAGTCAAACCACATCACATTTCGCATATAAAAATGTATTACATGTGCAAAAACCACGTACAAGTACAAAAAAAGTACCTTTCTATTTATGGATCATGTGACTTGGCACGATTTTCTTCCAAGCATTTTTGTGTTGCGAGATTTTCTCACAAAGGGGCTGGATAGAATCAACGTCTTAAACACCAGATGGCGCTATAAGTACGTTTACTTTACCCTGCTGGAGAATTCCTCTCTTCGGCTAGCGGGTGAGATGACTAACTAGTTTCAAGGTCATGGTGTGCAGTGTGGAGATACACCAAAAATGAGCGGCCAGCTGCAGGTCAGTTTAAATTTTTTTTTTAAGCTGTTTAAAAGTTTCTTAAGTCTAACTATTATGAAGGCTAGTGAGAGTCAAGCTGGCTGTGGTAAACGTACTTACAGCCCGATCTACTGTTTAGGAAGTTGATGCTATCCAGCCCATTTCTGATAAAATCTTGAGACAAAGTGCTGTCAAGAAAATCCCCCTGTAATCGTAATTTAATTGCCTTGGGCAATTACGCCATTCGATTTACAAAAAGAATGTCAAGAATTTCATCCAAATTATTTTTTGTTCTTGATAACACATGAATGTGTTTTGGGAGTCTTCCTCAAGACAAAATAGGAGAAAATAGTGAGTTTACCTACGTTATATTTTTGCATGTTGTTTTCTATGCACCCTGAATATTCATTAGGCAGCAGAATAAAGACCCTCAACGTTTCCCGATCTTGGACTCCAGACATCGTTTTTACGCTCTAACTCCGGTCAAACCGATGATTAATCTATGAATATTTTAAATTTCCAAAGGTGCACTTATGAGATTTGAATGATAGTCATTGATATTCTTTATTTAAGGTGGATCTTCAGCATTCTTACAGCATCACCAAAACTTTGTACAGGCCATTTGGGCTCTGTCCTGGGCCCAGTTAAGTTATTATAGATAATAACTTTTGTCTAGTAAAGTCTTCTCTTGTGTTCTCTAGCTATGGAGAAAAAGTGGGAAGAAGTTTATGACTTTCTTTCTCTGAGAACATACCCATCAGGGTATAGCAAGTCACAGAAATTAAATCTTAGGAGATACGCCTCCAAATTCACAGTAAAGGGTGAGTATCTGAAATACAACCAGCTGTAGTGTTTTGTTAAGATAGATCTTTAATTAATGTAGCTTTTTAATGAATGTTCACTGCAGGAGGAGACATATTCTATGGAAGCAGAAGAGCTATTAAAACCAAAGAAGAGGCAAAGATGCTCTTCAAGGAATTTCACTTCTCTGCCATGGGGGGGCACTCAGGTGTCCTAAAAACGCGTTCTGCCATGTGTTCCAGATTTTACTGGCTTGGCATGTCCATTGATGTTCAGAACTGGGTATGTGTTTTTTCGTGGTTTGAATTATTAATGGGTTAAAGCTGTATTAATATTAACAGCTGATTTCTTGCAGGTCTTGGAGTGTGATAAATGCAGGAAGATTGTAAAACCATTGACTGCTCCACGGTCATTTCAGTATATTAAGGTAAATGTATACATTAGTATCTTAATACTATACAACAGCTATTAATCAAATATATTTGTTTTATCGTGATAGGTGTCCGCTGTTTGAGAGCTCACTGGTATTGATTCAACAGGATCTTTTCCAAAAACTGTGTATGGCTTTCAGTATATTCTCATAGCTGCAGACTACGTTTTCAAATCGGTTGAGGCTTTCCTGTTAAAAACTAAATCTGCAGTTGAAATGGGCTGTCATATTTGCTCTGTTATATATAGATTTAGTAGTGCCAAAAGAATCCTCTCTCACCCGGGTAGAGAATTTGCAGGGCTTCTGCGCATCCTTAATAAGTCTTAAATATAATATTCAAAAATCGGAATTTTAGGCCTTCAAACATCTTAAATACGATTTTGACAGGTCTTAAAAATGATTAGATTATGAAGTCTTCTTTAATAAAGTTGCATTAAGTCTTGCTTTTAAATATGTTTGTGGAAAAAAAATTGTATTGATAATGCTGTAACAAAATTGCAAAATGAAACTCTGGAAAATGGAATCTCATCTCGGAAACTGTGTAGCCCGGTGAGAATTTCTTGGAGCTCACTTAGCGGTTATGGATGTGAAATAGGTCTTAAATTGCATTTATAATGGTCTTAGAAAGTCTTAAAAAGTCATATTTAATTTGTTGCAACCTGCAGAAACTGTGACTTGTGAATGAAGTATACGCATTTTTTTAATATTGTAATTTTAAATACAATACAAATTCCTCCCTTTTTATTTTTTTACTACTGCAATTGTTTTCTGAATGTGTAATATTTTGGGTATTGAAAGGATAGTGCTACATGCACTATCTGGCAGGAGCTGCAGATCAAGTAGTGATAATTGTATGCATCGAAATATGTTACCAGGAGGTTCTTCGCATGCTGCGTAATACACTATAAGAAAATGCTTCCTACACTTTTTGAGTGCACATGTAGCCAGAATTGACTTAATTTGAAGTCCATTTGTACTGGGTGCATTTATTTGATAAGGAGAAGGATTTGATTATTGAAATACCCTTGGTGAATTGAGAGAGCATAAATATGTTATAATACACTATCAAAATATGCTCCCCACTCTCTTAGAGTGCATATGCAATGAGAATTTATGTAATGTAAACTCGTACTTGACTGAATATGCTAGCCCTGGTGCAATCTGAAAACCCACAAGGTAGCATTTTTTGGCTCTTGCCCGGTTACTGTATTTTTCCCTGAACCATGGCACTATGTCTACTTTACTAAAGGTTGGTTAGTGTCCACAGATGTGGGTGGGAGTTATTCCAACCTCAGGTGCAGTCAAATACATTGACAGAAAAAGTATGTTTTCATTTCCAAAGTGTCCATTGTTTGTTTTATGTAGACTATGTTCATCTGGTCTATAACACCTCAAATTTCTGATAAATGAAAATTTTGTGTGTACTGTGTTCATCCTACCCTCAGTGAAACCTAGCAAAAACACACATGAATGTGCACTGCATTGGCGTCACAGCCTGTGACATGGTCTAAATACGTACACTAGCCCGGTCAAAAAAAACAAAAAGTCGCCATTTGAATTTTCGTTGGACTGCCTTTAGCTTTGATTATGGCGCACATTTGTCATGGCATTTGTTCCACAAGCTTATGCAACATCTCACCCTTTATTTTTATCCAGATTTACATTTGTCACCAACATCCTGTTTTGACAAGTGAGTTGAAACACTCCGTAAAGCCTCCTTCAGCACATCCCAAAGACCTTCAGTGAGGTTAAGGTCACAACTCTGTGATGACCAAGTCATGCGTGAAAATGATTCCTCATGCTCCCTGAACCACTCTTTGACAATTTGAACCCAATGAATCTTGGCATCCTTGTCCTGGATTATGCCCATGCCAACAGGGAAGAAAAAAATCCATTGATGATGGATGGAAGTGTAACCTGGCCATTCAGTAGATTCAGGTACTCAGCTGACTTTACTTTATTGCTGCATAACGCTGCTGAGCTGTAATAATGATCCAGTCATTGGCTCTTAAGTATTTGCTGGTATAAATTCAAATGGCGACTTTTTTTTTTCCGGCTGGGCAGTCTACATGCATTCTGGTGGTCTGGCCATTTCTTGAGGTAAAGTTGTGGTAAATTTGAAAAATTATAAGCTTTTGCAAATATTGCAAGAAATACGTTGCTTCCGAAAATGAGCCTGAAACTATTAGGCTCATTGTGATGTATGATATTTAATCTCACTCCCTCGTCCCTTTGCAGCTCAACCCCAAGTTTCTCCACACGAACTCCACCAGCCACACCTGGCCGTTCGGCGCCATCGCGGAACTGATCGGTATGAAGCTCATTATTGCAACAAATATCATCAAATAAAGATGCAAAGTTGAACTCCAAAACATTTTGAGATATGTATAGATGATTGCAATTATCTTCACATATGGAAACACTTATTTGTAAGATCCTCTTCAGATTTAAGTGATGCCGTGTCTTTATACTATTGTATTGTAATAAGACAGTTACAGGAAATGCTTGTGGTTTTAAGTTGTCCTTTACTGGAGGTGCTGATTCTATCTAAATGTGTATTATTTTGTACCCAGACAATGCATATGACCCAGATGTCATGGCCAAGAAGTTCTGGATTGACTGGACTCAGATAAAGGGGTTCGACTGCCTTACATTTCAGGACAACGGGAGCGGTATGACCAAGAGCAGGATGTACGAGTTGTTGAGGTATATTACAGACAGGAAGCTCTAATTAGCATCTAGTGATGACTGCCTTTTGACACTCTGAGCCAACAGTGTAGGAGTTTGAAACGGAGGGGGACACACACAACTATTTAAATAAATTAAACTAAATTAAATATTGGGGATATGTATCCCTCCCCGTTACTGGGTTCCTGCTCTGAGCCATTGCAGTATGTAATTGATAGACTTTGTCTTCAAAGCCATGATTGTCTGTTCTGCAATAATAACATTTTACTTTGAAAAGAAAACAAATAGCAAAGCCATCAGGGGGGTATTCCTTGAAAGTACAGTAGCTAAAGAAAGCCAGACTTTCCCGAAAAAGGCTGACTCAAACTAGCGCCATCTCTAAACTTAGCCTCATGTCGTTCCGCTAATGCAGTTCAGCTTTAACTAATCAAGGCTCATACAAGACAGACTTGCATAGTCTCACAGTGCGCACACCCGAGATATTTAATATTCCCCAATTTAATGGATGAACGATAGATCGATCAAATGAATCGGAAAGCGTGTTAAACGAGAAGTGTTTTCTTTCTGCCGCAGAACAAATGCTGCTGATGGAGCTGTATGAAAAAATATAATGATGTAATGGCTAAAAAAGGCAATACTGTGACCATAAAGCCAGGGAGTTGGCTTGGCAAAGAATTGCAGACAGACTAAAAGCATAAGTTATGTAAAAATTACATGGGCCTAGTACAGTGGCACGGTGGTTTATGGAGGCTTATGCTGTCGCCTTACACCGCAGTTCCTGGTTCGATCCCTATAGCCAATGGGAAACCTTCTGGGTTGAGTTCATGTGTCATTCTTACTGTAAAATGTTATTCTGTATTATTTGATCTCAGTAAAATACTTTGTTGCATCCGTGTGAAATGTTCTGCACAAATAATCGTATCTTGTCTTTGCTTTCTACTAATAAACTTTCAAAGTAGACTGTGACTAAACAAAAGAGAAAAATATCTTCCTGTTCATATTATTTTAACGGATATTTTTGCAATTTCAGTCATCGCATTTTATGTTTGACCTCTGTAAAATGGGTACGCTTAATTATTTTGGAATTAATTGGAAGGCTGAGACATGATTTTATAGGCTTTATTATATTGATTATGTTGCAATCTCAGCTCCGTTCTCCATATTATGTAAATACCACGCAGAGGATTACTTCAGAAAAGATCGTTTTTATTCTCTGCTTCCTCGTCTTGCTTTTACTCACAGCACCAACTACAGGGTTCCATTTTTTAATATACATATATACGAAACTCAATCTCCCGCTAACCCGCTAACGAAAACTGTTCTATGCCTTTTGGGGTATACCAAAATATGGATTTTGTATTTCCTTGTTTAAACATAAATAGTTGAAATGGATTTCCATGTTAGTGCGTGAAATCAGTCCTGTTTGCATGTTTTGCTGCTGAGTTGGAGTCTGAATGTGGGCCAGTGCAGGCCATGAGACGTAATAGCTGTAAAGCTTTTTGGGTATATGAAATTATTTTTGACAAAAAAACGTTGCTGCTGGTTCTCTCATTTTGGCACACTTTCATCCCTGTAAAGGCTAGTTCATATTTTACGCTTTCCGCGTATGGTTTCGTTTGCTTCTGCAGAGGACAGTCATCCGCGCGGCAGTTGGTGTTGATACTGTTGATGTGGATGGCTGTGGTCGGCGCATGCGTACAGCAGTGGTATTCCTCCAGACCAGCAGAGGGCAGATATCGTCTCCTAGGCTCCTAAGCCTACGCAAAAGCACGATGAGATACGGTATATAACCGCAAGTTCCAAGTCTTCTTGGGTTTTTAAAACTATAAACATAACTTCATTTTGTAAAACTACGTAACTGATGTTGGCTTTGTCTCAAGAGCAATTTGGACAGTAAATATGTTATTCACCTCTCCCCAAGCACGTTTCTCGTTAAAAGTACTATTTGATTCTTGTGATATATAATTCTTGGATAGAAATCAATAATAATCAAGACATAGGTGGAATATACAGAGCCCCTAAGAGGTCGGGATGGGAAAATATTTTTTGAAATAGTTTTGTGCATTCCCTCACAGTACTTTCCCACTTGCTATTTGCTGCAACGTGACGGCAAGGATAAACCTAAATTATGTTTGTGCGGGCACTTCGCGTTCAATAGCCCAGCTTTCTGAATTGACGTGCATTGTCCCCCATAGTTTAATAATAAAACAAAAACTCTATATGGCTGTATCGTTTAAGTTTATACTTATTAGTCGATTAATGTTTTGTACATTAAACAGACACAGTACAATGTTTATTAGTAACGGGAAACTATTGCGAGGGATCGCTATAGTATCGTGAGGAAACATTAAACTAAAAAAACATGTTGTCACCCTGACCTCTTAGAGGGCTCCGTAGTAATATAAAATTAATCTTGAACAAATATAGATGAGAATAGGTTTCCAGAGCTATTGCTATTTATCGTTTTGAGCTGAACAAATTTAAAGGACAAAGGTTACATACATGCCACCTACTGGATATACCTAGTCAATTATCCTGCACATGCGCAGGCGACGCAAAAGGTTTCCGCTAAAATCTGGGCTACACGTGCACCGACCGCAGCCGTCCGCAGCCAACCCCTGATGACGATATTTACGTCACGTGAGTCCATGTGAGTAATACATTTATTACTAGGGATACAAGAATTGCAAGCATTAACAAAAAGAATACACAAACACAGATTACCTTAGGATTCAGGCACTAAAAACAAGGAAGACGGAAAACTATTTTCTATTAAAATTTTATGCTGTTTTAGGGCATTTCATGGTAAACTTCTCTTCTCCCCAAATCAGTTTCGGGTTTAGTGATAAGCAAGCCATCGGAGGCCACGCCCCAGTGGGCTTGTACGGAAACGGCTTCAAGTCCAGCTCTATGCGTCTGGGGAAGGACACCATCGTCTTCTCCAAGACAAGGGACACTATGAGTGTGGGGCTGTTGTCCCAGAGCTACCTGGAGAGCATCCAGGCCAAGCATGTGGTGGTCCCCATCGTCACCATCGGACATGATGGGCAGTGCCCGTATCCTTTTTTACAGACAAAAATGCTAAACTGCTAATCTGAGACCTGGACTGGCATCTGGCTCAAGGTGACCCTTGCCTTGTATCTCCTGTGCCCTATTGTGGCCCATTGTGATCCAGTAGTGGTTAAGTGGTTATGTAAGATGGATGGATGAGACTGTAAGGCATTTAATTTAAAGTGGTAAATTCTTATGCTCTACAAAAGTGATGATCTGTGTTTATTCCAATTTATTTTATTGATGTGCAGTAAAGCAATCTTTTTAAAGAAAATCACTACCCAGAATTTTTTTTATATATATCATAGATTTGATGAAATCTGATTTGATGATGTTTTTGTAACTGCACTTGAACTCTCTACTTGAAGGAGTATGTCATTTATACTTGGAATCAAAGAGTTTTATTTGAGTTTTCAAAAGACTAATGAATTCCCTTGGGTATAATTACCCAGCTAAACGAAGCAGCACTTAGTAAACTAAAAAAACGCAGAAATCTGACCTTTAGTCCTTAACCTAAGGCCTCACTCAGAGTTGAGGATGCAGCCAGGCTGCAAAACATTCTCAAACACTCCCCCTTCAACACAGCGGAGAAGCTCCTCACTGAGCTGAGGGCTATTACCTCCATCAGCTCTACAGGCACACGCATCATCATCTGGAACCTGCGCAGGTGACCCATACATTTGTGGAGACTTGAGCCTTAACATGTGTGCGTGCTCTAGGGGTCTTAAGTGTATTTTGGTCCTGCCAGAGTGGCGAATGGAGAGACGGAGTTTGACCTCAGCACGGACAGGTATGACATCCGGATCCCGGCAGATGCGTGTGAGGTGTACAAGCACCGAGGCGTCACACAGTCAGTACCGGAGATCATCTACTCGCTGCGTGTGAGTATTTCAGATGGGCCAGTAGGATCTCAGGCAGGGTGTGGAGGGTGTAAGTAGCTGCCAGTACTGGAGGAAGGAGCATAGGATATGTACTGGGTCATACAGACTGTCCAAAATGAAAGGCAGATGCAAGAAGTAACAAAAGCGAAAAAAAAAATCTTTTATTTTTGTAAATTTTATTATTTTGCATACAATAAGTGCAGCTTGGGGGGTCTCTAATTTTCCTTCCTGTATGTGGAATAGGCCTACTGCAGCATCTTGTACTTAAAGCCTCGCATGCAGATCATCATCAGAGGTCAGAAGGTGAAGACGCAGCTAATCTCCAAGAGCCTGGCATTCACCCGCAAAGACCAATACAAACCCTCCTTCCTTGTATCCACTTTTACTCTTGAGAATCTGATCAGAATAAATGGTTAGAAGATGGACGAATGGATGGATGGATGGATGAAATCTGTAATTTAGGTAACAGAATGCTGTGTCGGTGCCTCAACAGCGTTAGTCTGATTACCTCCTTGTGTCCATTGAAGGTGGGAACTTATGTTACCTGTAAAATTTTATGGCAGCTTCTCAAACGGTATCGGGATCACTTGTCTTCACTAATTTTCCTAAACAAATCTCAGAAAGAAAATATCCGGATAACCTTTGGATACAACATTAAAAGCAAGGATGAGTACGGCATGATGATGTACCATAAGAACCGTCTAATCAAGGCATTTGAGAGGTTGGGCTGCCAGCGCAAGGTGAGCCTATAAATATTCTTGCATTTTTTGTGTTGATGGTGGGGTTTCAAATGTGCACTATTGCTATTCTGTTGGTCATACTCCTTGTGTCATTGTCCACAACAAGTTAGACACCTTGAGTTCTACTTTATGATTCATACAGAGTGGTATCCGGGGTGTCGGAGTGATCGGTGTTATCGAGTGCAACTTTCTACAGCCCACACAGAACAAACAGGACTTTGACGACACCGCTGAATACAGGTAGTTCTGTACATCAGAATGACGCTGTAATATCATTATCAGTTTTCTTGAGGGTTAAAAAATTGTGTTAAAGTGGTATTGAACTTACTGTAGCATCAGACAGTAAGTACTTTTGGTGCCATTTTGGAGGTGGTGGGCACACCTAACCGAAAAGTTAGCTTTGATAACTGATACGCTAACTCCAAAGTTTAATTCGATAACGGTAAACCACAAAAAAATTTAGCAGAAGCTAATGATAACCGTTGATTTTTATTATATGGATTTACCTTTGATTTGGTTTTTTGGCTCTGAAACCCTTAAAACCTAGACCTGGAGAGCTACAATTTGAACCTGTTTAACAATGAAGTCCAAGCTGTCAGATTAGAATCAGGGGATATTTTAGGCTTAATCAATTGGTAGGGTCTCTGGAATAAATCTGCACCGAAATGTTCTTTTTGTGATACTCTAGATGAGACGTTTTTGTCAGAGAAGCTCTATTTCGCAGTTGGCCCTGATATTTTGCTGTCAGTGAAGCTGCTTGGGGACTATAAACATGGTGCCATTTACATGGAACTAGGAAGGAGGGTCTTAGCTCTTTGTTGGTCTATAGCTCTGTCAATCGGAACCCAGAAAATACAACTGTGGACCTGTATCACGAAACAAGATTTCTAGTTTGACCAGATAACTTGTCGGATGTGAGGTACTCTAGGCTAAAGTAGTAAGTGTAATTGAATGAAGAAGGAACAAATATGTTTGATTTTAGGGTTTCTAATTGTTTTTACCGTTAAACTCTATTTACTTTAGCTACGAAGAAATGTTAGTGGATTTACATTTAGCAGAACTAAATTTAGCAAAAGCTAATGGTAGGCTATGGTTTTCAAAGTTAGTGTAACTGCTAATCCAGTAACGAAAAAGTTAGGTTTGCTAATTAGCAGTTAGTGGATTAGCAGAACCCATCCCACCAATGCATTATGGCCCAAAAGTTATTTGGCACAGATTTTCTAAGTTTGCGATATTTGTCCAGGAAAACGATGAATAACCTGGCAGTGAAGCTGCAAGAGTACTGGGAAGAAATCCACTTCAAGCATAAAAATGAGAACCCTACTTGCACAATACCAACAGAAGATATTGCGTAAGTACTAGAAAGGCGTGTCTGTTTTGAGAGCTGTGTATACTGTGGAGTCTGGACATGCTCTGAGAAAAGCAGAGTGATGCCGCTGTTAGCTAGCAGACATAACCCAGAAAATGTATATTTGTTTTTTGCTGTTTGAGTACAGAAAGCATCCGGATCAGAACTGGATTCAGTGTGTTGACTGTCTGAAGTGGAGAAGGCTCCCAGATGGTATCGACTGTGATCGGCTCCCCGAGAATTGGGTCTGCCGCATGAATCCAGATCCCCAGTACAGGTGACGTCTGTGGTTTATACTGTAACCAGTAACAGAATGGGGAGAACTGGTCCTTCGGATTCAGAAGACTTAACCATTTGTATGTGGGACCCCAGCCATTACTCATCTGATCCTCCATCAGTATGAAAGGATCGATCAGCAGGAAGGTGCAGCTTTGTGTTGATGAGTGCCAGTTTACATTAAATCTGTGTGGGTATTAACTGACTGACGAGGGAGCAGATCTGTTTTGTAAACTTTGTGCTGTTGCAGGAGCTGTCAGGTAGAGGAGGATCATGAGGACTCAGAAGACGAGCAGCAGTCTTACCCAAAACCTTACAAGAGACAGTAAGAGGCCTATCATCTCACATGTGCTAGTACTGCTTAGATATTTCTTAGATATCATAAGGGAACCTGACCATGGGTGTTTTTCTTTACTGTAGAAAGAAAAGCAATAAGATACAGCAGAAAAATAACAGACAACAGGTGAGTATATTTTGAAGATTAAGGGCTGGTTCTTACTGTGGATGCAGATGCACCGTCTGCGTTTCAGGATCTTCACACTGCTTGGTCCAACACGCCAGACCCCCATGCGCTTTGACATCAGACCTGGGATAGCACTGTAGTGTAAAGCTGCTCGTAAGTCATGTTTATGAAGTGCAACATGAATGTTATATTTAAAATAAGTATTTTACTACTACTAACCTTGCATTATGTACTTACAGGTAAATTGAATTAGAGTTACAAACATGTATTTTATTTTAGTTTGCAACCATCCGCAAGTCATTATAATCCCATAGCAAAGAATCATATAAATGTCGGTGTTTCTGGACTTCCTCAGCCAACCATTATTTGAATCTGCTAGTTGTGTTTGTTATCAGTCTGATCAGAGAGGGTAGAAAAGGTGTTTATATACAGTGTTTGGTCTGATCTCCTTTCTGATTCTCTTCTGTTCCACTGGCCAATAAATGAGGCGTGTTTGCATCACAGAACCCATGTCCATGGTTGTTTTCGAGTGGCCCGTGCCCTCGCATTTGGCCCTCAAACACTGTCTCTGCACCCAGTCTCTGTCACAAAAACTGCATCACAACAACCGTAATATGGAGCATCTGCGTCCACAGTAATCATAAATCAGCCTTATGATCCAAGAATCTCATGGACCTCACACTGAGAAAGCATGCACTCGCACACTTTGTGTGACTACACCACAGCAGAACTAAAGATTCGGCTATTGATTATCGCCCCAAATGTCCTCTCAGATGCCAGCACCAGCGTTGCCCCTTCCAGCCACACCATTGTCAGACAGTGAACGGTGGAGACCTGCAGAGGGCGCTCCCACTGGCCTCTCATCTAGGAGCTTCACTCATCCCAGCTGCTCAGGTCAGGCTGTGTAGCTGCAGTGTACATGGCACATTATACAGGGAGACAATGAACAGGCAGTGGGTGCTTAAGGAACTGGTGTACTGGGCGGGGGGGGGGTCCCAAAACTGTCTTAGTGCTATAGTTGAGCTCTGAGTATTTAAGTGTAACTGTTACTTTAAATATCCCAGCGTAATTAAACCATATTCTGTATTAATCACATTGATGGAAGCATATTATGACTAATGAATAAATCATGTAAGTAAGTAAAATAAAACTTGTTAAAAATGAAACGGTAACCTGCTTGGGATGAGGGTATGTTAAATAATGATTAAATGATTAAGACCTAGATAAATGCATAAATGTACATGCTACAGGTCTATGAAACACCCATACATGATGGAGCACATCGAATACCCATTAAATGCACTTTGGAAGCTCTCAGTACCATTAATCATTTGACAGGTCACAACCTACCCAATGATACCATGCTGATGGACTATGACGACTATGTGTCCACAACTCCGGAAAGGTACCGTGCACAGTTATAGTCATCAGACTGCCAGGTTTGTCTTATTGTCTTACTCATTTTGTGTCTTTTGTGTTACCCCTGAAAGGGTGAAGCAGGTGCCTCCACACGCTATGGGGGTCTCATCCATTGACACGAAGGACATGGAATTGGCAGCACCTTCTGTCCCTCCTATGATTTCTACCACCATCCAAGTGACCATCAAGCAAGAGGAGACACAAGACGAATCATGGGTGGAGGAAGCATGGGAAGATAAGGTGGTGATGAAAGTGTTGGAGGAAAATGGGCCTGAAAGCCCAATGCTGGAGGTGCAGCAGCAACCGGATGGGCTACTGGACACATACAAGGAGCAGGTGAACCAGCTCCAGCAGGAACTAGAGGAGATGAAACACAGGTGTGAGCACCTGCAGGTGATGGAGATAGAGCGCGAGATTCTCCAGAGAAGGGTAAGTGTGTATGACACCGCAGGACATAGATGTCATCAATTTCAAATGATGCCATTTCCAGGGAATTGAAACATACTTCATGTTTTCAGCATATAACCAAGAGCCAGATTAATGTGGAGACTATTTTCTTCTACCAAACTCCACACACTGTATCACTGCTCAGAAGATACAAGATGAGGAACCCTGATATATTCTGTGCAGTGATACAGTTGGTGTGTGGAGTCTGGAAGAAGAATATAATTCCTCCATTAAACTACTCACTACAAAGTCTGTGGATTATCTTGGGTGATTAGGTCATGATTTCTAAGAGATGTTGCTGTTAAATTTTTCAGATATATTTTTTGGAGATTTAAATACCACAGAAAAAATGCCATTCAATCCCATTATATTTGAGAGTAGCCCAACATTTCTATTCCTGATATCTCCAAAACTAGGCATCTCCCATCAGAACAACCTTGATGGATAGACAGCACTAAAGCTCCTCTAAAACGTAGCTATTTACTATTGGGGTAAACTGCCCCTTTAAGTCTGGATAACAACGGACTAATTGCACATGACTCCTACAAGTCTGCACCACTCGTACGTGCAACTTATGAACGAAACTGTTCGCACAAGTGGTTCTTGCATAAGTTCCATGATCGTTATCACAAATAACTGGTTCATTGCATTCATCTAATTCATTCAGCTGGACAGAGTTGGCCCTTAATTTACGCCCAGCAAAGGCACACAAATACATACAATCATGCTTAAAGGCACCTTCACCCACACTGTTCTCTATACAGCTGGAGGACATGGAGCTCAAGAACAGCAGTCTGTCCTGTCAGTGTGAACAGCTGAACGTCTCACAAGAGGAAACCTGCAGGTAGAAGCATAATCAGATGGCATCTTTTTTACTAGTCATGTAAAAGCCCAGCCCGTACACTCATGCAGATTATATATATTGTATGTATTATATATATTGTATTGGCTGAACTGACTATAATGGTTTCATGTTACATGGGAAGCTCTTGAATTTCAGTAGCTTCTTTAGAAAGTGAGTTTGCTTTGCTTGTTACTTACCTCTGACTGTACATAACTGTTATCATCACCCCTCAATCCCCAGAAAGCTGAGGAACCTCCGGCAACGCATCGGCCGTCTCCTGGTCACCTTTGTTCCTACCTTACACTTGGAAGGGATTAACTTGGACAGTGAAGTCATGGATGAGATGCTGGACCAGGTCTTGAATGAGAACAGTGAGCTCTGACTTGGTCTCCATGCTGGGTGGCCGATACAGGTCAATTCTGACTTTGTCCAATTTTCATTATGTCAATGTTTTGTAATGAAAATAAAATCAAATATTTGCTGTATACTAGCGATATGGCAAAATACTTTACCACCATACCTCACTGCTCGTTCCAGGGGACGTGATGGTAGAGCTGCCAGCTGTCCCCTACAGAAAAATAAAATACTCTATCTCGTTTTGAATCATTAATTTGTATGCAGTTACACTCTATATGTTCCACTAGATGGCAGTGCTTCACATGGTGAAACAGGTTCCCAGTATTTTCTATTGACTCAAGTTTTTGTCGGAGTTTACAGTACACAGTAGAAGTTTGTTGTGTGTCGGACATTAAATTACCAAAGTACAACCACACCACCAGCATCTTTTTACCTTGTTTATCCACAATATCTCCTGGATGCTGAGCTGCCACTTTCTACACTAACACTTGAAGTTTCCTCTGAGGGAGCGCTCATATCTTCCATTACTCACTTGTATCACCAGAACAGTAGCAGGTGCTATGCTTGGCTAAGCCAGTCAACCTTGCTGTGCATTTGTTGGGCATAGCCGTCCATTCCTAAAAAAAAACCACCATATGATTGGCTGGAAGTGTGTTTGTTCCAATGAATGGATGTGTGCTATCAATGTACCTTATCAACAGTTTGTCGAGGTTTCTCATTTTCTTATCATTTAAATTTATTACGACAAGTCAATATCGTTTATACTTTCCCCTTATTTCACAGGGGAAAACACTTTAAATATCATCTTATACCTGCTTCTTCCTGAAAGAACCAGACTTTTGGATGCTAGTTTAATTTATCTACTAAATAGCAGCCACCATATAAACACATTAAATCACACTGTTGGATTAGTGATTCATTTGTAACACTTTACTTGAGGAGGAACAAGTACGAGTAGCTTAGTAACTGAGTTACTACTCAAGTACTAATCATAAGCAAAATATAGTATGCATGAAATACATGACTGATTGGTTATGACTGATAAAAGATGAACAAACATGGATCAGTACGTAACTCACTTTAGTTTCTAATTAATATGTCTAGTGTACTACTACATTTTTTGTGCCCCCTCAAGTAAAGTGTTAGCATAGATTTATATTTACTAATATTTGTTTGGTAATCAGATTCACCAGATCTGCATCTGTGACTCTCCATTCATTGTAACCAGTAAGTGTTTCCATTTTGTTGCTGTTTGTCTCAAAATGAGGTCGGCTACAGACTTTCTCCTATATAAAGTTCCTGTGAAGTTTGAAAAAGATCTGAAAGAAGGACCGATTCAACACTACAGGTCTTGGTGTCATTCGCCAGCTTAGAGGTCAATAAAGGAGTCGTCCTGGAGGGCATGTAGATGCCACACAAAAGAGGTTGTCTACTGACTGCAATATGGTAGTGGTTAGGCACCACAAGATTCTGTGTTTCGTAACTCAATGTCCATTGTTATAGAGGAGTCAAATATGAGAGATGGTGGAACCAGTGGCCTGTACTACGAAGCAGGGTTACTGGCTTATCAGGGTAACTTGTAGGATTTAAGGTACCACAGTTTAAATGGACTTCATATTCGTTCACTTACATTTTGCCCAGACTACC
>JAODLD010000001.1:43664113-43683295 GCA_026781065.1 Mormyrops boulengeri
ATATGGTTATTAGCAGGATAGGCTATGAGACCGGATATGGTTATTAGCAGGATAGGCTATGAGAGGGGATATGGTTATTAGCAGGATAGGCTATGAGACCGGATATGGTTATTAGCAGGATAGGCTATGAGAGGGGATATGGTTACTGTATTAGCAGGATAGGCTGTAAACAGGAATGACTGTGAATTAGGACAGGTATAGCACAAATCAGCATATAATACTGAATTATATATAACTAGTCAGTCTATAACTGGTAGCTTTTATGACGGAAAATATCACATGACACTATATTACGGGACCATCTGTAGCATATATTAGTCTTTATTACAGGACAGTCTATGTGTATTACATGACAATTCATAATATGTCAGAGCCTATATACAGTACAGCCTATGACACAAGGTAGTCTAAACGCAACACTGTAATATAATATATAATATCACATGACTCCTGCATCACAGGATAGTTGGTAGCAGTTCATAACATATGAAAGTCTTTATTTACTGTCAATAACAAAGAAAAATGCATTCAGGCCACAGACATGCCTTCCACTGCCCCCTACTGTTTTCTGCAAATATAAATTGCCTCCTGCTTTTTGTTCAGTCCCTTATGATCATGTGGTGGGGGTGGTTGCCTTGAGTCCAGTGGGCTTTGCAGCAATTTCCCGTCACTCCCACACCCCTCCTGTCTCGCTTCCACACTGCGGGAGACCCGAATCAAGCGACACTGGGCCGTCACAGAAAAACAGGGGACAACAACAGCAGCAGAATGGAGGCGCGCTGTCACCCCGGAGGCTGCGTCTGCGCAGGCTGTCGACTCGCATCCTGCTATGCTTATTGCACCTGCAAAGAGGGCATAAATGAAATCTCATATATCCTAATCTGACACCCACATCTTCACGGTAGCGGCATGCAGAGCCCAGCTTCCTGCTGCCTTATATATGGCGCTGGCCTCCCCTGTTCACCAAGGGACAGATAAGAGCGAGTGTGAAGAGTTTCATAACGGGAGCTGCCGGGCATAGGAATAGTGCTTGGCCCTAACAGGAAGAGAGACTCTCCGTTGATGTGTGCGGATTAGTCCAGGGCTGGGAATCGCTCAAGGGTGCAGGTTCTGTGATATATATATATATATATATATATATAATTAAATAATAATGTTTTATATATATATATATAACATTATTATTTAATCGCTTAGATGAGATGCTATTGTGAGCATCGTAGCCTACGGTTTTTGTAGCTTAAACATCTGAAGTTTTACAAAAGCGATTGTAGGCTGAGGTTCGAGCCAGAAACTACTGCTGGGGCTTCTCCTGCGCCACCGAGCTTGTAGTCACTTTCAGTCTTTAATGGCTCGTGCACCCCTAGGTCCATGCGGTCGGCTCTCACTCTCCAGGATTCAAGGTCCCCTTTGTGTGAGACTCACTCCGAGTCTCGTTCCATTTGGCGCAGCCAATGGAATCACTTGGAATTGGGATGGGAGGCATTGGGAAGGAACAGGAATGTGGTTTGGATACAATTCACAAAAGTGGTTATGGTTTCAGCACATGGGACATGCACAGCATGGGTCTGGTCTAGGAAACGGCAACAACTGGCATCAGCCAGTGAGGTCTCAGTGTGTGGTCTAGGGGCTGAGAAACAGAAGTCTGTCCATTCATCGCTGTGACCTAGTAGAGGGTCTCCCTTCTCGCCCTGACTGTCATTAAAAACAGCAGCACATTATGCAGATGCCGCAGTGGCTCCCCATCTGCGTGACTCTGTTCCGTTGTGAACGTCTGCCAGATGCCTCAGCAAAGGTTAACCCACAGTTAGGGTAGTGTGGCCAAGCGGTCTAAGGTGTGAATTAAGGTTCTAGCCTCTTTGGAGGTGTGGGTTTGAATCCCACTACTGGCAGAGGTCATTTGTTTGGGACAGTGTGCTGTGCCTGTAATCACAAGGTTGCCAGTTTGAACCCAACCTCAGCACATCATTGAGCAAGGCCCTTAGCCCCCCGCTACAGGTGGCTGCCCTTGGCAGAAGCCTTACTCTACAAAAGAGCAAGTTGAGGGAGGTGTAAAGGCAATTTTCCCACAGGGATTAATAAAGTATCAATCCTTGTGGGCAGTGGTGGCTTAATGGTTATGGATGCGCACTTGTAATTCAAAGATTGCAGATCCCTGACCAGCAAGGCACCACTGAGGTACCCTGAGCAAGGTACTGCTCCCCGGGTGCTGAATTATCTGCCCCCTGCTATGTCACATTGTCACATATGGGTTAAATGCAGAGAACACATTTCGTTGTTGTGTGCTGTGGTGTGTGAACCAGTGTTAATTACGTCAACGAAATTTTTGACGATAAGTACTCGTTGACGACCTTTTATTTCATGACTAGATTGTAACAACAACGTAAATGGAAAAATGGTTGCCAACGAAAATTACAGCGAAATCTCTGTTCATTATGCTCTGACGAGTAAAGACGAGACGAAATTGCTAGCTTCGTTTGGGCAGACAACCTAGATCACAGTAGCCATCTCAAAGCATTGGTTATTATCCTTTTTAATCAATCATTTAGATGCATAAATCTGCAAGTGTACATACAAATTCTTACTGTCTCCGTGCATCTTTCTCATTGGATAATTTTTTCCCGTTTGGTGTTTGTCTGCGCAAATGCAGCTTCCAGTTAAACTAAAAAACAAGTGAGCAAGATAACGTTGTGAAAGCCTAATTATGATGAGCTCCTCGCCTTTACCGGTGCCCTGTCAGGTGGGCAGAAAAAGGAGACGATCTGTGGATAAATTTCTGTTATAGTCAAACCGAAAGAAAGACTCGGTGTATCGTTCCCGATGAGGATGGCGTGCCGTGTGGATTCCAGATTGCTGGAAAAAACACTACCAGTTTGAAAAGGCACCTGAAGACATGCCATCCTGCAGTCTCTGACAAGGTGAATATCAGTTATGTATGTTAGAGCTCAGAGCGGTGCTAACTTCGCTCTGTTTAGCCAGTTTTCATAAGCTTAATTGTTAACATTCAAAAAAAGTTACGATCTCAGAAAACAATAAACTAAGCAAAAAAAATAATAATTGTGATCTGGTCGGATGAACAGATACAACAAGAAGATCAGGGGAGCCATGACAAGAAATTAAAAAAATAATAATAAATTTGTTCTATACACTGGGACAGCATGCGTATAGTGTGGTGTCATAGCGACGTGAATTTGTTGTAAAAAATATACTGGGGTATTTATAACACAAAAAAAGAGTTCATAAATTTCTCACAAAACTGTCTAGAAGTGATTTAAACAACAGAGATGAAAAATATATTGATGGTGTTGGAGAACACATGCAACACTACTGCAAAAGCAGCAGAGGTAAACTTTGAACCAGGTAAGTCAACTTAAAGTTTAGGTTTTTTCAATGCAGTTATTTGCTTTATAGAAATGTAAAGTACTGCACAATTATTTGACCCACCGTCATATGAGTGACTGGTGTGTGAGTGTGCCCTGCGATGGGTTGGTGTGCCATCCTGGGTTGTTCCCCCATCTTATACCTGCAGCCTCCAGGAAAGGCTTTGGACCCCCCCATGACCCCGAATAGGATAAGCAGTTTCAGAAAATTGAAGTATAGTAAGTAACACATTCCCTGCCAAGATGAATAAGTGTCGTAGGCTATGCTTACATAAAAGGTATGCTTACCTCTCAAGGGAATTTACTCAACCAGGAGCAGTGTCCTTTAGCAAAATGCATTCAAGTGCCATGAACCTGTCTGAGAAAATTGACTAAAAACCTGCCTAAAATTAGAATAAAATTAAACCTGAGTTCCACTGACTAAATCTTAACTAAAACAAAACAAAAAGAAAAGACTAAAATGTGACTTTAATCCAACTACAATTTTCAGTACGTGACTAAGACTAAAACTAAAGTGAACACTCTTGCCAAAATTAACACTGATGACTTGCGATAAATATAGAAGTGTGCATATTAGTAATTCAGTTACGATGTCTTCCTGCTTTAATAGGTACACTGCTGACTTAGGCTAATAAATATTTGGGGTCTATGTCCATTGAAAAAAGGATTAAATAAATACTTCAAACATGTTTATATTGAACAAATTGCACATGAATGCCCAACCAACATTAATTTAAAGAAGAATTGCTAATAATTAATTTAATTAAGAAATTAATTTCCCCAGCTCCTTTTAAAATATTTTCTTCTTAACATCATCTCTTGAACAGTTATTTTCCCCCAGATATTTTTTAAGCAAGCCAGTAAATATACATGAATTTTTCTAAATTACAATTTTTAATGTTCCATTATAATCATCAAGGCGCTTAGCTATCAAGCTGAATATACATTAATAAAATGCTGGTAATACTATCAAGCTAAATGTAAACTATTTCTTTATTATAAACACACCATTTTTAAAACTTTTGTGAATGTTTTTTATATATGGTAATAATAATACATGTTGCTATGGAGCTAAGTATGCATTATTAATAAACATGTCAGTGAAACAATTTTTATCAAGCTAAATATACAGTTACAATCGATTTAAAACGTATCACCATTGAGCTAAATATGCATTAATAATGTAATAAAACGTGTTGGTTAATCCATAATAAAATGTCGCTTATCAATCTAAATGTAAATGATTTTTTTTATAATACTTGAATACACCTTTTTAAACAATATTCCTGAAAATATTTTATTGATGTAAATGGAGTGAACTGGAAACTTACAGGGCAACTTGAAGCTCATGATTGCATCATCACGTTTGTGTCAACATGTAGACAGCTGGCCGAAGAGAAGGAAGGTATTTGTGAGGTGAAAGAGATTTCGCATGACGCCTCCACCTGATAGGTCCGATGTTCACATGTGGAGTGTGAATGCATGAGGGGTGTAAATATATTGATTTTTTTCTTATCACGGTTCAGGCAGTCTTTTGAAATGTGCGTGTCCCGCATGTTCATATCGCGATGATGATTAAAAATACGATTTATCAGGCAGCACTAGAAGAAATACAAGCCCACTCCATTCTCAGTCCTTCCCCATCATCCGTCTCTTCTATCTTTTCATCTCTTTCTACTTGATAGTAGCTCAGTTTGTGTTAAACTGCTCTTGGAGGCTCAAGCTCTGAAATCTGCATCAGGTTAATCTGGTTCGGTGTGTTTTTCACATGACCTCCATGAGGCTTGTATCACTAGGAGGTTTCCCATTTTCCAGAACACATCCCTATATTCATTCAACTAAATCTCGAAAAACTCATGGTAGGATAATAAAGCCATTGGAGACCATGGCCCACTTACATAGTTCTGAACTCCAACTCCATGGCTCTCTTTTGGTTCCAGAACATTGAACCATGAAAGATCCATTGCTGCATCTGGCAATTTCTTCAATCTAGGACCTAACAAATGCGCATCATTAAAGGCTGTTTTAAGAATGTGGTACTCAAGGAATTTCTGTTCTGTGGGATTTGAATGGATGATCTTTGGTTGATCTTTTCTACTTTGGTACCTTGAACCATGAATTGAACTCTAATGCTTTGAGAGAAGGACTACTTGCATCCATCATCCTGTGACAGAGGGTCACAAAGTTGAACTGACAAGTCACCTGGCCCTTGGCTTTGTCACAGTCCACAGTCTCTCAGAGCTTTCAGTGATCAACACACAGTTGAAGCTGCACTGTACATCGATGACCACCCCACTCTGTGGGCCTGAGTAAACTTCAGTTCAAGCTCATCCAGTTGCTTCTGCAATTCTTGAAGCTTCTCACAGAAAAGCTCTCTAATCATCCCAAAACTTTTTGCCTCCACTGAACTGGCTGCCTCACAGCCCCAAGGGGCCAAATGATGAGCTATGCAGTGTATTCCTGCTAATTCCTATTTGAAGTCCTCTTAGTTTTTCAACTACTCCTTGATGACATAACTTCAGCATCATCTACATATCCGTCCATGATTTCAGTTCCTGAGGAATTTTTAAGTTGCCATGTACCTCACAAATGTAAAGATTTGTTTGGCTCCTATGTCTGACTCCAGTATTAAGGAGTACAGTAGACTTCTTAGGACAGCCTTGTTAAGGTCATCCATAAGGGTGCTTGTAATGGCTTGGTGCATTTCTGATGGCCCTTAGGTTTTTGCCTTAGCCATAGCATTCTTTGCAGATTCTGTCTGGCTGTTGAGTGCTACTGTATATGAAACACAATCTGCTGAAATAATGTTGATGTGTTGTAACATCGAGTACCATATATATTGTAACCTGAACAACTCATTCCTCTGTTTATTTCTAGCAATGGATATATTTTAAGCCAACTTGCCTGAAACTTAATCTTTTCACTGCTCCACCTCTGTTTATACGTTGTGAGGATCCTCTACCCCAGTTATTTCATCTTTCTGGATGCAATGTTCTTTTTTTTTTATTCTTCAGAGGACAGATTTGTGCTTCAGTGGTCCATTCTACCTGTACTTCCCATGTTACTAGACTGACAGAAGGCTCAGATTTATGTATTGATTTGATCTATTCATGTATGCTGATTAATTCATATGTCTTACGGGAATTCCCTGCATTACTATCAGTACTGGACTTGTGGCAATGATTAAAATTGCACATGAAACCAGTAGCCCCTTGCCGAAATCCAGGCCCAAAAACTGGCAGACATTCTTTTCCCCCCAGAAAGTGTTTAAAATGGTGTACCTTTTGCTGTAGTCACTTTCTTCCTGTTTCTTTTCTCCCCAAACATGCAGGCGCATTTCTCTGACTCCTGTTTCCACAAGATCTCCTGCCTCGCCCCAAACCTTTGCCGCACCCTCCTCCATGGAGAAGGCCAAGCACGGTCAGTTCTCACTCCTTCAGGGCAGAAGGTGTTTCTCACCCAGTTCTTGAAAAGCCTGCAAGTTGGTGGAAGTTTCACTGTGTGGAAGTGCCGTTTTACCAGTAATTAATGGAACCTTAATTAACATTTTATTTTGTAAACGGAAAAAGTAGTGTGCGACAGAACAGCTAGTTGTGTGTGCTCTGGATAACAGAGCTCACTGACTTGACGTGGTGATGCATTCAGCTGATGGAAATTCAGTCTTTCAGGTCCAGAACTGAATTTCTGGATCCCTATGGGAGAGGCTGAGCTCTCTGCTGGAGCCCACCAGCACTGATTGCATCCTGTGCGGTTTTGTGCTGTTCCAGAGAGGCCATCTCCTCCGAATGATCCAGTATGCCAGCCCCCTGAAGCCAAGAGAACCAAGACAGATGGGCTGGGGCCCACTGAGGCCATGGGTTTGGATACAGGTAGCTCTCAAACCCAGTAGGAGCCTCTTGAATCTTCAGCAATTTGTACAGACTGTCACCGTCTTTGGATCTTGCTGGTTTTCCCATCCATCACCTAAACTCACCCACACATGCCTGTTTCAGTGATGACATCTACCCCACCTTGTGCAAAGAATCTTGGGAGTCTGAGGGACTGAGCACTTGTATATGTTTTTAACATGCATTGCTAGTGTGTTTATAGCCATGATTGGAATATCATCCTCTGTAATATTGTCCAGTTTTGTAAATGTTTTTGCCTTTGTGTACACACGCATAGGCATACATCTTCAAGGAATTATTGCTTCATTGCTGCTCAGCTGTGTTGCTACTTAGCTACAGGCTCTGTAGCACATGTTACTTCAGACAGGCATCTCTCTCAACTTGCTTCATCTTTAACATGGAAATCTGGGAAAGGTGAACACAAAGAAAGCAGAACTTGCCTGTGCATCCCAGCACCTACAGAACGAACAAGAAAAATGGAAAATTAAAAGCGTAGAGAGAGAGAGGACTTTATTTTGAACTGTCCCATCATCGATGCTACATCATCCATCCTTTTGAACGAAGGGCGACATTGCTTATTCAGTATTGCTTCCCTTTGTTTACACTGGTATCTGTTGAACACTGCAGCTGTACATAACCACGTTAAAGACAACATGTAAAGGGAATCTTCAGTCTTTTGTGTTATGCATTGAGCTTAACTCCAGGGTTTTGTGCCTGGTATGTGATTGTTGACTATAGTCTGAGGAGTGTGGTAAAAAAAAAATGCTTTTCTTCTCACAACACCCCCCAGCCCTGAAAGTTGAGTCTGAGCTCATTTTTTTTTTTTTACCTCTTCCTGTGTCTATTCTCCCAGTTTTTGTTTATGGAGTTGTTTTTCCCAGGAATATGCAGCTCTGAAGTGTCTACGTTAAAAGGTTTACAAATGAAACTGCTTTGGATGTAATGGGCTTTGCCCATTTCAATCCATATGTCTCAACGTTAATCAGACCTGTAGATTCAGAATGTGACAGACTGACAAGGAGTCGTTATATCTATAACAATTTCAAATAAATGTATCTGCTTGTCACATTGATAATATCAAACAGGATCTTGCTGGTAACCTACTGAAATGTGGTAAATCTTTGCCCAGGATTATTTTGGACAGGTTTACTTGAGGTGCCTCAGAGAAAACAATTAAACCAATTCCTTGAAATAAAAGCAGGGGCACCTGCTCGGAAGAATTTTTAGGGCCCTGAACCCAAATTATTTCTTTAGACGGAACTCCTGGGCTGGAACGTAGCAGCTTCAACTGTATCTTATGTGATTTGTTTTTAATTTAACTCATTTTACATTTTGTGGCAAAATTCAACAACTGTACTATGCAAATGTTAGGTTACCCTGAACTAAGCAAATCTTGTGAGTTTACCTGAGAGGTTTCCACAACCTCTGTACTGTATTAACTGATGGATTCTTGTCATAACAAGTAGACGTGACCTGCTGGTTTTACTCTACCTACACTGCTACAAATATGTTTAGTAAAGCCACTTTTCCTAAACCAATCCAACTGAGTTACTCGTCATTTTTGTCCAAAAATCTGTGATGACGGAAAAAAAAATGTTATACAGGATTTGCTGCTGGGAAGAGCTAATTATTCTGGTTTGCCAAACTTTTTCATTCCTTCTTTAAAGTTGTCCAGATATACAGAATACAAGAATTATCCACCTGCCCAGCCTCCATCCCAAGCAGCATATGGTTGAAGGCTGCGGCTCACATTGGATAGGATACCAGTATACCTACATGTACACAGTTTAGAAACACCAGTAAACCTAACAGCATATTGTGGATGGTGGGAGAAAGCCCATGTGATATAGTACATCCACACATACAAAGCAGAGGTAAGATTTGACCCCTCCACCCTAGCGGAATGAGGCAATAGTGCTAGCCATTGTCAATTCCTTACTTAAAAGTTTATGACAAAACGTACCAAAATCGCCTTTTGAACAATATGCTGGTGGAAACACTGGATTAGCGTTATATTCCAATAGATACAGGATTACAAGATTGTACTGTTTGTAACTTGGACCAACACATCATTTAAACAGTTCCAAAGGCTTAGAATTCTAAAGGATTTTACTGGAAATGTCCACTGGCTAAGTCATTGACACTAACCCCTTTGAAATTATTTAAAACAATTCGCAATGGTAGTAACTTATTATTCGCTGCTGCCGAACATATTTTGTTTGCTTGTTTACAATTAATTGCTATAAAAACGTGGATGCTATTCTTGATATAATTCAAATTATTAAGAAATTTAAATTATTCCCTCGTTTTTATCTAAAATGAATTAAAGGCCAGTCCTTATACTAAGGAGATTTCAGATGGTCCCTACGTTTTTCTCTTGTTTCAAAACAATCATCTACTCGGCGCACACTACAGAAGACAACGCTGATGTCAGCAACCTACCTTGACATAGAGAAAAAAGAGTGGGCGGGAACCATACGACTTGACGTACAGGAACAACAGCCAATCATATTTCCCGGGACAGAAACGATGCACCAATTCTGCTAATAGCCATTTAGTGAGGCTAGGACGCCATGGATGTGTGAATGGGTTAGGTTGTCATGTGGCAACCAGCAGAAGGTTACGAGTTAAAGAACTGGGGATTATTTGGTCATCTGACTTTTCACGAAAAGGGTCGAAGTAGTAGATGAAAGGATAGTTTGTGACGGGGGCGGAAAAATTGTGATATTTTGAGTTGGTATTATCGGTAGTAGTCGTTTTGCGGCGCGAGGAGAGGACGCCTCGCCTCACGTTTTCAGTTGTTAACTCGATACTATCGTCGGTGCATGAGCAGCTAGCTAGATCACGTAGCTTAGCCTCCAGCCAGTGAGAAATCCTAGCGCAAGTTACTGGGTGGGAGGCACAGGTAGCCAGCTACCTAACTTTTCTTTTTCTTTTTTAATTTCTTTTTTAGGTAGAGGCAATTTGCTGCTCCGGGCGACTGGTTGGGTAGTACTCCTGTGATGTCGTTTGTCAGAAATAGTATGACACAGTATTAATGAGTCAGATAGCAGGCTTTTAGTAATACAGTCCCTGCGTGGGTTTCCAGGTAGCGAGGTCTCGGGTGCAGTATCCACGTAGCGGCGCGTGATACAGTTGTGTTTGCAAGTTTGCAGGTAGTACAGTGTGTGATGCGTATTTCTTCGTAGGCTTCCATGTAGGACAATATGTGATAGTTTTCTGTGTAGGTTTCCAGCTAGTGCGTACACTCTGTGCAGTGTTATAGAGATATGTATCGTCCAGTGTAGTAACACTGTGTCAGGTACCGTTCCCATCGTGTGTAGGACACACGGTCTCAAGTTGCATTTTAGAAGAACTTTTTTTTACATGCATTTTTGATCTCTTTTCTAATTATGGTGATTTAGCTTCAGGATATATGGATTAAGCCAAGAGAAAATGACGTTTACGGGAGAAGGAGCTGAAGGAGGTTACCCGTTTGGATGTCGGAACCGCGGACTCTGGGTGTGCAGCTTGGGTACTATGGACATCTTTGGGTCCTGATAAGGACGGATCGGACACGATGTCGTATGTGTGTGGCGAACCATGACTGAGCTGTTGGTAATATACGGTGAATATTTATGAAACTTTAAATGGTCCTATTTCGAATGTCGAACCGGTTTGTTGTTTAAAAATCGGCGTCTGAGTGACATTTTAATGGATTACCCTCACGCGTAGTCGAATAATTAAACTGATGTACTGCTGTGGACGGCTAACATTTTAGAGGTAACTGTGTAACCCCTAAATGAGAAGTTTCACCTGCTAGTGCGACAGTTTGACCTGATCTGACGGCACCGATTCGCCGGGTTGAGCATTGGAGAAGTTCAGACGAGGGGGGGACGGACGGAAGCAAACACGGAAGCCGGTGAAAAATGGCCGGTGACTGCACCCACAACACTAAGTACGTTAAGGATGATGACAATTTGGGCAGCAGACATGCACTGGTCACGAAAGGGGAGCCGGCGGGCGGTCCCGATGCGGCCGATGCCATCAAGGAGAGCACGTCCAAAGACGCAACACTGTCGCCTTACTTCGAAGTGATCGATGGGGTGCTCTACCGCAAAAAGCTGGAGAAAGGATACATCCACTACCGGGAGGTCTTGGACAAGGACAGGCGACTGAAAGCAATCGCCACTTTTCACCATAAGCGAGCGGGCAAGCGGCACCACACCTTGGAAGACACCTATAGACATGTGGCGGAGAATTACTGGTGGGAAGGTGGGTCCTCTGGCGCCATCCGTGCAAACGGTACCCTAATTCGCAGGGGACTGTCCTCCCCGCTTCGCTTTTCCTGTGATGGCTGTCGTCGGGACCCACGGCCGCGATCCCTCGTGCTCTTCCGAACAGTCCAGGAAAACCATTTGGACTGTCTCTAGCTTATCTCTTAGCCTGGTCCTGGCCGTTTGGCTTTCATTTCTGATAGTATCTTTGTATGACAGAGGTATAGTTAAATGCGCTAATACCACCACTGTAAGTTTAAAAGTTTGCTAAAGTGGCTCAATAGATGGGAGTAACCCTGTTAAGTGAATTTCTTGTAATCTACTTTCCCTGTTGTGAAAATATGCAGTAAGCAATGGAAAAGGAACACTTTTTTTATTATTGTTTTGAACTCCAAAAGACGGTACATCTGCTTTTAGTTAGTGAGAGGAGGTTACCATTTTAGCAAAATGAAAATTTCAGTCCTTAAGGTGCATTAAGCAATGACATTAACACAGATCTGTTAGAAAATACATGTGTTTGAGAAAGTGGATGTTCTTTCTGTTGATTCTCACACTTTATACATTTATTTTCTGACACCATTTACCCTACTCAGGGTTGCAGGGGTCCAGAGCCTAGGGGCACAAAGCAGGGAACAACCCAGGATGAGGTGCCAACCCATCACAGGGCACACTCACACACCATTCACTCATACATGCAGGTAGTTTGGGAATTCCAGTTAACCTCAGCATGTTTTTGGACGGGGGCAGAATACCCAGAGGAAACCCCATGCCAACATGGGGAGGACATGCAAACTTCACACACAAAGCCATGGCAGAGACTCAAACCCTGCTCCCAGAGGTGTGAGGCAACAGTGCTAACCACTGCACCACCATGCTGCTCCCTTTATCAGTTGTTGCATAATGTTTCCCTGCTCTTTTCTTCAGGGATGTATTTCCAGATCAGGGAATATGTCACAAGCTGCCGGGAATGTCAGATGGAACAGGAAGGCCGAGAGGTAAGAGTCACAGCAGGGAAACGAACATGACACACTGACAGTATGTTAAGGCTTTTCTGAGAATGCAGATACTTCGGTCTGTACAGATAGGAACCATAGCCCTCTAGAACTGGACTGAACTGAGCTGCCTGCTTCAGCATGTGGCCAGACCTCAGTACAGTCCTCACATCATCTCCTCTGCAGATGTCCGCCAGCTTGCTGGTCTCCAAGACGCTGACAACCCATGCCAGCGACATGCTGTGCAAGCTGAAGGGCCAGTGGGAGGAAGGCCTCTTCTGCGACATCACCCTGCGTACAGGCAGCCGCTCCTTCTCCGCACACAGGGCCGTGCTGGCGGCCGTCAGCGAGTACTTCCAGGAGGTATTCATCGAGATGGCCTCTTCGCCCAGCCCGCAATCCGACATCGACCTGACCGGTGAGGGCAGCTGTTTCTTCGCAGTCTCTTTTCCCAGTTTTACGCAACCATAGGGACGGCATTAGTTGCGTCTCTCTGGATGTGGCTTTCAGTGAGGTCTGTTAGAAAAAATAAAAATAAAACACACCAGCCTTTGGATAGGTCATATTCCAGCATCTGTGCTAAAATTGCACTGTGTTTGGATTGTCATGTTTTAAGTTGCTTGTTTGAGTTGAAACAGGTCTGCCCGTGTCACCTCAGAGCCTGTGTTCACCCAGTCTCTGCTTCATTCTTCTGTTTTTCTTGTTCTCTGTTGCTTAGAGGTTGAACTGTCCTCTCCGGGCCAAATGCACGCTGTATGATTTTTGTTTGTTCACAGTTGCACTTTGGTTGATGCTGTTTCTGCTGCTGTCCTTCTCCAGTCTCTCTTCTGGATTTCCTAAGACTGATAATACTCCAATGGGAACATTCATCAAGGGTTGTTTCTGTGGGATGGCCATTGCTGTCCGTGTAGGGCGGGAGACACTGACCTTGTGGCCTTATCTGTCATTTCTAGGTTTCAGTGAGGAGAGCTTCCTCTCCCTGCTTGAGTTCTCCTACACCTCCACCCTGTCACTAAAGCTGGAGAACCTGGTGGAGGTCTCCACCATGGCACGGCACTTTCGCATGTGGCCTGTGGTGGAGGCCTGTAGGGCGATCCAGAGAGAGCAAGCTCTCGATACCTGCACAGGTGGCTGCACGCCGGACTCGCCCAAGCCCCTGGGGGCCTTCGCCAGCCCAAATGACGTTGGCTCCCGGAAAGACGGCGTGCTTACTAAGAGGAAGCGGAAGTGCAGTGAGACTGAGGAGGGCGCGGCGGAGGAATTGGGACCTTTTGTTAAACGGGTAACGCGGAGCAGAGGGCCACTCGACATCCTGGAATTGCCCCAGGGATCCAGGTCCAGGGGTGGCGAACGGACACCAAGAATCAGCTCAGATGGCAATGGCTTCCCCTGCACCCCCACCCGCAGGCTGAAGCTCATGGACTTCAAATCCCCATCCAACAAGAGAAAGACACCCCCACTCCGTCTCCCCGCTAGCCAGCCGCCTGTGCGCATCCTGCGCTCCTCTCCTGCATCAGGACAGCGGGCACTGCACCTTGAGGCCAACACAGTGACAGATGGAGGAGCTGTCAGCACTACCTTGCCTTCCCCCCGCTCCAGAAAGTATAAGCAGAGGCTTTGTTTCCCGCAGGCCGGCCAGGAGGGCACCCCAGTGAAGCAGGAGCCCCAGGAGGAGGAGGTGCAGAGCCCACGGACACTGGAGAAGTACCGGCTTCTGAGTGTGCTGGGCCTGCAGAGGAAGTCCCTGCTGCCCAGCCCTGAGGAGCTCACCGGCTGGAGGCAGAAAAAGCGGCTGCGTAAGCTGAAAGTGGACAGCTACGCACTGACAACGCGCCGGAAACCACGAGTCCCGGGCCTGGCGGGCGCCTTAAATTTGGAAGGTAGCGAGCCAAATGTCACTCTGCTGCAGCATGTGATAAAGATAGAGCCCCCCGATCCAGTTAGCCTGGAGGACATGAGGCCTAGAAGCATAGACCGCCCCCTGGTGGCCACTGGTGGGAATACCCATGGGCCAGTCGCCCTGCCAAAGCGTAATGAACTGAGGCGTTCCGCTAGGATCAAAGCCCCCACCAGGAGCACGGAGCTGGGCTTCGGTGTGCAGATCAAGCCGGAACCCACAGCCCTTCCCCTTTTGCCTCCAAGTACTGCCACACGTAGCCATCGCAGGGGGCATGTTCCTGTAGAGCCCCCCTTCTCCTTGAAGGTAAAGAGGTCTGTGGTCAGGAGCTGTCCTCTGGACCCACGGAGCACCCGGGTGACCAGGAGGACAGTCCGGGACACCCGGCATGGCAGCCGCCCTGCGCCATCGAAGGCCAGGATAGGCCGGGACAGAGCACGCAGTCACAAGAGAAAGGAGGTAAAAGCCAGAGCAGTGGCGCCCCATGTGGAAGCCCCACGCAAAGCTGCCAGGCCAACAGATGGAGTGGCGAATGTCAGGAGTGTCCCCGGGACCAGTGGGCTCTCCCAGCGGCCCCCGCCTGGCTTGCTGAGGGCCATCAAAGATGAGCCCGCCGACCCCGTTCCTGTCTGCATTCCCACTGTGCCGGAGTTGGGCAAACGGCAGAGCAAGCCCCCAGTGAAACTGCTGGATCCCGGCTTCCTCTTCACCTTCTGCAGGCCCATTGGTGCCATCAAGAAGGAGGAGGAGGAGCGTGTGGACATCTGCTTGACAGGCTCTGTCAGCCAACCGGTGAACCCCAGCAACCCAGTTCAGCGCATCCGCAGCATGGCAGATATCGCTGGACGCACCAGGGGCGCCATCCGGGAGGCCCGTGCCGCACGCCGACGTGCCCGCAGCCTGAAGCAGGCCGAAAGCGGCACTGCTGTGTCTCCGTCCTTGCGGAGGCGCTCTAGGGCAGAGGGGTCGGCCTTGAACGGCTTCCGTGGATCGTCTCTGCCGGGGCCAACGAGCGCGAAGGGGAGAGGCAAACGACCAAAGGTGTGTACAAATGTGAAGGGTGTCTTGTGTGTGCGCGACGTGCCAACAGTTTTTATTATGTCACGTTATTCATAACTTCCTGCCAAACAAGCAGTCCTCAGACTGAGCTAAGGTGTTGACTTTGCCGTCTTCTGCCATCCGCAGAAATCTCTCAGGCTGCCCCCCCTGCAGAGCCGGCGATCCGCGCTCCTGGACTCGATCCGGCGGGCTCGGCTCAAGCAGCTGCGGCAGGCACGTGGCCACGCCCCTGTGACGTCACACACCTGCTTCCAGTGCAAGGTCACCTACAGGAACTGTGACGTGCTGATCATGCACCGCATCCGCCACATCGAGGGCAAGCACTGGCCCTGTCCCGTAAGCAGCCGTCACCCCCGTCTGCCCGCATCTCCACACACCTTTCTTCTGGCCATTTCTGCTTCACTTTTTGACATATCTTCTGTCATCTCCCCACAGCTGTGCAGCAAGACCTTCTTCAGGCAGCGTAATGTTCAGAGCCACATCCGTACGCATGACCACAAACTCTACAAATGCCACCGCTGTCTGTCTGCCTCCTGATTATTGGCCCCCAGCCAAGGGGGGGGAGGGGGTGACAGGGTCTCTCCATATCCTGAGGATGATTTGTCATGCGCCGGCGGGTTTTTTTTTTCTGCATAACCAAAACTCAAGCTCACTAACCATCTGATCCGGCACTTTTTTGTTTCTTTGTAATGATTTAATCGCTGTTTTTCATTACCTACCTTACTGACAAAGGGCCTCTCGCAGGATATTTATCTCTTGCCACGTTGGATGAACACTTTCTGGAGTAAATTTTTGAATGAAATGATTGTAAATCTGCGTGTCCTGTCAGAGAAGACAGTAATGGTAAAATAATAGATGTAATTATTCTTATTGTAATTATTATTGTTGTAATTTAAATAAACAGACTAAAGATACTGTTTCCCCTTTGCCTTTAGGTCACTACAAAGGTTAAACTTGAACTGGTTATTTTGTCGTAGGGACTGTAGAAGATGGTCAGTATGAAGTGGGTCGACGTGGTCCCTGTTTTTTGTGGGCCAGTCTGGAGTGCACTTGCACGCAATGGCGTGTCGTGTCTTTTGGTCGTCCGTGGTGAGATGGTGCGGATTTTCACTCCGATTTAGAAATACTTGAAGGATGAACTTCAACCTGTGTTTGTTCCGTCTTCGCGTGTGATGGTGTCGGCGGGGAAAAAGAGAGCGCTTTGGCGCAAACCGTGACGTGAGCCATTTAAAAGGAAACCGGCGGGTCAAGCTACAGGAGTGTGCTGTCGCTTTTTACGTCATGACTGAAACACACCCCTTTTCTTAAACTGAAACAGTTTTCGTTTGCTTTTTTTATTTAAGAGGCTCCATATTATTTAAATTGTAGCATTTATGGAAATTTTTAATATTTAGAATGTGGAGTTACAATATGGAAGCACCCTTTTAGATGTCTTAACTGTAAAGAGATTGAATTGAAATTTTAATAAATTTTGCATTTTACACACTGATTTGTATTTGGTGTCATTAATGAGAGTTGGTAAATAAAAATTGAGAATTTCAGTTACAGTGACCTCATCATCTGCTCAGGGTCATGGGTCAACAATTTACATTTAACAAAAATGGGTTACAGCTTGTGTCCACATATAAAAGACCATTATACCCATCTGGCAAAGCAGTTTAGTGAAACCAGCACAGATCGATGGATAGCTGACTATGAAGTAATGTGTAGCTTTTTCAAATTGCTATAAGCAGATAGCAGTATGAAGTGAGACTCTTTAGAGAAACTACAATATCTATTCGTTGTACACCAACATGCAGAAAAATCAAACGCAATTAAAGGTTAAATGAAGCTTGTGCAATATTTAAGAGTGAGACTCCCAGAATCATGTGTGAGGGGTTTAACTACAGATAAGACTGGGGCAAATCCATGTTTGGGCAATGACACATTCCTGCAGATGACTTGGTGGTAAAACCAGGTGTAGCAACACGCAATCCTGATCAAACGGGTGTGTTCCATTTTCATTTGATATATTGGGGTGGTTTCTGTAAGTCTGCATGACTGAGGTAAAAGCTGCAGTTCAAAATGTATTTCATGTTGTTTTTGAATAATGATAATGTATGTGTCTGTCCTCTCCTCCAAACTTCCATTAAAGCTTGTCTTTGTGGTGACTTTCAACTGAGTCTTGTTCTACCCTTGTAACCTTTAAGAAGTTAACCTTAGACGTCCACACCCGTAAGAGGTGATAAAAGCCAGCTTAGCCCAAATGAGAGCTTTTGTGTCGTCATCAAGGCGGGGGCCGGGAAGGTAAACATTGCCAGCGCCAGGTTCTATTTGTATCTGCGTCATATAACCTACTTTTGCTCACCTGATGCTGATTTCAGCAGAAGATGACCAGCTTTCCAGTGTTCCTGTGTGCCTTTCTCTCTGCGGTCATCATGGCTACCGCAAGTCCAGCTCCACCAGTGGAGATTCAGGATGTGGACCCTAGTGATCCCGAGGTGCAAGCGTGTGCGAACTTTGCCTTGGAGAACTTTAACTACTTCAGCAAGAACCCAAATCTGTATGCCATCACCAAGTTCTACTCTGTGAAGAGACACGTGAGTCCAGTGGGCTTCTCAGACACATTCGTTATCACTTCATTGAGATTTTGTCCAAAGTAATATTTTACCCATTTATACAATCGATATTGTTTCATGGGGCTATCCAGAACCCCGCTGAACTTTAACTTGTAGTTAAACATGTAACAAATCATTATCAACTGCATGTTTACCAAGAACAGCAATGTGTTTGTGAATATCAGCAATGGTTACAATAGCCTTAATCTGAATCAATTGTCGCTTGTGAATCACAACCGCACAGTGTCTACAGTAAGGCATAATGGTGAATTTGCACAACCATGAGGTGGCTAAGAAGGCATTCGCTAGACTCGGAGGAGAAATGCCAAGGGTTAAGCTCACTCTATTGCTCTCTGTTCTCTTTGCCTTGAAAATGTGTGCGAACCACAACTTCCAATGTACAGGCAATTGGTGGGGGCCAGTACGACATGGACGTGGAAGTAAGAACGACAAGCGCCATTAAAGACCAGGTGGAGAAGGACGAAGGGGACGTTTCCTCCGTATTTGAGCCCGAGGTATGCATGTCCCCACGGTATCTCCTCTGGTTGCTGCGTTTTTCTGGGCTTCCCGGGTGGCTCTCTGATGCCCACTAAAGCTATCGAGCTGCAGATGCTATAATCCTGAGGCTTTCAGGTTCCTACTCAAATGGCCAGTCATTAGCATTTAGCAGTGTAGTGCATTTCTGTTGTAAAATACAGGGGCGGATTCGCTGTGGTCACATGGTACATTGTAGCGATATGTAACATGGGTGTGTAAGGTTATAAAGTGACTCGGTCTTCTGGCTATCACCCAGACCCTCAAAATTCATGTGCTGGCTTTGTTTGGACTAGCAGAGGTTGGTCTTGGTAGGGAACCATAGCATTGAATGTCCAACACAGATAAAAAGGAACATGTTGTTTATACCAGCATTGATCTGAAATGTAAAATGATGGGCTAAATCTTTTGCAATTATAGTCCTGTATATGTGAATATGAGTCCTGCAATCCAGTTGCACGATCCAAGAGCGAGGAGAGCTCTGGTTTCGCTGAGGTTCCGTGTACTCCCACCTGGGAGGATGCTGAAATGTGAGGAGCACCCAGTGATTCTACCCCTTGGATTGGAATAGTGTCAATGT
>JAODLD010000001.1:43683395-43708063 GCA_026781065.1 Mormyrops boulengeri
CCCCCCCCCCCCCCCCCCCCCCCCCCCCCCCCCCCCCCCCGCCCCCCCCCCCCCCCCGCGGCCCCCCGCCCCCCCCCCCCCCCTCGCAGTTACTGTAGCGACTCACTGCAACCTGTTACTGTAGCAACATACTGCTTGTAATCCTCGAAATTAAGCTGGGAGCTCTGGCTGGGGAGGCACAGGCAGACTAAATATCTCTGGGGCAAAATAGCAGAATGCCTCGTGTGATTTGAATAGCAGTACCTACTGTCCTGTGAAATGCTGTTATTCTAGCATGCATGCACATGCACACACACGCACACATGCACACGCACAGATACACATGCACACACGCTCGCACACGCACACACACACGCGCACAGATACACACACACGTACGCACACACACACACGCACAGATACACATGCACACACGCTCGCACACACACACGCGCACAGATACACACACGCTCGCACATGCACACACGCACACACACGCTCGTACACGCACACACGCACGCACGCACACACACACACACACACAAACGTGCACACACACGCCCGTGCACAGATACACATGCACACACGTTCGCACATGCACACACGCACACACATGCTCACACATACACACACGCACGCATGCGCACGCACACACACACACACACATGTTTGTATTCATATCTTTATGGGGACCTTCCATTCATTTCTATGGGGAAAACCCTAATCCCAGCCATGACAACCTTAGCCCCTATTCAGCCCTAAACTTGACCATACATAACCAAACAAAAGACTTTTGATATTTGACATTTTTATAAAATTTGAGTTGTCCCTTGGTGGGACCAAAAATATGGTCCCAAAAACGTCAAAATAACAGGTTTTTATTACATTTTGGGGACATTTGTTCCCCACAATGTAATGTATACATAACCCACACACACCCTCCAAAGGCCTGTCTCTTTGCCCCCTATTCCCTTCCTTCAGGTGTTCCGGTGCCATTTTGTGGTTCTCAGCGCTCCCTGGAAGAAGCAAAGGGTTCTGTTGCAGAGCTCCTGCAGTCCCCTGACCAGCAGTGGGCTTGGCATGCTGTGATACAGAAGGCAGTGTGCGACAGAGTCGTGTCTCCTATCTGCTTCCAAACCCTGCAGTTCAAGATCTTCATCATTTAATCGTCATGGAGCTGTTTGATTTGCATGAAAGAGAAGTGGAGTGAGGTCTTTTTTGGCTTTTCCGCTAGCAAATTAAATGACGTTAACCTTCAGCACACTGGTGGTTCCCTTTGTTTAGTGGGAATTTGCACTTCTCTGCACTAGATGGAGCTGCAGAACAACCTGTCCATACATTTCTAAGTACATCAGTAAATGTGCATTTATGAAAACACGTATGATCTTTGTATTGTTTTGAGAAACGTTGCAGGCTTTCTGGGCAAGTGGCGATCTAGGCAGACCTAGTTATCTTATTTTAAATTGAATAAGGTAATTTATATTTTAAGGCCATGAGGAGCAATTGAATAAAGTCTGTGCTTAGCACCTCAGACTAAGACATTTAGATTGTCAGTTTAGCTGAGGATTGCTGTCAGTGCGGAGACACAGGTGGATGAAACCTAAGATTTGTCTCATTAAAAATGACAATGCACACTAAAACCAGAGGTGAAAGTCCTCTTTCACCTCTTTTACATCTACACTCTTACTAGCTCAGTCATGCAAATAAGCCCATGCAGTTAAATAGTGCACAATGCACCTGCAACAACGGGAATAATGCATTCCTGAGAAACCTCGCTTTCACTAAAATCACATAATAAAATGCACGTATTCAATGGGAAAACAGGTTTAGGAGAATGCGACTCCAAAATGTAGGAAATTATGCCAAACCAAACAAATTAAATAGTTAAAATAATGATACAGGTGGATAATAACGTAATTACATGCATTTTTAAATTTTCTTCAACCACACAATAATCATACCTATGATTTTGGGCCCTTCATTTAGTTCTGAGAACTATGTACATTTTGGCAAACTGACTAACGCATTCAATGATTGACATCACTCAGAGCCAATGACAATGGGGGTGGGGGGCATCCTGGCCCCTCACTGGCTCCACCACTGTCCCTTCTTCTTCAGTTGGCACAACAGAGTAAATGTGGAAAATACCAGGGGCAAAGTAGTTGTATTTCAGCCTCTGCTGCAAAGCAACAAGGAGATTCACATTAGTGCTCTGCCTAGTGTCAACGAGTTTGCCACCAACTATAGGAATGTAGGCTGGCCAAGGAGGGCAGGTGCCCTGCACTCAGAGACCAGCCGCACAGAAGTGATGACCCCAGACCTCTGCCTGCCTAGATCATCACAGGAGAAAGTGCTTTCCTTGTTTCCTACAGTGAGATAAATTTAATTCTGCAGAATGTTCATATTAAGAGAGATGTCGCTGGTGCTTGTGTGAATCCTCCGGAGGCATTTTTATCGTCAGACAGAGAATGAGGTTCAGTCCGAAATACACGCCGTCCATCCACCACCACTCGGCACATACAGGGTCATAATTCATACTGGATTTGTTAATGTGTTTTTCGGGATTCAGGGTAAATGTTAAAAGCAGGTGTTAGCCAGGCGCTTTTCCGCAATGTATTAGTAACAGAGGGAGTAACCAAGCTGATGATTCCACATCATTTTCACAGTGTAATTTTCTGTCATTGCATTCAGTGTGCTCTGCAAACATGTTATGTGAAATTCTGGCTTGTGGGAGTCACTTACACAAATGATAAATGATTGGTTCAGAGAGATAACCAATCAGATTTTAGAGGAGGTTAGTCCAATCAACTAGAGGAGGTGAGACTGAGACATCTAATTGGTTAGTCCCGCCTCCTCTAGTAACTTTCACCCACCTTCTCTACAATCTGACTCTCACGAGTGAAATGTTGCACCATGGCAGATTAATCCCAGGTGGCCACTCCTGATGAATTTGTCAGTGATAGCCATTCTTCTGCACCCATATCCTGGTTGGTTAAAGTGTTCCATTAAGTTTCTTAGGTCTGGGTTTGGTATTGCATTTTTCTTATAAGATTCTTCAGTTCTGTTAGTAACTTAGAGCCAGGAACTATAAGCTTGTAGGTATCTGTAGCTATAGGGACATTTTTCACTGATGGAACAGTTATGCAGGGGTACCTGGGACTGGGCCTGACTCATACTTTTTTTCCAGAGCCTGTTTTCTTGATAAAAGTATGTCATGTTATTTCTATAAAATATGTACACCTCTAAAACAATCTACCTCAAGACTAAAAAGAGGCATTATTTAATTGTAGGTAAAAAGATTAACTGATCAGTTTCTTTCTTGTTTATTCATTTTGCTCATGGCTGCCAGCATGGATGTGGAGGAATGAGATGCTGCAGGATATCTGAACAGAGCAGCTGGAGATGAGAGCCCGGCCAGGCCTCCACATTCCCCAGCCAGCCAAAGAGTCCTGGGTGATGAACTGCTTATGTCACTGAATGTGTGGAAAAATGAGGTCAGGGGTCATAATCATGGGCAGGTCATAGCTTTTCAGTAGGAACATCCAGCGCTTCAGCATTTATCTCCACCTTCATTTTTCTTCCCAAGTGTATGTTTACATTTTCTGAAACATTCACGTAGACGTTTCCGCTTCAACGTGCTGCTTCCGGGACTGTGGCAGTTTGAAGTAGGTTATCAAGCTTATAGGTATGTTTGAAAGAATTGTTTTGAGAGAAGCTGTTCACTTTCGAAGGTCTGCCTCATCGGGCTGTTCAAAGGAACTGAACAGGGTTATTTTGCAAGACTGCCAATATATAATGCACACATGGCCTGAAAAACAGAATCTGAGAAGCCAGTCCAGCGTGTGAGGCACTCGACAGTACATTCAGTTAGATGGCATTTAATGGCTTGTTGTGGTTACAAGGTAGCAATTTTGTGGCTGTTAAGTGAAATTAAAACTGTAGGAGAAATCTGTCTAAGTTTATTTTGCTGTTCACTAATAACTTGGCAGGGCCTAAGCTTTTCTTTTGGCCCTTTCTGTGGCTGACATCACCTGTGCACAGACACCCCTCAGGCCAACTGGAGAGGGTGGGGTAATCTCCTTAACGCTAACAGTTAAGGTTTCTTATTGTGTGAGGCTTTGTGAGAGGCATCCACCTTCAAATGATCTCTCTGAGTGACACAGGTTAGCCTCAGTCAGTAGGATTAACATCTAAATTAAAAGCAATGGATAGAATTTTAAAAATTCTATTACTTAATCTATGTCAGACGGTTGTGTGCTGTGAGAATTTCTTGGACTCATACTGCAGGCGAAACACTTGTATGATCCCTGTGTTCTCTTTCTATGAACCTTATTCTTCATACATGCTGTGAGGTCCTCTGAACCTCATCACCTCACTCCCCACACCAGGAAGCTGCCATTTTAGCGAGTTTTAGTTTCAGTTCAGCGAGAGAGCGTAAATGAAACCTGCTGTAAATCAGAAATGAGAAAGCACTATGGAGGGCAGGTGTCAGAGAGTGAGGGTGAAGCAGGGAATTTTATTCTGTGAATTAATGCAGATGCTGAGGGAGACAGATGATGAGAACATTTAGGACATGAGGGAAAGACCAACAGTGGTTCTGTGGAGAGAGAGAGCAACTGTACTTCTGTATGCAGGGGCATCAGAGAGACATGGATACCCTGGCAGATTCAGGGGGCCCGGGGCTTTACAGCACCTTATAGGGGCCCTAAGATGTACCATTCAGACCTGTACTTCTTCATGTTGAAAGCTCCAACCCAAGCGGGGTCAAGGTTACATTTTGTCGGGCAGTGTGGGATTCCCAGCTATGCCCTTGGCTCCATGTCGTAAGAAGCTTAATCAGCCTTTGGTTCTTAGCTCATGTCTGTTTTATTTATGGCCAGGTGAACAGACCTCGAGAGAAAATGTGTGGCTGGGGTGGTGGGAAAGTCTGTCTGAGCCCAAGGGATTGTTATGATCAGTGCTCTTTGTGTGGAAGTTTTTCCTTAGCAACTGGAAGCATGGAGTGTGTCTTCCCTCTGCAGTGAGCTACAGGGCCTGGGACTATAGATATATATATATGCAAGAATGCTGCAAAGTTGTGAGTGAGGAATATTACACCCCTGTAGTATCTGTGGTTTGTTATGGGTCCATGCCTCTGAGACTAGTTGCATACACACTGCACCACTTTATTGATACGGTTTAATCAAAGCTGTTTTGTGCTCGAAGACAATTAGTATTTAGCAGGAACAGATTGCACAGTGCTCCTGCTGTGTTCTGCAAAGACCTGCTTCCCATAAGAGAAGGATTACTGTTAGTACATTTAGTCCTGTGTGGGTCAGACCACATTTGAGGAGGGGTGGGGGTGGGCAGTGGGTCCTTAAAGCAAATGAATCGGCTTCGAGTTTTATGATCTCCGAAGCACTTATGAGTTTTGTTGCACTTCATTTGTTTTACTACCAATTCATATTTTTCTTATCTGGTTAGATCTGTAGATATTTCATATCCTTGACTTCTGGACTTGCAGCCAAGGCGGGTGGTACAGCTGGCTACTTGTGGCAAGGGTTCATGGATCACCAAGCCGCAAAACACACCCTTCCACAGTCATAGGCTATACTGTGAGATGTGGACTCTGTATGAAACGCCTCTCTATTCCCCTTCCAACTTCCCTTGTCTCCATTCAGCAGTGAGAACATGCCATTCAGAGTAGCACACACGCACACACACAAATGGTGACACACTGTGCCATCTGAAGGGACATTTCCTCTGCCCTGAGAAAATGAACTACACAGGCCCAAAAACAGTATTATTTAGTGTCAATACAACAATAGATAGATATCCAGCTTTCCTAGTTGGTCTCCCATCCATATACTGTCCAGACCTAAACCCATTTAGCTTCAGATGGATTATCTAGTCTGAAGTGCAGGTGGCATGACTGCTGATATAACACTGCCCTGAATTTAATGTGAAACATAAGGAAATGGAAATCTCACTATTCTGTGTGTCCCACCATTAGGAGCATGGTTATGAATGCCTGGAGTCCATGTCTGAAGCATCTTTTCAAAGATCTGATGGCCAGAATCCCCCAGTGTTCTTGCTGCTCACCAATTTAGTGTTGTTTCTATGGAATCCGCTTTCTTTTATCCCATAGTAATAAGAGTAGAAAGTTGACCTTCATACCAGAGCCTTTGACCCAGGATACACCTTTAATTATCCTCGTATTTCGGCTGTGCAACTATGGTTTAGTGAAACGTTTTCAGACTCGAAGGCTGCTTAGTAAAGAGTGTGGGACACAAGCAGGTCTACAGCCGTACGTAAGGACGTTAAGTAAATAAAAACAGGACTACAGGAGACCGATGTTAGGAGGTCACCCAGTGATCCCACGGCATGCGAGTGTCAGGATACAGTCTCAAGAAAGACAAGACCTCCAGAGAAGGAACACCGTTTTAATTTGTGCCGGCTGACGCGTCCGTACAACACACACATTGTACGTATCGCCCTGAGGATGCTACAGCTGGCTGCCGCTTCAAGTCTATTCAAGCCAGTCCTCCCAACCCTGGTGCCAGTAAACCCATTTCAATGCCAAGCAGAATTGTACCACTGGATGCTTGTGTGCCTGAAGCAGATGCCTTCAATTGTAACTGAAGCTGTGTGACATCCAGAGTGCTTAATAATTAAAGCAACAGATGGAGAACAGAGCTAGGACCAGGGCTTGCCCAACTATCTTAGCTCCTCTCCCATTCTATATCCACACTGTTTCTGCTGAGAAAGGGCTTGTAGGTCAGTGTGTCAGTTTCTTTTCCCTTGCTGGTTGGAATTAACAGCTCGACCAACTCAGTAAACATGTTTACAATATGACACAGGGCTGTCCTCTCATTAGAGGTCAGCCTGGTTGCATAATGTGCGGTAGCGGTCCAAAGTCAGCGAGAAATTGGACAAGATGCCCTGGAACTCTTGGAGAGGACAGTAGACTCCACTGCACCCGGGAATCAGCTTGTCCTGGACAGGAAGAACCACGATGGAGTATGAGCACATGAACAGCAGTGTCCTTCAACCCGCAGGCCCCTGGGACTCACCTGACCCAGGTAAGAAACTTTGACAAAGGCCTCCTGGGTCAAAAAGTGTTGGTGGAGCTCCAAGATTAGGTCAGCAGCGTATGGAGGCCACTTTGTGTCGAAGATACCAAGGGCCATCAGACAAGGCATCAAGGTGGTGTCATGTACTGAGTAGAGGAACAGCTTCCTGGGAAAAAAAATGAGAAGTGTGAGAAGGTGAGAAGGCTGCCGATTCCTCTGGTCCTGTTACAATCCTGCTACAAAAAGGTCATTGGTAAGGAGTTTTGTTTTTTTTTTAATAATAGAACAATGTTTCCATCTGGTGGAAAAAGTAGGTATAACATCCATTGATCAATTTTCAGCAAATGTTTGTTCCACAGTCATTCAAAGTCTGTCCTCTGAGAAGTACAATACACGCAAAATGTAAAATGGTGTCCAGGAGAGATGGGATTCCAGCCCATTACTGGACACGGAGCTGAGACTAGATTCAGACCCACGCCTGCGGTCAGAACTGACATTGATAATGCACATAAAACACATCGGACCCCACCTTACAAACACACATGCATCTGCCTGCACTCCTAATAATCATTATACAAATTTCTATAGGATTTTTCCATTATCAAAATCACAAAGCACTACACAATAAACGTGTCTTCCTGCGAGCGTCACTCACCTGGACCGTGCTGACCCTGCACCCTTTAGTTTGTCCTCTATGTTTGTCAACAAGATTTGAAGAAAGGGGCCAATGCTGAGCTGAAGATGCTCCCTGACGACAACGACGACAACAACATCATCATCATCAACATCATTACTCCTACTTTACTAACTCAAAGAGGTCTAGCATCTCCCACATTCCAGGCACTGACCTACTGGCCCCATATATGTGGCAAATCATCTGAACAGCTCTCCTTTCCACAGTCGACTTCCAGCTCTCCAGGCCTGCAGGACAGGGCAGGCCATGAGCCTACAGGAGATGCCAGCATAAGAGTATGGGTTGGTGAGAGGGTCTGGGGAGATGGTATAATGTGGGGAACAGATAACAGCATGTGTACCTCTCTGGCCACCATGTTATCCCGAAGATGGATGAAGTCAAGCCTCTGCTCTGTTTGGATGCCCAGTGCAGCCTGGATGCTCTTCAGGTCAGCAGTGATGTCTGGTAACTGGAAGAGCTCAGCCCACTGCCGTCTGAACAGAAAACAGGAAACCAATTATATAATCCTGTACTGTATATACATGTCGTATCTAAACCTTTATACATACACAAACAAAGATGCAACTGAATAAGCAGGTTGGGGTGAAGAAAGATGCAGCTCACGTACCCAATAAGCACTTTGAGCAGTTTGCATCCATGATAGTTTGGGTAGAGGATCTCATTCTCAGCGTCCGTGGTGAGGATGGGCACAGTGTCTGAGGGGAACAGATGATCGGAGGATAGGCACAGTGTCTGAGGGGAACAGGATACCTGAGGACGGGCACAGCGTCTGAGGTTAACAGGAGACCCGAGGACGGGCACAGTGTCTGAGGGGAACAGGAGACCCGAGGACGGGCACAGTGTCTGAGGGGAACAGGAGACCCGAGGACGGGCACAGTGTCTGAGGGAACAGGAGACCCGAGGACGGGCACAGTGTCTGAGGGGAACAGAAGATTGGAGGATGGGCACAGTGTCTGAGGGGAACAGGAGATCGGAGGACGGGCACAGTGTCTGAGGGGAACAGGAGACCCGAGGACGGGCACAGCGTCTGAGGGGAACAGGAGACCCGAGGACGGGCACAGCGTCTGAGGGGAACAGGAGACCTGAAGACAGAGGGACTCACCATCCTGCTTTTGCTGATAAAGGCCAGCCACCAGGCACTTGGCTGATTCAATTGTCCTCATGATGTTGGTGGAACGAACACTGAATGGGTGTAAAAGTCACATGATTCCAGACAGATAAGTGTATTTTTATTATACTGTAAGGTAGAAGAAGCCTCTAATTCTTCAAAATGTCACATACAGACTTAAAGGTGGACCCCTGTATAGGAACATATTGTAGACTGTGCAACCCATGGTGCTTTGTGTACAAGTGTATGAATTCCACTCACTAGGCCTCAGCAGTGCTGTAGCTGGCCGTGAGAAAGGGCAGGTCCATGATATAGCTTCTCCTTAACCTCATGCCAAGATCGTATAGCTGCTGCATACCCAAAGTGGTCAGCTGGCCAGGATATGTGCCACCCTACAAAGAGTTAAATGGTCAGTCAGTTGATAACATAAAAGGCTTCACTTTAGCCTACTGAGACTCACATGGAGTTTTGTAACCCTGTAGCCGTCCTCCACTGGTGCAGAAGGCCTGGGACCACCCTCCAGGTCTGTGACTACATAATCGATTTGGGTGTGGGCTGGTACCTTCAGGAGATCTGGGACCCAATCAGCCTAAGGGTGAATCAACAGGGAGGGGGCAGAAGGTGCCAGTTAGATACGCATATCAGGTTTAATCATGAAAATGTTATCATCATCAAAACATGCGGACCCAGGATAGAGAGGCTGCTCAATTCAGTAAAATGCTGCGAACTTGTTTAAAGCCCGCAGACGGTTTAAAAATCATTAACCTAGTAGACATGGGAGAAAACGTACGCAGAGAAAAATGCACGATGATTTTTGGCACGCATCAATACGGAAGCAGATATGCGTTTTTAAACTTATTTCTTCGGGAATTAGGGCGCTCTCATGGGGGACCAAGATCTTACCTCCAGCACATCAGGTATGGACTTAAGAGGAGTCCGGGCGCCGTGTCGGAACACAACTTGTACGAGTTTGAGCTCAAGCTGAGAGGGATCGCAGTTCATCTCGGAGGTGACACCTGGACTCCAGCCGGAGGGGCTCCAATATCTTCTGCGACCAAACGTCAAACCCGGATTGTGCAAATCAGCATGGCAAGTCGCAGATGTCTCACATGGCCCGGAGCTTCGGCGCAGTGCCCGGTCCGGAGCATGAATATGCGCATGTATGCACGCCGCATACCTTCCGGAAGTTATCCATCCCGCGAAGCCTGCGCTCCCGTCGCCTAAGTCATCAAACACTAAGTTTGATATCAAAATTAAAGCACCCGCATGGCATTTAGGCTGCCTTAGTACCGGGGGAAACGGAAAAATACCGTGCTAGAAAGAAACGCGTAAATTTCACACTAACCCGTTTCCGCAACCAAGATGGGGGTGGAAGATCTTTTTCGTATTTTTAGTATTAAAATGAAAGTAAACGCGCAAAAACAACACCTTTCGGTAAACTTTTAACAACTTTGAAAACTCCAACTTAAATTGGAAAAGCAGTGTTTCCTGGTGTTTGTAGTCCTCTGAGCGTTGTCGTGGGCTTTAATGGTGCAATACGAACAAGTGAAACTACATTTCCCACAATCAGATAATTCGCGGATAACGAGCTTGTGCACGTTCGAAATACTAATCCATAGTAAAATGACTAACCCTATTTCAGTGTATACTACAATAAAGTACTGTTATTAGTTGTAACAGAAATACGATGACCCACTTGTAGTAGAAGGTTAATGAATTTCGAAAATCCACGAGTTTGAGAATCTTAGAATAGGCCTTAAAAAGTATAAAAAGTGGCAGTAGGTCTTAAAAGTGTTACTGCATATTTTAACATTTAAGCAAATTTATATAAATAAAAGGATATCAGGTGAAATAACGAGCGTCTTTTACTGGTTTTAAGCCCTGGATATTGTCTCCTATTAGATTATTGGACCAGTGCTTGTCATTGTGTGGGGTTTATTAATCGGACATGCTGGTTCTGTGTGTGTTCAGTGCCGTCATCTTGCTAGAGTGCTGCTGCCTGAACACTCAGAGCTACTCCAAGTTCACAGTTTAGTTACAATTTTACAGTTGTTTTTGTTATGGTTATTTACACATGCTCCCTACCCGTTAGTAATGTATTTTTAAAATACCTTCTTAGTTGCGCTAAATCCCTAAACCTTATGTACTGAACACAACTCATTCCTAACGAATGGTGCAGATTTTAACTTAATACCATGATTGTACCCAGGGCTGGACTGGTCATATAACATTTTCCCGGCAGACTGTGACTATGCAGGCTGGCAAAATTGATCGTGGGGAACCCTACAGTAGGCAAAATATATCGTAGCAGACCCCATAGTTCAGGGCCAATTACATGTTTAAGGGTCTGTCATCCATGTTGAGGGTATGGATTTTCTGATGGAAATGGGTGAATCTGAGCAAGTTCAACTTGCATAAAAGTAAAATCCTCCAGCCATCCAACCAGTTTTCATACCCGCTTGTCCTATGCAAGGTCGTGGGCATCTGGGGCGCTTATTCCAGAAGCAACAGGCCGGGAATAACCCAGAATAGCGGGCCAACCAATCAAAAAGTACAATATAAAAATAGATAAAACATGAATTATACCGGTCAATCCCAGTTGTATTATAACGATATGCCTCCATCTAGTGGCCACATGAGGTACGGGCGTAAACATGAAATTAAACGCTGTTTACGCGGTAAACATGGTAATTCGTCAGGTTAGGACAGTGTGTAGTCATTCCTACGATGTGATAGTGACACTGTAGTATAGTCCAACTAAAGTTTTCTGGAAACAGGTTGATGCTCTAAAGTGACAGATTTTAGCGCTACCGTCTATGTCAGCTAATTAATAAACAAAAACAAGCTGCCAAAATTTTCATATGATGAAAATATGCTTAATATTTTGAATCAGATCCAGATATCCAACTAATACATGTATGACGGGCAAAACTTGCAGGAATCTTCATCCACTTCAGTATAAAAAAGCCCAGTTTTGCTTCGTTTTCTCCATATCCTTAACCACATGAATAACTATCTGATTCCCCAAAAACCATGCACACAGACAGGACGAAATCACACCATCCTCTTAAATACTTATAAAAAACAGAGCACATTTACAGGAATTTGGAAAATAATGTTAAAAGACTGACTTTACAAGATGAGTTGGGGCTCATCTTAAGACTTCCTGCAAGTCACAGTTCAACCAAAAGTCAGTTTTTTCACAGTTTAGCTTGTAAATGTCTAAGTGAACTCAAAGCAAAACAATGGAAGCATTTTAATAGCGGTTTAGCTGGGTGAAGGTTTGTGTCAGTTGACTTTTGTTTCTTTACCTGTCCAGTTTAATGACATTTTCAGTGCCTCTGGCACATTGAAAGTCTGACTAATGTTACATCATGATTAGTGGTCTGCATTTCCCAGTGTCTGACGAACTGAGAACTGTGTTAATAAATATTAGTTGTTGAATTCTGACAGTCATATGGATCATTTCCGCCATGGAAATGGCACCTCTGAAAACATTTAATGTTTGTATGGCGGCTGGGATATGGCAACAGTTTTCATGTCACATGGAGCCTGGCTTGTCCGTGGAGTCGCCATTCACACAGGGGTAATTCTAGAATTTTATAAGGTGACGGACATGAGAGGCGCTAATGACAGCGAAGGGGGCACTCCAGGGCCAATCAGCTTTCAATTAGGGCCCTGTGTCTCCGCCCCTATATACACCCCTGCACCCAATATGAGGGTTCTGCTTCTCCTGGGTGGCTGATCTCTATCCTCATGTGAGAGGGATAGTTTTACATCAAAGCAAATCCAGTTCTACAACTTCATTTTGAGATATGGTTTCATTCTGTTTTTCTTTTTTACTTGAAATGAGATCTGCTGAGCAAAACTGAATTTTCATGATTAAAGTTTAATCTTCATTTTATAAATATTCAGATTGCTTATTTATTTGCTTATTTATTATCATAAATATATTTCAAGTTTTCAAGGTGTCAGACAGTATCAAAACAAAACTATTTCCCCTGTATCAGAATATTTGTTTCTGCACTGCCTTATATAGTCCTAACTTGGTATTTTATTTCCTAGATGACACTTGCATAGAAAAACTTTTTTACCCACTTGTATAGCTGGGTCTTACTGGAGTGGTTCAAGTTCAGTACCTCACTCAAGGATACAAAAGAATGGAACCCTGGGAATCCAGTCAGCAGCATTTAGTCCAGGGCCTTAATAAATGTAAACATGTCCAAATGGTCACATCTACTAATGTAATCAGATATGAGGGAAGTAAAGAAAAATGCCTGTTGGTATCCCAGAATTCCCCATCCAGTTGTCAGGTCCTTCATCCTTGTAGGCATGTTAGTCCCACCCATTGGGGGCGGGTCTATACCGCCAGGTCACTTGGTCGTGCCCGCCCACTGGAGTCACTGGCCTTGCTTGGGCAGCCTTTCCCCTTGAGGAGGCTGCAGGGAGCCTTGCTGTCTGGGTCGTAGCTCAGCCGCAGGAAGTCCTCCTCCCAGGGGGGATCATGGGTGCGATCACGCTCGGTGGCCAAGTTGGCCGAGTTCTGCTGGTGAGCCATCCTGTTGCTGAAGGGCTGGCAGCTGGTGTGTGGGTGGGGGGGTGCTGTAGACAGGCATTGGCTGAAGTCGGGGGGCGGGGTGCACGAGTCGGAGGTCCTCGGTGTGTTGGGCTCATGGCTGGTTAATGTCATGGCAGCCGGCTGGACCTCCAGGGCGTGGGCGGCAGCGTAGGCCTTGACGCACCTCTTGAATGCCTTCCAGCCCAGGTGGTAGAGCTCGACCACACTGAGAAGCAGAGAGACCGCGGCCACTGATAGCATAAACACGATGAAGACGTTCTTCTCCGTGGGCCGTGACATGTAGCAGTTGACCGTGTTGGGGCACGGCTGTGTCTTGCACGTGTACAAGGCTTTGAGGAAGATGCCATAGATCATGTACTGGCCAATGATGAAGGCCACCTCCATGACAGTGCGGATCAGGATGCTGAGCACGTATGTATGCAACAGCGCCCCCTTGAGGCGGATTCTGCCCTTGGTTTTCTCGGCCTCCTTCTGCTCCAGGTACTTCTTCTCAGCTCCGCCGTGATCTTCCTCCCGCTGCCGTCGCTTCTCCTCAGCGCGCACCACGTGCATGGCGTGTCCCATGTAGATGAGCGAGGGCGTGGAGACGAACACGATCTGAAGCACCCAGTAGCGGATGTGGGCTATGGGGAAGGCGGCGTCGTAGCACACGTTGGTGCAGCCCGGCTGCTTGGTGTCACATGTGAAGTCGGACTGCTCGTCACCCCAGGAGGACTCAGCCGCCGTGCCCAGCACCAGGATGCGGAAGATGAAGAGGATGGTGAGCCAGACCTTGCCCACGGAGGTTGAGTGTTCCTGCACTTCTTCAAGGAAGTTCCCCAAAAGACTCCAGTCCCCCATTACGCCTCGCACCTTCCTTGGATAAAGCCTGGGGGAGGAAATGGAGTTTGGCAGTCAGTGGGGGTGTAGGACAGAATCGTTGCTCAGACCTCTGAGCTGAGACCGACCATTTTGCATCACATCCTCGCAGGTAAGGGTGGACCTGCGGCTTGTCAAAAGGGAACAGTTTCAGGCTCCACTCCGATGCAAGTCAGCCCACAGTGTTATCACGTTTGTGGGATCTGTGAGAACGGGTGCTAGTTATCGGGAAACTCCAGAGCTTAAGGCACATCGCGGTCATGTGACACCAGCTTTATTAAGCGATGGATTGTGGACAGCCGAGGCCCTGGGTTCAGGGTATAAATAGCTTCTGATGCCAGTGGAAACAGAGGGAACTGTTTTCCCATGACATGTCGTGCTCTGAGAAAGGGGGATGTCGTCTGAAAGAAGTCTAAAGTAAATACGTGACGGGGCTGTGTGAATCTGTGAACGTCACAGATAGAAGCGGAAGTGAATGACAATGAAGCTTCTGCTGCCCAGCGTCAAACCTAATGATCCCAATCCTGCTTTCTGTGATTCAGACGTTGTTTAATTATATAGTACTGTACATACAGTACATTTTAGCACCTCTAAACCAGTGTTTCTCAAACCAGTCCTCAGGGACCCCCAGGCCAGTTCCAGTTCCAGCTCCAGACCATCGACGGTGGGGTGGGGTGGGGCGGGGGGGTGCCCAAGGGCTGGTTTGAGAAACACTGCTCTAAACGCTATGGGCACAAAGCTGGGAATAACCCAGGATGGGGCACCAAGGCATCACAGGGCGCACTCACACCTACATGCATACCAACTCCACACATACAGAGTCAGGGTGGACACTAAAACCCTGGTCACAGAGGTATGAGGCAACAGTGCTAACCACTGTGCCACCTGGAAACATGAATCCGATCGGATTAATTGTTCCTCCTAAAAAGCACACGTGGGGTAGCTAAGCTAGGCATTTATGTGCTTATATTCAGACTTATAATAAGGCAAGTCTGGAGAAAAGGGGGAGTTTGATTTGGTAAAGATTTTTTGGTTATATGTAACTAAATTACCTTGAGCATTGTGTGAAGTCACCAGTTCCGGGTTCTGTTAGTCAGCTGGGTTCGGGTTGATACACTTTGCTGTTTTTATTGTTACTCATTGCTAGTTCTGAGAATTGGGATCTGAAGCTGGACCAGGAGGGGAATCAAACCAAAGCAATGAGTTCATCTGTTTTAATGCTTATAAGACTATAGCTGCTTTTCTCAAGGAAGCAATCTCCACCAGAATGATTTCCTGGTGACACAACACTTCAAAGGAAATCTCCGTCATTAGACAGCCACTGCTGGAGATGGAGGCGGGAGGGGACAGTGCTGCTTTGTGTTCTGTATCTGTAAGGAGCAACTCAACCCACCTGACAGGGAGCTGGAACCTGGGTTCCCCTAGGAAGCGGGCGAGACCGCCCCCCCTCCCCACATGCCTTCTGATGTTTGCTGTGGGAATGTGAAGGACAGGGAACAATGCAGGAGGTTAGAAACACACTGAGGACAAACTGTCCAGTACAGGGAGTCATGACGGTGGGTCAGCACCCATGGGCCAGTAAAGGAGGTGGTGGATGAGGGTCTGAGTCCAACTTCGGTGTTTATCTTAGATAGATTCAACTGACTTAAGAAGCTGATCTGCTACTGGAGGCTGAAAGACCTTTGGAATTGTGAGTTTAGAGCCATCTTGCAGTGGTCTGGACTTGCAGTGGTCTGGACTCTTACACTGCTCACTTACTGTACAGCAATGAGGACGCAGGACCAGCATCTGAAGGATTTGAGTTTATGGGGAAGTTACTAATCTAGTTACTGTATTTGAGGTTTATTTACTTTTATATCTATTGCTAGAACTGCTGTATACTCAGTCACCAACAGGATTACATCTGTCTGTTTTTTTCCAATCGATACAGAGACCAACTCTTCATGCACCTACAGTATAGGCTATAAGACCATATGTATAAGACCAACCTAAAGACACGTCCTATGACAACCCAGCATGCTCTGCTCACACCTCGTCTAGCTTGGTGGCCATTCCGCGAAAGGATCCCACGTGCTGCGGGACCTTGTCCCGGCCTCACCATAACAGGCTGTGCCCGCCGTGATGAGCTTGTGCTTACGCGATCCATCCCTGTCGCAAATATTTATAAAGGCGCCTGACTCGTTCCAAACTCTGCCCCGGGACAGCCTGCCAGGCAGCGTGTTTGAAGTAGAATTGCATTAACACCGCATCCTGGCTGTACGCTGGGGTGTGCAGTGCTGCAGTAAAACAGATGTGCCTTGAGCTGTCATGGGGACTGGGGTGTGTGCCTGCTCTGTGCTGGGACTGTGTTGCGGGGAACGGGGGGGTATTAAATACACAGCCTTTCTCTCTTTGGACCAAGGTCGTGAGTGACTCTTCCACAGAACAGTCAGAGGTCACAGCTGCACTCTAAAGGCATGTATCTCCAGCCTAAGTGGTATGTGATTTCTCAGACATATTACTGAAGATTTTACATCGTTCATCACCTTATACGGCAAAATTTTCCTACTCAATGCCACTGTATTTTCTACTCTTTCTTAATCTGTACTACTATATACTGACCACAATGTAACTTCAGATAAAGAAAACCAATCAAATAATAGAATGCTGAATTGACATCATTTATACACAGGGGAGCAAGGTTGTTAGGGCGTTTGGGAATCTGTTAGCCAGAGAGCTTGTTAGCTTAGGAGTCTGTTGGCCAGAGAGCTTGTTAGCTTAAGAGTCTGTTGGCCAGATAACTTGTTTGTTGGGGAATCTGTTAGCCAGATGGCTTGTTAGCTTAGCAGTCTGCTAGCCAGAGAGCTTTTTTGTTGGAGAATCTGTTAGCCAGAGAGCTTGTTAGCTTAGCTGTCTGTTAGCCAGAGAGCTTGTTTGTTGGGAAATCTGTTAGCCAGAGGGCTTGTTAGCTTAGCAGTCTGTTAGCCAGAGAGCTTGTTAGTTTGGGAATCACTTAGTGACGTAGCTTGTTAGTTTTGTAGTTTTAGTCAGAGAGCTTCTTAGTTTTGCAGTGTGTTAATCTGGGAGGTTGTTAGTTTCTTGGTGAGTTAGTCAAAGAGTTTGTTAATTTGGGTCAAGGAACTCATTAGTAATGAAATCTTTTGGTTAAGGAACTCACGGAAAACACCAGTCTTCCCACACTTAGCTTCAACCCAAATACATTTCCAGCTTCATCCCTGCCTGTCCAGGTATTTAGGTAATTAACAAACTGGATGAAAACATAAAAGTCCCTTTTACGCCACTCCTTTCATAATCGATTGGCAATGACACACATCCATCAGTGGGCAAATCTGTTAGTCTCTTCTTGCTTTTTATACAGCGTACATACACATTTGTTCTTCATAGGATTTGATCTGAATTTCTTCCACCTTTTGGTATGCTTAAAGTTGGCAGCTCCTTCTGGGTATACAAAGATAAACTCAGTTCTGCCACCTCTCAAACAATCTGGTTTGTCTCCCGAGTCAAAGCCAAGTGCTTTTGACACCTACGTGGTTTGACAGAAGCAGCGTTTGAACAAAGAGCTCAACTCTGTAGAAGGTTACAGGACAGTGTTCTCAAACATGTCTCTGTGACAATGAATGAGCAGCAACACGCAGCTAATCCAACCTGACTCACCCTCTAACATGCTAACACACTGATACGCTCAACAATCAGTGCTCCTTTTCATTTAAGGGTCAGGACACCCAAAGTTCCATCTGTTCTGTGTGGTTTGAGTTCTCCTGCCTCACATTGCCAGTATTTTATAAAAACAGAGACTCAGGCTCTCGAACACCTAAATCCTCCAGTCAATGGCCTTCCGAGGTCTCCCAGACCTGGTAGGTGGACTGCAGCGTGTCCTTCTACGGATGGATGAAGGTGGCTGATTTACCTGCTGGGTGTTGAGGCTCCGTTTAGGATTGTCTCTGCCCCTTCTGCTGGACAGGATTGGTGGTAGTCTCTCAATCTCACAGATGAGGAACAAGCTTCTCCGACAGGTCCAGGTGACAAGAAAGGGTCGTCGGTCAGATTTTATGAGAGGAGATGTTCTTCAGAGGAAGGGGAACAACTTCAGTGGCAGCATCGTAAGAAATGCAAGGCATTGCCGCTACAGTCTGTCTACCCTCTTCACATCCTCCTTCTCCACCCCCCCCTTTCCCCGTCTCTTATACTGGGCCCGCCCCCTTCCCATCCCCAGACCATGGCTTGGTTTGTTGGTTCTCTTGTTTCAATACCACTCCAGCAGGAAGGAAAATGACATTGTATTAGAAAACAATGGCGATTCTACCTCGCCTGTTAGCTTCCCGTTGCTGCTACCCATTGCCCTTCCCGGTTTGTATCAGAGGTGAGTCTCATTACTATGTTCCCACGGACACACACCTCAAGGTCTCACAGTCAGAGGATACAAGTCCTAACTGGAAAAAGCCGTGATCTGCCCAGGAAGGTCCAGTCGCAGAGTCCCACTCCGACTTCTTGTCAAAATGATTTAGCATGAAGTGACTCAGTGTAAAACATTCAGTGTAATATGACCCTATTTCCAAGGAAGGAACGCTTTAAAAAAAATCTTAAATTGTTTTCTATTAGTATTCTAAAGACACATTTCAATACAGGTTTTAGTCAGTATTTGATTTCATGCAGAACACCGCTTCACATAAACACAGACAAATTATTCAAAAAAACGCATGTACTGTAATATTCTGGTTTGGAGGTACAGGAACATAGCTAGTCTGATCATATAATGGAGTTCCCTCTGGTCTGTGGTCGCTCACGCACTGTTGCTGTGTGACCGGTCTGCTTTGACTGGGACGGGTTATGCATATGATGCCGTTATGTAACGGCGATGTCGAAGGTTGTGTCTCCCTTGCTGTAGTCACTGTACAAACACAGAGGTGCATCTTCATTCCGTGTTAATTATGATGCCAGGGATATGGAACCATGATCCAGTTCCATCTGTATTTCTTCTATAACTATGACAATAAACAGGAACATGATACATAAATACAGGGAACATGTAAGCCATTAATATGCTACCAGCTGACAGTGTTCAGTCATTCAAACACCTTTACTGTCACTTCACTCAGTTTAATGGCAAGTCATTCTTTCATTGGACCATGGAGGCTTTATCTTTTTTTTAAAAAATCCCGTGACCCGCTGAGATCTGGTTTTACCCCCTGGCTTTGTCTGGCCTTGGAGAAGCATAACCCCAGAAAAATGGAGTGCTGGCTGGACTACGAGTAAAGTCACCCAGAGCTGCTGCCCTCACCCTGAACCAGGAAAAATGCATCTGTGTGCTTCGGGAATGTGATGTTCACAGCAGTGATTCTTTACACATTCTAGCTCAAACATGCATGTGTATTTGCAGCACTCATCATAGACTGAGGATTGACCATTTCAGGGTTCGATAAGCACATGTAGGTAGGCTTACCGAGACTCTAGTGCAGTGGTTCCCAACCCGCTGCTCGGGAATCCACAGACAATCCTTGTTTTTACTCCCTCCCAGCTTCCTAGCCAAAACGTGGACTGTCTGCAGGACCCCGAGCACTGGATTGGGAAACGTTGGTCTAGTGGGGAAGATAACTGGTATGCAAGCTATGACCTGAAGGATCACCACGAAGCCAGGTGTGACGAGCGCCATTCAGGTAGACAACAGCTTCCTGACGGTTGGCTCGGAAACCACCCATGAGGAATATTAACCAGTTGGTCACTAACCAGGGTGCGGGACTGTTTTCCCCAGTGCAGGAAAGGGTAAGCAAGTTGAGCCTGCCTTCTTTGGCCCAAGAACAAACAACCTGGTGGACAACTGACCTGAAGGAACTGCAGCCTCATAACCACCCCATTTGTCCTGAAAGATCTGCACCTGTCTGTTTGGGGGGAGTGTTGCTCTCCCCTAGTTTGGTGACCATAGCCCTTCCCTGCCACACCCATTTATACTTTTTTCTTATTCCTCAAATGAATCTTTTATTTCTTGGATCGTTGTTTCCTGAGCTTCCTTCCCCGATGCATGGATCGCATCATATATCTGTGGGTTGGGTGGATCGAGTAAAAAAAATTACTTTATGATTAATAATGGATGGGTGATATATATCATAAATGAGGAAAATTGTGAAAATATTTTAAGCTTCATTTTACATCAGGTATGAATTAGCAGATTAGACTCTCGGTGTGGGGTCCATTTGTCTTAAGCAGCAATGGACACAAAATGATCTGAGAGAAAATTAACCAAGGAGAATTAAAAGCAAAGAAAAGAGGGCAGAAAAGTTATGCCCATTTATTTTCTGAAACTACTTGTCCTATTCATATATGTCCTATATGGGCACAAAGTGGGGCACCAACCCATTACCGGGCACACACACACACCTATGGGCAGTTTCATAACTCCAGTTCACCTCAACATGTTTGGAACATGTGGGGGGAAATTAGAGTACCCAGAGGAAATCCCATGACAACACAGGGAGAGCATGCCAACTCCACACACATGGAGCCATGTTGGAGACTCAGACCCAGGTCCCAGAGATGAGATGCAACAGTGCAAACCACTGCACCACTGTGCCGCCCGGAAAAATGATGTATGGGAGGAATTTAGTGGAATAGTTAAGAATGACAAGTCAGTTGCTGGGAAAGTCATATGCGACATAGTATTAGCAGGTTGAATATGACAAAGCCAGCATTTGACTCATCATTGTTAACTATTTCTTTTTTTATAGCTTATAAACTGTTTGTGTTCAGGAAGTTGCAGTGACATTCAGAATTTTAGTTTGACGGAGTTAAAGATGTCAGCTTGTGTTCAGGCTGTTGTGGAAATAACTGCTGCCATTTTTATTTTACCAAAAAACAAGAATTTCTATGTTTATTTTTAAATCATACATCCCACTGAGAAACGCTGGTAATGTGTGATCGGATGTTAGTTTTTAAATGATGATTCATGCAGCCATGCGGATTCAGATGTCAGAGCCAATCCACGCATCACCCACCACAAAGGACTGAGGTCTGTGCTGGAGATGAGCAGTGGTATAGAAGCACATTAGTTATCTGCCATATTAGTTATTTGAGAACCTCTGTCATACGGCTGTGATGTAAATTGGCCTCCAATGTCTCATTTCTTAAACCATTTGGGGCAGTGCATTATGGGAAGGCTGCTACAGCCAGTCAGATTATGACTAAGATATTCTCACTTGCTACTGGGATCACTGCAGCTCTTGACACCTCCTTATCTCAGCCTTACAAGGCCATGGTCATGGGAATCTTGATAACATACCTTCCCTTAATAGCACCCAGAGGCGACTGCAAGAGAAAGTGCTGCTACGGAAGCTGGAGATGTGAAGGATGGTTTTGTAATGATGAACGCTGCGTTTTGGTGCAGTGGCAGTGAAATGCTCTATTGTGTTTACGGTTAGCACTGCCTCACAGCCCAGCATGTGACTAAGGGAGGAGTTCTGTGTTTTTGGGACATGGCTGAAATGCTTTCTCATTGTCAGGGAAAGTTCTAAAGACCTACCGATCATCAAGAAGGAAGCAAGTAGTGTGTTTATTCAAAGCATAACAGGGATCGAAGGATATTGCCAGTTTATTTATCCTGCAAATTATGAGAAGTGATCCATAAGGAACTTGAGATAATCCAGTCGTTAAACAGCCCAGTGCTTGTAGGACAGTGAAACTGAATTACTGCATTGCTATGTGAAGCAATGTGTCCTGCTGAACAAACCCCTGACAAATCTTCTGCTGCTGATTGGGCATAGTGTTAAACCCCCAGAAAACTCAGTTTAAGCCTTTTATTTTCTGTAACCTCTTGTCTAATTCAGGGTTGTGGGGATCTGAAGTATATGGGCAAAAGGCAGGGAACAACCCAGGGTGGGGGGCCGACCCATCACATAGCACACTCACACACCATTCATACTTACAGACAGTTTTGGTAACTTCAGTTAATCTCAGCATGTCTTTGGACTGTGGGAGAAACCCCATGACAACATAGAGAGAACATGCAAAGACTCATACACAGGTCCCAGAGGTGTGAGGCAGCAGCGCTAACTACTGCACCATCATGCCACCCGTGTTAGCAATATTTTTAGTAGTAGCGGTTATCTAAGGCTGTGTTCACACATGTTTTAGCTACATGGAGTGCGCTGCTGTTCCTGACAAGTGGGCTTTTCTTAGAACCTGAACTGAAACCCAGTGCTGAAGGTCACAGAAGACGGAAACCCTGTCTACATATGTGCTCAGCTCAGTAGTGCAACTGCATCAAGTTTTGCCTGTGTCCCCTTTAAGCTCATGGAGGCTAGAACAGAGCGGCAGTTTTCCCTGTGACATTTCCCCCCGTGCAGCGGTTCTCACGAGAAACCTAAAAAATAAACAAAGTCATAACTGTGAGTCGCCTACTATTCATCTATGCGGCTGCGAGCCTGTGACATGCACTGCCCTGAAACAAAGTGAATTTAAATGTTTTTTAACTTACGTCTGTTTATTCACCAACACATTCTTAAGTCATGCACTACGTCAATTAATTTATAATGTGTGGTTAATATGTACGCCACCTTCTACGACTCTGCGCCAAGGTTAGTTAGTCCTGTCTTTTGACATCATTTTACAGAAGCCTGTCTGAATGTGAGAGAATGGCCTGCACTTCCTAAGCTGTTTATCCCAGGCTTGAATCTTCAGTGCTTCCAAGCATGTGAGTATGTAAACAATCAGAATCCTCCTTTTTCATTATAAAACATGCATTGTGTGTATAATCTAAATGCAACTCTTTTGGCAACTCTGCTTTCGTTTCAAAAGTTTAATCATGTATTGTGATACTTCTGAAGATGATCTTTTGGGAGGAAACAGCTTGTAAGTCAATATTTTACGTTGTATATCTAAGTTAAATTAAATTAAAACATTGACCCGGTAAAACTCTGCTCCACCTCAATGAAAACAAGGCAATCAGATTTTGGAAACAACACAGGAAAGCTGTGACCTTGTGAAATATTTTTCTACAGTCAAACTGTCAACTTCAGCATCTTGATGTAGAACATAAAAATTAGACAAATGCAGGAAAAGGTGTATCTGTATCGAAGGCAGCTCCGCTCACTCGTCGCGTTTGCTGGCCAGGTGGTGTTATGGATGCTATTACTCTGTGTCATTCTTATTACTTATTGCTCTGGTTTTGTGTTGGGATAAAAATTTTTACCTGCATCAGTGTAACTGTGATTTTAAATTTTTAGAAAACTTTATTCAGATGCTAAAAAGATGACCTGAATATGTCCGGAAATGGGTTTCTCTCTTGCAGAGCCTATTTTTGGATGGATATCTTCAAATGATTTGTAGATATTTTCAAATAATGTAAGTCCTTCGATTTAAATTTACATTTCTAAGTACCATAAAATAAAGATATTATACTGCTATCTCAGGACATTAAAACAAATCAAAAAAAGATTCCAAGGGCTCGGGAAACGAAAATCAGACCTGGGGCTGTTCAGCTCTCCCTCTGTCTTTCTCCCTCTTCCTCCTCTCTTCCTCTTCTCCATTGTTTAAAAACAGGCCTTACTTCCCTTCCCTCTGCAGGTCTCTCCTGGGGAAGCTCTCTTTCCATTTCCTGTCTGGTTGCCAGGAACAATTGCCTCCTCTTCCTCATGGCGCTCCATTGGCTTGGCAGTCAGGCATTCCCACCTGTCGCGGGGGCATCGAAACCCAGTTACAGGTCAAACTCCCACTGCATTACCAGACTATTGTCAGGCATCACCAGCCTTCCCAGCCTGAGGTATTCCTCATATCATATTAGGTGTGCTAAGATTAAGGTATTATGAGGGTTTTCATCCAACCTCAAACCTGAATACATCTACACTGTCAGAATGAAGGGTACCAATTTGTACCTTTGCTGCCACTGGTGCTGTAAACTCAAGGGTAAATGTACCTTTTAATATACAGAAATGGACTATGAGGGTCATTTTTGTACCCTTGGGGGTACATTAATGCTGTGTATACCTCATGGATGTTCCTTAGAGTCCACTTCTTTACCTTAATAGGTACATTGACCTATAGCTAAGGGTACAATTGGCAGACCCTTGAGGGTACAGCCCCAGTGACAAGCAAAGGTACAAATTGGTACTTTTTTTTCTGACAGTGTATATAGTCAGGTGTTAATAAGCCCACAGACGTAGTCTCAGAGTCAGCCCGAAATTTCTTTTCAGTAACCTAATCAGTGAATCACCATTTAATAATGTCTGTATTTTGAATCTAACAATTAGCTACCGTCTATCGGGTTATTAGACCCGCTGGCATTTAAATTTATATCCCACCTAGTTAATTGTAATGTGCCCTGTCTCCATGGAGGTATGGTATGGTATGGAAGACCCTTTATTGCTGTTGCAATATACCTTGTCACTAGTCACAAGTACCAGTGAAATTGCG
>JAODLD010000001.1:43708163-43719619 GCA_026781065.1 Mormyrops boulengeri
GGAAAAAAAACAGCCCCCAGACTGTACTCCAGTAGGGAGGACATTGTAGGAACCGAAAGAAACACCTCAGCAACATAGGCACATGGTCACACTACACCGTACAACATAAAAGTCATGACTAGGTGTGTGCTAATACCCTGTGGATTGTCTTTGGAGATGCTTGTATATACTTTAATCTTGTTAGTGTTCAGGTGTCCGTGGTTGCTGATAGTTTAACTTCTCTTTGGAGATGCTTGGTCAGATGTTAACGCTGGTTGTGTTGAAATATGGGGAGAATCTCCAGCTGTCCCAGACTTCTTCATATTGGTTGTTTATAGGTCTTTGTAGATGCTTGCCGCTATACATTAACTTTGGATAGTTGGTGGAGATGCTTGCTGACGCATTGACTTGTTCAGGTCTTCCGTAAACACAGTCTAACACAGATAGCTGTGGTGCTTGTAGCTGGAATCAGTACAAAACTCTCCCATTCTTTGTGCATGAGAGAAAGCACAACGCATGTCAGGATTGTATTAAAATATCATTATTCAGCTTTTTGCATTTCAATCCCAGGAAAGGCTACAGCCACTAAGTGTATCTTAAGCCTTCCTGTGCTTTCAGCTTCCTGGTCTGTTTTGCACAGGAAAATTTGCTCACCATTTATAAAAACTGATCCGACCACCTTTTTGCTGAGCCAATGTCTGTGGTGTGCCCCAAGGTGACGCTGAAACAATGGCAAGATAGCTAGAACTCTCAAGAAATGCGTCTAGAGAGCCACAATCTGAACGCAGGGTTATTTGTATGGGCAACTTGGATGATAAATGCAGGCGGTAAGGAGAAACAATAGAGAAAGTCTTGATAACCCAAATATTTTTCAAAAGCAACATGGACCCATTGAGGCTTCACCAGACTGTGTTTGCAACCCGGGAAACAGTCCTGTGATCTAAATCGTACCACAGGGCCTGTCTTTGTTGAGCTGTGATTAGTGCTGCGCCTTCTGCCTTTTCTGTTGGCTCGGTGAGGTCTAGCCGGTGCCCAGCTACTTCCAGGCTTCCAGAGTCAATAAAGATGGCCGCCAAGGAGACTGCTGATTCCGTGAGATGTTATAAGCACAAAAAGCTGCCACCCATATATAAATAAGCTTGTCTTTTACTATATGATAACACTGAGCCTTAGGAGAATTTTTCATTTATGTCATTTTCATGCTGGTTTGGGAAACATTATTAAGGGTTGTTGTGTATCATATTAAAACAATAACCAATCACACATTGGAAAGGTATGAGTTTAAGATATTAAACTGAGGAACATGATGCTAGAGCAGATGCGAACTCACCACTGGTGACAAACATAGTCTGCTGTCGGGACTGTGAATCTGTACACACAGGACACATGCAGAATGCACACAAGCCATGAGACCAATTCAGTGGTTGGTCACTCAAGCTCCGTCCTATGGGGCACAGACCCAGGACTTCACCAGGAAGAGGCCCTCACACTGTTTGATAGGCTAGACTTGAGTGAATGAAATCTGCGAGATCACACAGAGATGACTGTAACATTCCCGTTGCCATAGAAATTCCTGTTACATATGTGAGGTCATGTGCAGTAGCTATTGGTAGTTATGTCCGCACCTACACAAAGTCCCCTTCATTGTAAGAGCGATCTCTGGAATTCACAAAGATTAGAGCTCAGCAGAGGAATTAATCCCTAGAGCAGTTATGATTAAATACAAATGTAACTGGACCCGATGTGTTTCTGATGGGAACAGAAATATTTTGCATTTAAAGTTTATAATTACGATCTTTGTGCGAACGTATAGGAAAAAAAATTCTCCCTATTATTCAATTTCCATCCTGTCAATGTCCAGACTGGTTAATCAACATGCATTTAACTCACATTACAATATTCTACTTACCCTTCATTTTAGCCCCATTTTTACAAATTTTTTGTTGCCTCTAGTCATTCGGTTGTCAAGTCAATCGCCATTGCTGCCCAGTGGGAGTTCAGTAGGTGGGGCTGCCTGTGGTTGGGGTTGGGGTTGGGGCAACCCTCATGCCTCAGTGCACCCACTCAATGTCCCTGCCCTCCACACCATGACCTCACGTCTTTGTGCCAAATCCCACTGGCATTCATGGCTTACAGTGACCCCGTCTGCCACGTCAACAAGTGGACGCACCCATTGCCCCTCAGTTGGGTTCACCTTTGCCAGACTGTACTTTCGCAGAAAGTAACCAATAAAAAAGAAGGGCGTGGTTTGCAGGCAGTAGCCTTAGCTGTGTTTTATCCAGTTCAGTTTTATGAAGGGGTAACATCAACACTCTTTCCCACCGCATAAATGAACAGAGGGGATATTTCTATAATAAGTCACCCTACCTGCCCCTTGTTCACAGCTCAAGGTATAGGGTGATGAAGACCATGTTCTTCTACATTCTGTTTCTGTATTACATAGCTCTGATTGATCCTGGTGGGAGCATTTTCTACTCAGATTAATGAGAGAAGTTTGTGTCCTCTTAATCTTTGCAGCTGTACGTCACACACCAGACTGTGTGCCTGTACTCTACTGCTTTTAGAGTAGAACTTGAGTTTGTCTCTAAGCTGAAACCTGGTGGCTCTTCCCACACAGACATACTATGACAATATACTGTCAGACTGATGTCCCCAGTGTTTGATCACCTTCATTTGGCTTACAAATACTTCATAACTGGAATGTAAATAATTCAATGTTTTTTATAAAAGGTTTTCATTATGAAACATGCTTGAAATTCTTTTTTGGCATGTGAGAAATAATAAAGGAAAAATTGGACTGAGGTCTGATTGTTCTGTTCCATTTCCTATAACCGCAACAAAAGGTGAGACTTTCTAGTTTTCTTGAACTTCTCAGGTTCCCTTTTTTTGCCAGGAATGACCGCAGACAGCTTGGCTGGATATAAAATTCAGGAGTCGGTCTTAAGAAGTATCACTTCAACTTAACACCAAGTGTTTTAATATAACAGGAGATCACTAGGAGACTTATTTTATTGTGCTTATTTTATGTGTCATTTTTCCTTTGATTCACTAACACCCTGTTTCTCACGATTGTTTTAAGATATTTAAGTTAAAAGTGAGCCATGCTGTGGTTCTTTTCATAAATAATGACTTTGATTTATAAAATGGGGGATCCCAGTGATGGTTTTAAAATGCTGACTTTCTCTTTAACATGTACAAAAATGTAACCCCTCTAGCCGTCTCATTGCCCCCTCTAGCCACAGTGCTGACGTCTTCCACTGGGCTGTCGTTTTGCACTCCTCAGCTCAAATGCCAAGTTTTCATCATTAGCGCCCCCTCCTGTCCAGCTTGGTATATGACCTGTGATTGGTTGAAACTGAGACTGAGAGGCGATCTATGCTAAAACAGCAGAACAGGACTGGAGGAGACTGAATTCTGGGGCTCACATTGGCTGATGGTCTTACAGACCTGCACACACACACAATGATTTTCATTGTAATCTTCTCTGCATAGAAAATATTCACAGATCAGTTACCACCTTTTCTTCAACAAAGTGTCATTTACTTTATAATGTATTTACCTGTAATTCATGCTTTATCACTCGGTGACTTTCTGGCATTTTTGGAGTCATCTGAAACCATCTATAAAAGTTAAAAATACTACAAAACACTAAACAAACAAAGGGAGCACAAAATGACAGTAAAGCACAGTATTTATAGTAACAGTTCATTTTTATTCTGTATGACAGTGAAGTACTTGACTTTCACAGTGTTGTGTATACAGTTGTCTTGAACATATAAATACCTATTTAAATAAGAAAAATCACTTCCCTCCAAGAAACATAAAGCTAACCCATCCAGAACAGGATATCTTGATGAGCTTCTCTCTGTGAAGAAGATGTTGAGTATTATGGTAAAGACGCTGAACAGGACAGTGAGGTTGTGTAGTAAATGAGCGGCTTGAAACATTAACCATGAACTCCAAATACAACTGTTTTTTTTCTCACTTTAAAAATCACTGTACAAACCGTTTCCTTGGGCAACAATATATCAACAGTTTGGATAATGGCTAAACAGTTTCATTTATTAAATAAACTTTTCCCACATCGGAGTGTGTTTTGCCAGCTGTGCGTTGTGTGAGTTTCAGGGGGGGCTCTGACTTACACTGACAGTGCCCTGCTACTGTAGCTGCTTTTTGTTTGCATCTTATTTTCAGAAACATAAATGTTAAAAATTCACTTTCCATGCAGCCCCATGTCACCCAACGGCCGCCGGCTTTGTTCATTTGCCCCTGTCAGCTCTCGTCGCCTTTCCCTGCATCGCTTTATTTACACCATTGTCCCCGAACTCCATCCAACCATCATACAAGCCACAGGACAGCTACAGGTATTTTCGAGGAGTGAGGGAATGGGCTCAGTATTTTACCCCTATCAGTCTCACTTTTATTTCAGTAAGATAAAAATCAGGCATTTTCCATTGGATCTTTGTTTGGGCAAGATAAGGAGATCCTGGTCAGTGAAATGATCTCCTGTCCATCTTAGCTGTCCTGGAACAGCAAATTTGTAGACAATTACAATAATCTGAATTTCAGTCATGTCTCAAAATCATGTCTCAGATGTACAATACATAGGTAGTCCAAGAAAAAGTGTAAAGCTACTTATCTGGGTAGTAACCATTTATTTGCTCAGGAAAACACACCTCAACATTAGAACGTATGCAAAATAGTAACACAATAAAAACTATTAAGAGCTTCTTATATTCTCCAAAACATTACTGATATCTTGCTGGATGGCTAGATGAACACCACTGCCGTTCCCAAACCTCTCCTCAGCGGCACCACGGCCGTTACATGCATTTGTTAAATCAGTTCAACTAATTAACTGACTCAATTAGCTAAATCACTCAACCAGGTATTGAATAGTCAAAAAATGACATGGGTGTTCTGAATTGCTGCAGATGTTGGCGTGACTTTCGGAGAGCTTTAGAAATGGCTTAGACGACTCACTTCGACAGGCATAAAATCGTAGTTTTACACCAACAGGAAGATCATTTAAATATTATTTTCTTTGACTGCCTAAGACTATTGCACAGTACTGTATGCCAGTCTTTCTGTTTCAAGTTTCAACTTTACATTGTCACATATGTTCTGAGGAACACAATGAAATTCTTATGCCACATTTGTAGGGAGGGATCAGGTGCATGGGTGGGGGTGGGGGGCAACTAGACAAACAACAGTGCAATAGGAGACAAGATAATGCAAGACAAAAGACAATATAATAAGTGAAACAATAAATGTGCAATAAATAAGTGGCACATCAGAGAAGTTTAGCAGATAGCTACCGAGGTAGAGCAGTACTGATAAAGTACAGAAATGGAGCTGATGAACTTCAAATGTCCCACTGAATACAGATGTATTTTATGCATATGGTTTCCTACGCTGCCATATACTCAGTGTACATGCCCATATCCCTGGCTGCCGGCGATGTAGCCCAGCCTCTCCTCTGATGATCCTATTGTCAGTCATATCGTGGCCGGTTGCCTACAGAATAAAAGGCTTGTCTGGCTCCCAGCTTAAATGCTGCGGTGAACTGAAAACCAGCCGTCAGAGGCGATTCATTCACACGTGCTCACTGATGCGACAAGGACAGAGCTTTGGGTGGGAAAGACACCAGATGAAGTTCAGTTCACAGCGCAGGGTGCCAGGGTGACGGACATTTGTTTCTACAGTGGCAAGTTGCCATTTGATTTGTAATAATGTCTCAGTAACTCTTTTATAGCACTGTCTAGACTCTTATTGCTCTTTATTGGTAACTCTGACTCCTATAACACTCACTCTGTAACTCTGACTCTTATTGCTCTTTCAGTAACTCTGACTCCTATAACACTCTCTCAGGAACTCTGACTCTTATTGCTCTCTATCGCTAACTCTCGCTCTTATACCTCATCTCTTATGACTAATTGTTCTAACTTTTTTTCAGTGATTGACTCATATCTCTCTCTGTGTCTCTGATTCCTGTAACACTTTCTCAGGAACTCTGACTCTTTCAGCACTGATTCTGTAACTATTCTGATACATTGGTTTATTGTGGTCTTCTTTCAGGCAAACCAGCAACCATGGGCGACTGGAGCTTCTTGGGAAACATCCTGGAGGAGGTAAATGAGCACTCAACAGTGATTGGCAGGGTGTGGCTGACTGTGCTCTTCATCTTCAGGATCCTCACCCTGGGCACGGCAGCAGAGTTTGTCTGGGGTGACGAACAGTCAGACTTCATCTGCAACACCAAGCAGCTGGGCTGTGAGAACGTGTGTTACGACGAAGCCTTTCCCATCTCGCACATCCGGCTCTGGGTTCTCCAGATCATCTTTGTCTCCACACCCTCACTGATGTATGTCGGCCATGCCGTGCACCATATCCATATGGAGGAGAAGCGCAAGGAGAGAGAGGAGGTGGAGATGAGCCACAGGCAGGAGACAGGAGAGGAACATTTGCCATCGACGCCCGACCAAGGCAACGTTCATGCTGCCAAAGAGGCCACCACCAAGGGTGGCAAAAAGTACCGTCTAGAGGGCACCTTGCTACAGACCTACATCTGCCATATCATCTTCAAGACCCTCTTTGAGGTGGGTTTCATAACGGGCCAGTACTACCTCTATGGTTTCAGCATCCCCCCCCTGTACAAGTGCGCCCGCTGGCCCTGCCCCAATGTTGTAGATTGCTTTGTCTCGCGGCCCACCGAAAAGACCATATTCATCATCTTTATGGTGACTGTAGCCTTTGTATCACTCTTCCTTAACTTTGTGGAGATCTTCTACCTGGGGATCAGGAAGATCCGCTGTTTATCCTGCAAGCCGCCACTGCCTCGAAGTGACTCAAGTTTACCCTCTGTGGCCATGTTCTCGATCCAGAAGGCGCGGGGATACAACCTACTGAAAGATAGGCCCACAGCCCAGTTCTACTCCATTACCAAGGAGGGGCTGGAGGAAGAGAGGCTCCACATGCCCCACAATACACTGGCGAAGAAGGTGGCAGATCCAGCAATGCTAAAGCAGCCCTTGGGGTATAGTGAGGGTGCGACCCCCTATGTTGTGACCATGGAGCCAAAAGAGGAGGAGCAAGAGCATCCTGGCGAAGCCACTGAGACGATACAAGACATCAGACCTCTGAGTAGCTTGAGTAAAGCCAGCAGCAGGGCAAGGTCAGATGATCTCACTGTTTGAGCCAGAGAAGCAGGAAGCAGGTCCCCTTAAGAGACTGCAGGGGCTGTTTTCAAGGGGAGCAACCTTTACGGAGGCCAATGCTGAAAGGCAGGGAGAGCAAGAGGGAGGGAGAGTCAAAACAGCCAAAATGTTTCCATGGTTAGTGAAAAATGTGTCTTTACAATGATGAACTTTCATTTTATGCTGTGGAATTTTTGATCATTTTTCTATTTGGTGGATTGAAAAGAATCATACAAACAGAAATATAATTAAGCAAGTATCTCAGCTCTTTTTCTCTGTCCAACTTCTCCTGAACAGGGAATACACAGGGTGGGGGGGGTTACCTTAGGGCACAAGACAGAGTTATGTCCTAGACAAGATGTGCATGCATTGTAAGGCATGTTATCACATACATCAACACATACAATGGACAGCTTAGAGGTGCCTATTAACTGTATGTCTGTGAACTATAGCAAGAAACCAGTATGGCACAGGGAGAACATGCAAACGGCACAGGCACAGAGCACAGGCACAGAGCACAGGCACAGAGCACAGGCAGAATTTGAGCCCCTATTCCTGGAAGGATGAAGCAACATTGCAGCCCACTACACAACTCAAATATTTATGTAAGATAGCAAAGTTATAAGGGATAAAACATTATGTGCAGCATTTTAAGGGTGTCAACCCTTCGAGAAACAGTCCATGTTTACATTCAACAAAGTTATGCAGGCACAAATACGTGTTTTTAAGCAGCGTTTACGTAAACAGGATATGTTAATGGATCACCTCACCTCATTAACATCTTGACGAAAAACCTAAGCTGGTCATGAGGGGTTTTTTTGTCCCCAATCAGGTAAATTAGTCAAAGTTCCTAAAAGTGCAATGTTATATCTTCATGGTTCTTTTAGTTCACTGGAGACACAGGCATCATGACTGTGCAGTCGACATTTAAATATTTTTTCTTTTACTTTTGGCCCTTGACTTAGTGGAAAATCTGAAACAGCAGAATGTGTTTCTGCCTTTTCCCATTTTCTGCTCCTGCACATTCAAAGTGACACTCTCTCATGTATTATTAATAAAAACATGTTCATTGATGACCAATTCAACTGTGAAAGCATCTGTTACCTGAATCCTTCCTTTGCTCTCTGCGCCCTCTGCTGTCAGGATGGTGGCCTATCAACACAAGTATTGAACACAATAAAAAGGTTCTCAATACTGAATGAGACATCCTTGAAAGAACTGAAAATAAAACAATTATTTAAAATTTTGCAATATAAATTTTTTCATCCACGTCAAAATGTTTAACTGGAATGAAACATGTGCTTCTTTTAAAATAATCATTTTACTGTTCATCTGAGTCAAAACACAAGTCATTAAACACTTTTCCAGTTCTTCAATCCAAGCTCTAGTATGTGCCTATATTTTAAAATATTACACCCAGTTACTGTTAACCATCTTACCACCCATATTCTCATCGTTTTTGCTGGTCAGGGTGACAGGCAGCATAAAGCAGGGACAAGACACCAATCCAGTTCTCTTATGGAAAAGCATTTCTCCATACTGAAGTCACTTTTTACTTCAATTATTTTTACTGAGCTTTAGAACCAGCAACATAGTAACGGCAAAAATATACAGAACAGATTAAGGCATACTTCAGCTGCTGTATTCAAATTAACCCACACATAGCCCCTCCCCCCACCCACATTTGGCCACCCGGAAAATAATAATGAACGCCTTCTCAGCATCAAGGGACACAACAACCTCAGGGGAGCTGGATGGAGTGGAGTATAGTATATTTAACAATCTCCTTGTGTTGAAAGAAAGAATGCCTCCCTGCCATAAAGCCTGTCTGATCCAGGGAGATAATATTCAGCAGTGCTTTTTGGAGGTGTTGTGCAAGGACTTTAGCCAGAATCTTGCAATCTACATTTAAGAGGGAGATTGGTCTATAACTACTAGGAAGAGTAGGGTTTTTGTCCTTTTTGAGGATCAGTGAAATAGACGCCTGAGTCAACGTTGGTGGTAGTTGGCCGGTATGTCTCGAATCATTGTACATCCTTGTCATTAGCGGAGCAAGTGATGAAGAAAACGTCTTATAAAATTCGGCTATGAAGCCATCGGGGCCTGGAGATTTCCCACTATGCATAGAATTGATTGCCTCTATTATTTCGGGAGTGGTCATGGGACTACCCATCATCCTAGGAAGTGTTTCTTCAACCAGGGGGTAGTTAACTAGGTCAAGAAGATTAGGAAGCTGCGTGGGGTCCATAGGACATTCTGAAGTATATAAAGTGGCATAGTAGTTTGTGAATACTTTATTGATTTCGGCCAGATCAGATACTATACCGCCTGATTGTGAACTGATTTTAGGAATTAGTCTAGAGGTGCAGGCCGCCCGGGCTTGTTGAGCCAGGAGCTTCCCTGCCTTATTACCTTGTTTGAAAAAAACTTGCTTAGATTGGGCCAGCTGCCTCTACACATGTCGTGTTCATACCATGTCATGTTCCGATAAGAGCTGAAGTCGCTTATTATAGAGACTGGGAGAGGGTGAGGAAGCATATAAAGAATCAAGTTCTGTCCGTCTTGCCTGCGTGGTGTATGAAATTATCTGTCCGCGGATAAAAGCTTTTAGGGCCTCCCAAAAAATGCTACTTTTAATGTCTGGAGTATGGTTAAGCTCAAGATAGTACTGCATTTGTTCACTTACAAACGTTTCAAATTTACCACCAGAGAGCATATGAGAACTGAACCTCCACACTTTAGAAGAGGATTTACGGAAAGGAAGGATGATGTCTGCCGTTGTCGGGGCATGGTCAGAAATGGCTATTGCATGGTACTGACAAGCTTTAACATAGTTTAAGGGTCTGTTGTCTAGAAGGAAGAAGTCGATCCTTGAGAATTTATGATGCTGAAGTCACTTTTTAAAAAACTCTTCACACGTTTGCATTACCAACATGCAGCTCGGCCCAACATTTAACCTCACCACCAAAATACTTCATACATGCGTCGAAATAAACTCATTCTAACAAAGGCTGGCAAATTTTTCACCCAGCTGTAAAAAAACTAGTGTGTTGACCCGAATATTAGACGGTTTCTTTCCTCAAAATGTGATATTATATATTCAGGATCTAGACAAAAAAGGTAACGAATTGCGCAAAATACGGTATTTTGTAACGAGTGTTTTGACTTAATATACACGTAATATAGATTTGCCGTAAGATTTCTTGTGTGAGGTCAGAGTCAAAAGGCGTGAGTGTTACGTCGGATACGTGTATGAAACTGATAGTAACATTCATTTTAAAAGATCAGGAATGTAAGTTATTAATATGGCCCAACCTTTCTCCGTAATACGTGTTTTTTTTTTACTCTGTTCATGTAGGTCTGCTGAACCAAAAACATTCTGCGCCCGCAAGGCTTGTGGAGTTAATAATACTTATTTAACCTCCCACCCCATAATACGTGTTTTTTTCGGAATGTTTGCTGTATAATACACGTATTGTAATCTGATTTCCTGTGGTTGCTAGTTAACTTATATGTTCTTGTCAAATAAAATTATTTTTCTTTCTAAAACCTTTTTCTAAAAATAGTTGCCAAAAAGTGGCGGATCGTCTTATTATAATATATATGGAGTCCCAAACTAACTCACCTACAAAAGAAAAATGAAAGAAAAGACAATCACTCTTACCATCTCCTTATCAAAATATACAAATAAATCGAACAAAAAAAAACGGCAGTCTCTTTTCACCATACACAACACACGTTGAACGTCAACACCAGGGGTAGGCTTTTTCGTAGTCAGGAACACGGGCAAAATGGTCGGTACACGGTAATGGCAAAAATAAAGAACAGGCAACCAAAAATCAGGAAGCAAACAAAAAGCGATAAACTGAAAAACAGACAGTACACAAGCAATCAAAACGGAATAAAGCACAAGCAGGTGAGCAATCCCGAGAAGCTGGGGGCTTCACCGTCGTCGGTCCTCTTCTACGTATAACCCGAAAGTGACGACGTCCGACCAGAACGTAACATACAATTTGCGTAATACATAATAAACGCAAACCCTTGCGGCACGTAACAGTGACATTTCAAGAAGAAAATAAGTAATACATCGCACATTGCACTGTTCAAGCAATCTATCTTTTCTGCCCCTGCCTGCATGAACTTGTTGTTCAGTATCAGTAACCTGTGCAAGTTTGGTGCATGTAGGATTTTCCCAGCCAGAGTTAGACAGGGGGGGGGGGGCATTATGCGGCAGAGTGGCCTGCAATAGATCGGAAGAGCGTCTTTTTGGGAAAGGGGTGT
>JAODLD010000001.1:43811908-43830075 GCA_026781065.1 Mormyrops boulengeri
GATGTTGTGCTGGTGCTGCGGCTATTTTCATTTCGCTGGGAGCTGCACTTCTCCCACTCCGCTGCGTGCCTCTGCTTAAGGTGCTGGAATAAATTCGTTGTGTTGCTTCCTTTGGATGCAACAGTTTTTAAACAGATTTTGCAATGAGGACTTGTTTGGTCTGTGTCCAACGGCGCAACACCTTTCTTGGGCACAAGCTCCAGCTTTTCTCCTGTCATTGCTATGTTGTTGTGAATCTGCTACAGTGTTTGGGTGCGCCGCACTAATTTACCCGTGAAGAACGGTGCGTCGTATTAGTTCCGCTTTTGGCGCTCGCGTGTAAAATAAGTAATAAAATCGATTTTCATAAAAACACTTCGTCCTGAACGGTAATTTCTTATTAATCGATAAAATCGATATATCGCCCAGCTCTAGGTGTAGGTGTAAGTATCCATACATATATTTAATCAGGACTGTATAACCAGACACGGTCTATGGGGGGCCTGTGGGAGGGGTGTCACATGGTGTAAGCGTGGGGGAACCATGAGAATGACCTGTTTTTTGAAGAAGGAATCCGTCTAGCTGGGGCATGTTGTGCTCGAACCCAGTACGTTATTGACACAGATCTGCTGTGGTTGCTGCGTCTTCTGGGTTTTTACACATCGGCAGTATTTGATGTAACGGTCAGATCAAAAGGATTTGGGTTTCGCTCAAACTTGTATCACACTAGTATTCTTAAGAAGGTTTTTTTTTCTATCACAGGCTTGAAAGCATCTAACTTCCTGGCAACGTGCTTTGTCGCTTCTACTAATAAACATACCAGAGGGTTTCAGTGGTCTCCAGTTGCACGTAAGGAAATTGACAATGTGGTTTGACTATGTAGGTCTGGTAATGAAACGTACCACATGAATCAGTGTGCTGCTGCATGAAACGCTGATTACATGAACAAATGGTGATGGTATTGTGCAAAATTGAATACTCCAGCAGTCAGGATTAAGCCTGATGGGCAACAATCATGTCCGCAACCAAAGGCGTGTTGATCAAACTGCAGAACCTTGTTTGTTTTGTTCTACGGCGTCATTCTTGACAGTGGGCTGTGTTTGACTCTGCTTGTTCCTCTCTCTGAATGGCCTCAGCTTGGAGACGTTATACCTGGGTGGCAACATGATTGGAGACATCCCAGCGGAACTGGCGAACCTTCCTTCCTTGAGCTACCTGGTACTGTGTGACAATCGTATCCAGAGTGTGCCGCCCCAGCTGACCCGGTAAGCTGTCTTCATGGACGAACCCTCCAATGGTGATAATTGTTTATTTTTATTTGCAAGGTAGAGCGGGGGGGGGGGGTAGGTGGAGAACCTGTTGCTCTTGTCTGTTAACCAGCACCCCCGTATAGAGAACGTATACTATTTTACATAGTTATCCAGCTGATTGAGCTTGGTGGTCTCCCTGTACAACATAATGGTATCTTCCAGTTGCAGTCATCCTGCCATTCTGAAGTATTAAGCCAGTTCTGTTTTTGGGGGGGGCAACACCAGAGGACCTGATTTTTCTCCCCTCTCATGCTAGGCTGCACTCACTCCGTTCCCTGAGCCTCCACAATAACCTGCTCACATACCTGCCCCGTGAGATCATCAGCCTGGTGCACCTGCAGGAGCTCAGTCTCCGTGGCAATCCGCTGGTGGTGCGTTTCATCAGGGACATGACCTATGACCCTCCGTCTTTGCTGGAGCTGGCGGGACGTGTCGTTAAATCCAGGAACCTGCCGTACAGCCTCTATGATCTGCCTGGTCACCTGGTGCGTTATTTGGACATGGCCAGCAAGTGCCCCAATCCCAAGTGTGGAGGTGAGAGAAGCACTGTGTGTGTGTGTGTGTGTGTGTGTGTGTGTGTGTGTGTGTGTGTGTGTGTGTGTGTATCAATTTTATAAAAATCTGTGCCTGCAATCAAAAAACTATAAATGCCAAAAGACTTGCATTTTGTTTGGTTACTTATGGTTAAGGTTAAGGCTTAAGGCATTAAGGTTAAGGCAGTGTTGAGGTTAGGTTTTTGCCATAGAAATGAATGAACGGTCCTCACAAAGATATGAATATAAATGCATGTGTGTGTGTGCGCGTGTGTGAGTATGGGTTTCAGAGTGGTGTGTATGTGCACGGGTAAGTAGTGTGGTGTGTTTGCCTGTGATGTCATCCTGAATGAGCCTTGACTGAATGAGCATGACCGACAGCTGGCTTTTTCTTGGGCGTGATCTCTCTCTAGGTGTGTACTTCGACTCCTGTGTGCGGCACATCAAGTTTGTGGACTTCTGTGGGAAGTACAGGCTGCCCCTGATGCATTACCTTTGCTCGCCGGAATGCTCGTCCCCCTGCAGCTCAAACCCTCAGAGCGACGCTGACTCCGAGGATGAGAACAGTGTGCCGGCGGACCGGCTGCAGCGTGTGCTGCTGGGATAGGAGAAGGAGCTTGTCAGCCATCCACCCACCTCGTCTAGCTTGCTAATACATATGGACATAGAATTGAGTCCTTTTCTTCCCTATAAAGTTATTTATTTTTAATTCCGTTTTATAACTTTAAGCTCATGAAGGGACTACATAAGCGTCTGGTAAAATCAGCATTTGAAACAAGCGCTTTTTCTCAGACGTTAATTAATAGTGACATCTTTTTAACTGTAGAATGTGAGTGGTGAGTATTTTTGAGTAACATTACAAATGGTACAGTCCGTGGGGTGAACCAAAAGGAGCCTCCCTATTAGCAACACATCATAAACACTGAGGTGAATCCATTCTGCCATAGCAGATTCATTTGACCTTTTCAAAATTAGTGTTAACAAAATCTGAGCAATCATAGAAACTTCTCCTTCAGAAAAAAAGTGAATCCATTAATTTAAAAAGCATGACTACAAAGTTAATTCTGGTATTTAGTTATACAAATAAGCTGTTACTTTTATTGTGCCTTTAAAACAGTTTGCATCGTATAATTTAACAATCAGCATTAACATGACTAATGGGTCTGCCGGGCCATAGTAATGTGATGTATGATGTTTACTTGTTTTGTACTGCTTTCCCCTGACAATCCACCCATGTGGACCAGTTCCACACAAGCCGGCGACTGGTATCACAGGGTGACCCATGCCCTCCCTGCGACTTCTGACAGCTTGCGTGCCACTGCATGGTCCTCAGTGATCACCTTCACGTTCGTTCGTGCCAAGTCGTTATTAATGTTTCTGCCTGGGAGGGATTTCACGCTGCTGAGGTTGATTCATTGTGTATCGTATTGTTCAACAAAATGTGGCTCTTTGGACTCAGGAAGCTGACAGCTTCACTCCAGTTTGGACTGGTGAATCGTTTATTTAGCACTACTGGTGAACTAAACTGACAACTTTGTTCTACTTCTTTGTTTACTGCTCCTGGTAAAGGGATTTTTTTCCTTTTGTCCCGTTAAAGTGCCTATTTTGGAAAATGACAGATTTGCACCTTGAATTCTGAAAGAAAAGTATAAAGGTTAGTGAATGCATATACTGATAACTAGTAACCTATACTGGCTTAATGGAAGTGTTTAGATCATAATTTGCTTTATTTTATTTATATATTTGTTGATGATGTAACTAGGTGAAATTTTTCCAAGTCTTAAAATGGCCTTACTAAGCATCTGTGTTTTAATAAAGATTTGACACTGTATTTAATAAAACGCTAACTTTCTGACCAAGTTCATGACAAGTCAGTCTTTCGGTAACATTCCTGGGTCTAACGTGATGGTTTTTTTTGTGTGTGTGACTCAACAAGCTTGTGTTGTAGTTGCTAGTTTGCAGCGGCACTTCTCAAATCTTCTGTGGACTGCTTCTAACTGGCTGCTAACACTATCGTAATACTGAGCAGCTGTGAGATGTTGCCTGGCTACATTTTCCCTTTTTCTAGGTGCATTGTTCCACATACCCAGTGAGGTTTGGAGGTTTGCCACAGACCAGGAGTGTTTTTTATACTCAACATTAATGCCCTCCATCTCACTCCGAACATATTTGCATATGAAAGAAATGATGTAACACAGGCTGAATGCAACCTTCTTTTAGCTCCCTGCTGTCTCAGGCTGCCCGTTGTTCTGTCCACTGGCCAAGGCAGGTTGATAAACTTTGTAATGGCTTTCAGGGACAGAGGGGCCTACGTCAAGGCTTCCCCATCGCGCCACACAGCTTCTCCTGGCAACTCTGATGCAATTCGGCATTCAGCAAACTCAAGACACTCCCCCCCCCAAGTACTGCCATCAGGGGACAATGATCTCACTCAGGCTGATTACAGCTACTACAAGCAGAGTAGGTAAGTTCACAGTAAGGTGCCTGGTAAGTACTTTACATCTGCAGTTTTAGAGGCATGCGTGTGGCTTGCAAAAAAAAAATTGCTCGATGCTTCAGATTGCACGTGTGTTCTGAGTCCTTACTGCAAGTACCCAAAATAAAGTGAGCTGTGACAAAATACAGAAAAAAGTAAGCTAACAAAATATTTACATAAAAATCTGCACATTAACTCTGATAAACGATTTAACAGATAATAGGTGGTTTTGTGCAACGAATTATGGGGAAAAGAGAAACAGTAGGTTCTTGACAAGTGTATTATACCGCGAAACAGGTTTAGGATTATGAGTGTAAAAGCATACAAATTGGAAGAAGAATAAGGTAACCGGAATAAGAAATTATATTTATTACTCACACGAGCAAGTCACTGTTGCATATTGTTTCTCTCTTGATACACCTGGTGTCATAGGAAGAGTACTATAAAACCACAGATGAAATACGAACAAATCTTTTTCACAGGATACCGGACAGTTTCAAGATCTGAAGTAGTAATATCGCCGCCCGACGGTAGGGCGCAGCAGCAGTATAGACAACCCATTGGCGCAGCTGCTGCATTCCCAGTGTCCTCTGTGTCCGGGTCACGACCGCCTTGCATTTGCTCGCCAAGCCGCTCTCATCCCCCGCGGACTTTTCCGTGACACCGCAAGCAGACTTCGGCACTCTTCGGCGGAAAGCCACCGCCCAATTGGCTTACGGTTGCTCCTCCCACCTTCCAGGGAAGCGCGTTCCATTGGCTGTCGAGCTGCTCCCGTCCTGGCTGGATGTTCCCGTTCGCGTTACCCATTCTCGTAACAGCGGGCAGCCGTAGCCTTGTACGGCATATAGCAGCCAGTGCGACATTTTTGCGCAAGTAGCGTAGATGACGTATTGGGTTCGGCGTGACAAAGGGAACGAGCGCCGACTGACGGGGCAGGAGCGCAAAAGAAGGAACGGAGAATTGGGAAAGCGCGCGGCCTGGCTGGAGACATCGGGGATTCGTGGATAGCGCTCCATTTGAGCACGGAACGCTCGGGGATTTGAGTTGTGGCCGCGGAAGCGATCCGCCATGGTCGGCATCGGATGTCGAAGTGTCTGTCTAGCCGGGCGCTTTCCACAACCCCCGTCGTCGGTCTAACGGACAGACGCTTCCTCCCTCCGGCCCGGTCTGTCATCTTACGGCCGGATTAGGGGAAAAAAAAAAACAACTAAGTGGCCATTTTAGGGGAAGCGGCGGGTCGAGGGTGGTCCTTGTCAGGACGGTGCGCTTTGAGCCGCTCCCTGCCGGATGTGTGAAGGATGATCTGATCCTTTGGGAGAATAGCCCGCTGACCGTGAATCCCTCCACCCGAAAGGACCGGCGAACCGCCGAGTGAAGCAAAACCGACTGCGGATACACGAGGCAAGCAGACAGAGAACTAGGGCTACCCCGGGGAGAGGAAGATGTCGGGCCGGCCTCGAACCACCTCCTTTGCGGAGAGCTGCAAGCCTGTGCCGCAGCCGTCCTCTTTCGGCAGCATGAAAGTCAGCAGTAAGTGAGATTTGGGTTCGGGGCGGTTCCGGTTCCGCTCCCCGTCTGTCGCGCTGTCTGATTCTCCTGTCCAGAATCTCTGAAGTCTGCCTGCTTCCAGTTTGTAGACACGGTGCCACTTTTAATGGCGTTTATAGAGGCAGCTACTCCGCTGGGGCTTCTGGGAAATTTATATCATTTAAGTTATTGCCTGTTATGGCTCTGCCTGGCCACGTAGATTAAAATTAAACGCCAGGCTTGTAGCGTTGCATGCTGGCCTTAAAATGGTTCATTGGAATGGGAACGCGCCTTTATCGTGTTTAGATACGGTCGTGTTCAAAGTCCGTGTTCGTCTTTGATCGTTCTCTCTGATCGTGCAGTGAGGTTGAAAACGTCACTGTGGTCAGCTTTGTGTTCCGGTCTGAGACAATCACGGTTTTTTCGTACCCCTTCGTTCAGTGCTGCAGAGAAGTCCTACTCTGTTCGTGTTAAGTGTTTGATTTGACAGGCTTCCAATCTCCTTTCGGTTGAGATTCCGGTCTTCCTTTTCTGGGCATGAAGATGACCCGAGGCCCGCCCTGTCATTCCCCCGACTTGCCCTGCCCTCCTCTGTCAGCTTTGTCCTGTCACCCTTGTGAAGAATTTCCTTGGCTATTTTGCATTGCGTTTGCACAGATGGCATTTTGCTGGAGCATTTACAGGGATTCTTCAGGAATTTCATTGCAGCACCTTGACCTCCATGAGATGCTGAAGAATACAGCATGACTGCATCATTTATTTCAATGCTGGAGGCAATGTGAAGGCGCTCTATGGCGTGCTGTGTCAGCCACCGGCCACAGATGTATAAGATGTGCTTGTGTGCTTTATGTGGCTGATGTATTTCCACTGAGCAATGTACATGTATCTTTATGTGCAAAGTCTGTGTGGGGACTTGTATCGATGGTAAGAGGATGAATTTTTCTCAGGAGGTCATGAGGTCAAAATAATACAGATCAGGTCAGTATCCTGTCTGGTTTAATGTCAGCTGACCCGAGGAGGAAACGGCGGAAATTAAGAGGCAGTCTGTGTGACTAGGCGAAACAGGAAGACGCTCAAGCTGTGGCTTCATGCCCAGCTAGTCTTGGGAGGCAGGAATAGAGTAGATCAGGTGACACCAAGTACCAATGACAGTAGCTCCTTCTGCAGTCCCCGCCCCCAATGCTTAGCAGTGCCATTTGCTCTGTTCCATACTTTCCCAGACCTTCATCCACTGTGCTTCCTGTTCAGCAAGCTAGAGTGAGAAACAGTATGGTGGTCAGTATGTCGAATCACAATTCTCAAATTAAGTTGAGCCTTTATGTTGGGGAAGCAGTCAGTCAGTGTTAAAACAAATATGGTGGCTTTTGTACATTGTTACTATAATGGGCAGTGGAGATATGATACTTGATGTTAAAATGGATATTGTCCATTCTCTCAGCAATGAGCTTTGGTAAAACCTACGTCCTTTGTGGAGGTGCAAAGTAAGACCTGCTTCTGTCTGGGCTTTCTTGGATGAATATTACATACGTGTATATAAAAGTCATTTTAAGAAGATCAGCCATGCCACTTTTCATTACAGCTGTATTATACTGTGGCAAATTGTCATAAAAATACTGCCTGCATTATATGTAAGGCCTACTTGGCTGGCGGTGGTCCGTGTTCGGATTGGAACTTTCCATGGTAGATCCTGATTCACCCATGATAGAGGTGTGTCTAGTAGGCTGTGTAAATGTTGATATCGACATTGCTTGTTATCCACATGCAGTTATACTACTGCGATTTCTGCAGTGTAACATTGGGTTGAGACCATCAATAAGTCTCTGTAAATCAATTCTCATGTCAATGAAAACAAAACTTTGTGAATTATTTTACATATTTTAAGAACAAGAAAGAACCGGTCACCAAGACATTAATTTTCTGTTGCGAGGAAATATTTTGGATCCTATAGAGATTATATTGAACGAAAGTGAGTGATTTGTTGGCAGTTTGTATCAACACCATCAACTTATTTGACAGACACTATTTATGACAGACACTTTGACTGACTATAATTTATTTTGGGAAAATGGCAATTCTTTTTTTGTTGTCTAAATATCATCAGAATGTTTTTTTGTAAAATTTTGCATTGTGATTTTTTTTTTCTAATCATGCAGCCATACACTGTCTGGGCAAAAACAGTCAGTTTGAATTTAAATCAGCAGTTATACTCAGTCATTAGCCAATGACTGGATCATTATTACAGCTAAGCAATGTTATATAGCAATACAGCGAAGTCAGCCGAGTACCTGAATCTACTGAACGGCCAGGTTATCCCATCAGTGGATTTTTTTTCTTCCCAAATGGCATGGGCATATTTGAGGACAAGAATATCCAGGTTCATTGGGCTCTAAATATCAAAGTGTGGTCCAGGGAGCATGAAGAATCATTTTCACTCATGAATTGGCCACCGTAGACGGCGTAGAGTCTTGACCTTGATCTCAAATGAGAGTGGGATGAAAAAAATGTTGATGTTGCATAAGCTTGTGGAAACAAAGCCATGACGAGTATGCACCATAAGCAAAGCTAAAGGTGGTCCAATGAAATATTAAAGTGTGCAACATTATTTTTTTGGTCAGGCAGTGTAGTATCTAGTACAACATCCAGACTGTTGTGCTCACTGATGGGGTGATTCAAATCTTACAGTCAGTCGAATAGACACGTCTCCATTTTGACATTTTCCGTTTGAGGGGAGCAGTTTAGCCCTCGCGTGTGTAGCAAGTGTAGTCACACTGTGGCTGACTGCTGCCTGTCCAAGCCTTAGCATGGACAGGGACTGTGTTCTGCTTGTGGTGTGGTTCTGGGTTCATCCCTGAGGGCTGTTGGCTTGTGCTGAATCAGAACCGGCTGCTTTGGTTTGTTCATACTTTGGTACTTCACTTTACAGCTTAACACCACTGATGACACCAGTAAATACTGTAGGACCTGTACTGACTTCAGCTGACCTTTTCTCCCATCTTCCTTATCTGTGCTGGTTCGTTGGTGTGGAGGCTGTGGCTCAGTTCTGCCTGCTGACTGCTGGGCGCTGGGCTTAATTAAACCAGTACTCCTCTGTAAGGCCTGGCTTTCCTGCAGCAGCCATCTAGAACTGTGTTTCCCAATCCGACTCCTGGGAGCAAAAACATGGACCAGCTTTAGGTCCCTGAGAACTGGATTGGGAAATACTGACCTAGGAATAATGGTGACCCTTCTGAATTTAACATTTGATTAGCACGGTGCTGTTAATGGTCAGAGTCCTAACAATGATGTTCTGTCAGCTGATACATTCATATTTTCTTTTTGGAGTATGGTATGAGAGCCTGAGGTTACAGGGAACCTTCCTAGGGCTGGGCAATTAATTGAAAGTGAATCAAAAACATTCAGAACCTCAATCGACATAAAAACCTTGCCCATGTCATTTTTTATGTAATTTTTTTTAAATTCTGTTATTACTTTCCCCAGTGTGTGTTCATGTACTGTCCCCTTAAAAACATACTACTGTGTGCATTGTCGCATGACTCCTCCCCGTCCAGTCTGCAAAATGGAAGCAGTGTGGAGGAGAACTCGAACACCGAGCTGACTGAGCAACTGGAGCAGCTTTTACCCAAGAGAAAAGCCGTGTCCGTCATTTATTCACATTGTGGCTTTATTGAAGACGACACCGAACAAAGAGGTCAAATGTACACACTGGAAAAAGTGTTTCAGCTACCAAAGGAAATGCCACCTATCGATGTCAGCACTAGCAGTATTTAAAATACAGTGGAAACTGGTTATTGTGGTCAAGCACTTGTATGAATCAAAAAACTTGGGAGAGAATCAATCCTGTACAAATACAGTTTAAATGAGTCACTTATAGTAATCAAATAGTCTGCTCACAGTGATCATCTAGGGTCTTATATATAACATGGAGAAAATTAAAACTGCAATAATTCCTTTTTTTTTTTTTTTTTAACTTGCCCACTTTGCCTTGTGGTAACCCGTCTGCTACTTGAAGCTAATGCTGCATGCACAGAAAACCATGATGGGGGGGGAAAAGTCATCTCTCAATTACGAATATAGACTCTTCAAAGTTTTATGATAAACTGCCAAAAACAAACCAACGAGATGCAGTAGCAAAACTATAAAGCTATATTTTACGTACTGTACTGTATTATAGTGTATTTCAATTATACACAGTTCAGTAATTTAATCTGTGCAGTACTGTAATTTAAAAAATGTGCCCTAACCCTTCCTCTGAAGTTTGACCTTCTGTGAGTCCCTAATAACATTATCACTTCATCCTGATGCGCTCTGAAGCACATGGTTCCTTTTTGGCAGCACGACTTGCATAAACACCTACGGGTTTCTCCCACAGGCCATCATCTTGCAATATCCTGCACTTTGATTTAGCAGCTTATTCTTCTTTATACCTGGCTCGGTGAAGGAGAAGCAGCGTAAAAATTGGCCAGGCAGGACGTCGAGCTGAGTTACTGCAGTCAGAGTGAAACGTCTGTATGACTGAGTGCAGTGCCAGCTTAATGTGTGTGTCTGTGTGCACGTGTACATGTGTGCCCGGAGGGAGGTCTCTCCTCTGTACAAACATGGGTGGAGGTCTGTTTCTTTAGGCACGTCTTAAATGGAACCTTTGAATCAGTCACAGGTGTATCGGTTAAACACCTGATATCAGCTAAGTGCTGTGTGTAGGTGGAGAGTATTGTGTGCAGATCTGGGTGTGCAACCCTTGTTTCGGTCTGGCCCCCTTCCAGCTGTCCCTCCTACTCCCAGTTATGAGTTTGCGGCAGGTGATGTTAACGTCCCATAGGGGCAGCTGCTCACCTGACCTCGAGATGTGCTCCTTCAGTCACCTGAGATGGTGCATTCCTCAGACGAGCTTAACCGGTCGCTGTGAGAGATGGATCTCAAAGATGGATGAACAAAGGCTTCCGATATGCATCGCCTGGGACCTGTTGTTATGCCCTCCTGCCGCTAGGGGGCCTTAGAGAAATCCTCGCCTTTGCCACTTTAGTGCAGCAGCTGTGATGGGAGGTGGACCACGGATGGTTGGGACCCCACAGTCATGTTGGCTTAGGAGGGATCTGGGTTAGGGAAATGGAGCTCACCTGCCACCCAGAGTAGACTTCTTGTGCTGGCGCGTTGAGTTCCACCTCACGTGGGTGCATGTGTGGCGATACATCTGCAGGTTCATTGTCCCACTCTGAGCGGCTTGTAAAATCGCCCTTTGAAAGTAGTGCTTTGTTTTGCCGCTAGTGACGTTCGACTGGATAATGTGCGTGCGTGCAGTGGTTTGACCAGTCTTGACAGAACTCTGCGGGTTATTGATGGCGCCTACGATCGCACCTCTGAAGTCATTGTGTAACGGTGCTTCTCAGATGACTGTTTCTGTCGGGCGGACCCAGTGTGCTAGAATTGTTTCTGATCGTATGCATAGTTTACCTGCCTTTCTGGCGACTAACCTGTGCTTGCGCCTCTCCCTTGTGTCCCAGGAGACAAAGATGGCAGCAAAGTGACCACGGTGGTGGCTACACAGGGCCAAGGTCCCGATCGGCCCCAGGAGGTGAGCTACACGGACACCAAGGTGATTGGTAATGGCTCCTTCGGCGTAGTGTACCAGGCCAAACTGTGCGACACCGGTGAACTGGTGGCCATCAAGAAGGTGCTGCAGGACAAGCGTTTCAAGGTGAGGGGCGCCTTAAGAGCAGCAAGCTCAGCTACCAGCATGGAGAGCCCTATTATTTCATGTTTGTTTAGCAGAGGTTTTTATCCAAAGCAGCATACAGTGGAGAAAGTAGGGTTAGCCTGCCCCTGGAGCAGTTGGGGGAAAATTAGGGACCTTGCTCAAGGACCCAACAGTGACATCACTCTGCCAACCCTAGGGTTTGACCAGGTCGATGCTCCTGTCACAAACACAGTGACCTAACCCATTGAATTACACTCAGCCCCCCATTCTTTCAGGGGTGGGGTGAATGGTGTTTAGTGGGTTGAGACACTCGAATGGCTGCTTGTCCCAGTTTGGGTCAGGGCTTTATGGTGCTTACAAAACTGAGCAGGCGGATAATCTGCAGGCAAAACTGCAATGAGCTGGTCCCTAGTGTAGTGTTGGGCGGTATACGGTTCATACCGAAAACCGTTTTTTTTTTTTATTGCTACGATATGAATTTTTCTTATACCGCAATACCGGTTTAAATAGCCGACACAATGTTCGGAAAGTGGTGCAGCTGGAAACTGTTTAAGGGGGGACCTTTTTCACTGCTGCACCACTAAAAATGTAAAAATCAGAAACGGAAAATATACCTGATGCTGGAGTTGAAAATAATGAGACACTGGGGTTGTCAACTTGGCCGGCACACATCTTATATTAGCCGTTTATCTATAAGCAGGGAATGTGGGAACAATGCAAAAACGTAAAACAAAAATGTGTCCTGTAAAATATGTTAAATGCCCAATCATACTTTAAAAAAAAATACCATTGTATACCATGAAACCGATATAACTTTGAAAAATACCGTGATATAAATTTTTGGTCATACCGCCCAGCTCTGCCCTAGTGCTGGGCGCTATACCATGTCATCCAGTATACCAGTTTTATTTTCCTGTACGGTATGAATTTTTCATATACTTCAATCCTGTAGTATAGCTGAAAGATCAGCTGTAATGCTTCAGTAAGCAACACATTATACAATATTGTTTGCCGCAAGAAACACTTTGGATCGCTGTGTAGAGTGTATTAAGACTTCATTTAAACTTTTATTTAAAATAACTTTATAGCTACTGCTTCAGTTTGTGCCTGAAAATTTACGGTTACGTACATCATAATTAGGTATGCAGTTGAATGCATATCAGTAAAGCAAAATTCCTAATGTTATTGATTTATAAAGGTAATTAATTATTCAAATCATGCTGGTTAAGCAAACATGTTGCTGTCAAGTTAAATAAACATTAATAATCAATAAAATATGTAACTGTGGCCCTGTTTCCTCTTGGGTTTTGAAATGTCGCTATATACATTATTAATCTAATAAAACATGTCAGTTTAAACATTTTGGTTATACTATCAAGCTGAATGTATTTTTATATATAAAAAAATTCATAAATGTTTTATTACTACTGCATATAAAATACATGTCGCTGTTCAACTAAATATTCATTAATAATCTGATAAAACATCACTATTGAGCTAAATATACATTATTAATATAATAAAGTGTCTTAAACCACATCAAAACATTTATACTATCAGGCTAAATGTAAACAAATTTTAAATAATGAATAATAAAAGCACATCTGTTAAAAAAAAAAAAAAAAAACATTCGTAAACTTCGTAAACACCCGAATCTTTAAAAAAAACGATTCTGTGATGCATATTTTTGGTCATCCTGCCAAGCATTACTGGTCCCTGTTAAGAGGGATTTTTAGCTAAACATGGACAGCTGTGGCCTCTGTGATACACAGGTCTCATTTTGGTACATTTCAGAGCCCTTGAGTAGTTAAGGGCAGCGGTAATGCTTGCACTGATAGTATGTGACTCTCATGGCTAGTGGAGGTTAAGGCCTGGGCTTGAGAACTGCCTCTCTGCGTTTTGAGATTGGTGTCACTTTTTGTTCATTGCGGGATTGTGGTTTTCAACCAAGGTTGTCACAGACAAAAACAGGGTTAACCCTCTGAAGCCAAACCAGAACTCTGACTGCCATATTGCCGCTGTGACTCCTGGGCTCCCCCTGCTGGTGCCTGTCTGTGTTCGCCTGGGAAATGACTGCGCTGCTGTGACCCTACACCTACGCAGCATGACCTAGGGCTGAGCCAATTGTCGTCTTGTTGCAGAACCGTGAGCTTCAGATCATGCGGAAACTAGACCACTGCAATATAGTGCGACTTCGTTATTTCTTCTACTCCAGTGGAGATAAGGTGAGTGGTACGGCTATTAAGATCTATGGCAATGCCAATTAGAACTTGTTAGCTACAGCTTATTAGTCTCCATCGGGGCCAGGGCTGTTTTCCTTCAAGGTGGATTGTCAGCCGTGCAGTGCCCCCTGGTGTACGAGTGCTATCCTGCACCCTGTGGGCCTCTTTGAAGGGTGATAGGAAAGTGGGCGTGATCTCTCTGTATTCCTTTTCCGTCTTGGTGTTTGTGTGCCCATGTTTGTATGCTGTGGAAGGTTCTGGAGATAAAGTGCTGTGTGAAAGTCTTAGAGTCACAGAAAATGGTGTTGAAATCATCATGTTGGTATTATGATTTTATATATGTCAAAGTGTCATCCTGGCCATTCAACGCCTTTCCTAAAGACACCCTAATATCTGCAGTAACCACCCAAAACACCTCTGCATTTTTTTGACTCAACCACTAGTTAAACATGTTTAGCTACTTTGTACCTCGTTGGGTCATTTAAGTTCATTAACGAGCAGGTGGTGAAATTTAATAAATAAATTGAATGGCTGGGGTGCCCCTGAGGAGAGATTTGGGATCTGAAGTGGTGTTCATCTAGCCATCCAACAAGATATCGTAAACTTTTTGGAGAACAGAAGATATATTTGTTAATTTATGTGTTCCTGTTCATTTGTATGTTTTGTTAAATTGTTTTTTTTTCTCAGCAAACTTACTACTCTGATAAATAACTTTAAACATTCTTTGACTTTCCAAGACTCTTATGCCTTGCTATATATTGTTTTGCTGATACATTCAATCCCAGAATTACTGACCCTGTTTTGGAACCTGCTATTGTCTCTGACAGAAAGATGAGGTCTACCTCAACCTGGTGCTGGACTACGTTCCTGAAACTGTATACCGAGTAGCCAGACACTACAGCCGAGCCAAGCAGACGTTGCCCATCATCTACGTGAAGGTTTGTTTCCGCCTTCCCTGATGTTAAATGACTGGTGGCTTTCTGAAGCTGAACAGGATCAGAGTGCCTGATCCTCTGGGCCCAGTTGTTTAAAAAGATTAATCTGGATATGAATGATCCCAGTTTGGAAATACCATATTTGGCTGGCCAGGATCAGGTAATCCATCTTACTCTTACAGCAGTTTTACAAAGCAACATTGGATCGGATCACCTTGATCCAGATCCAAACTTTTCATGATTACCAAATCCGGATTACCAGTGTTCTTACCAGTGGGATGACATATCACAACGTAGCCTACTAGCTATGGAATTAATAACATAGAATAGTCACTTTGAGTGTTATTTGAAAAGAGACCATATAACAAATATTCCCTTCTATTTTATTTTTTAAAAACATTCAAATCAAGGTAACCCCGATGTTGTTTGTTTATTATTATTATTATTATTATTATTATTATTTATTGGGTTTGATCTGAGGTATCTCAATCCCACTAAAACATTTTGAACGACACATACTCAAAGTTTGATCCTTTTTTTCTTCTTCTTTTGAACAACCCATTTTCAAGATTTGATCCAATCCGATAGCCAAACTCCAATTGGATTCCTTCTGAACAACTCGTCTTGGTGGATTGTGGGATTGCTGCTGACCTGCCCTGTCATGTGATGTGATATGTGGACCCCATGGGTGTCCCAGAGTATTGTCTAATGCCGTACACTAGGGCTGCCTAACCATTTTTCTATCAGGGTTAAATTATAATCAGCAATGGTCCACTGTGTCCAGAGAATTTGTGACGAGGGTCCCCCAACAATTATATTTGTTGACCATGGTGGGGGCTGGGTTTACAGTACAATGACTGGACTATTTAGCTGTGCCTCGGAGTCCAGCTGGGCCTTCTCCTATCTCCAGGCTGGTGTCTCGTTCCCCTGAGTGCCCCCGCATCGTAACGTGAGGCCCTTTTATCACCCATTAGCTCTACGTGTACCAGCTGTTCCGGAGCCTGGCTTACATTCACTCCTTTGGGATCTGCCACCGGGACATCAAGCCTCAGAACCTTCTGTTGGACCCCGAGACAGCGGTGCTCAAGCTCTGTGACTTCGGGAGGTCTGTTGGGAGGGTGCTTTGTGGCTGACGTAGGAGTTCAGTGCTGCCCTTTAGATATTTTTTCCACGTGATTTATCAAGTAGCTTATTTCTGTTCTTTGTTACATTAGCAATGTATTCACCTCCTGTACTACTGTAACATTTGGGACTCTAAAAGTACTTGAGGTCTTTGCTTGTGGGTGCTGATGATGAGCGTGACGATGACGACAGTCTTCCCACTCACAGTGCGAAGCAGCTGGTCCGTGGGGAGCCCAACGTGTCCTACATCTGCTCTCGGTATTACCGTGCCCCTGAGCTCATCTTCGGGGCTACGGATTACACCTCCAGCATAGGTGAGAGCCGCCGCCCGCTCCAGCGCTCCGTGTTATTAAAATTGCTGTGTGACAAGTAAAGCCGGAGTTTGATTGCCCTCCTGCTGCAGACGTGTGGTCAGCTGGCTGTGTACTTGCTGAGCTGTTGCTAGGACAACCGATCTTTCCCGGGGACAGCGGAGTGGATCAGCTGGTGGAGATCATCAAGGTAAGTGGTCACATGCACCACTGTTCCCCACACCGGCCCTTAGGAACCCCCAGACAATCCATGTTTTTGCTCCCTCCCACCTCCCTGCCAGACAGTCTTGGGCTGTCGGGGGGTCTCCAAGAGCAGGGTTGGGAAACACCTAGTATACAAGACCATGTCAGGTGCCTTGGAGCTGCCCCCCCCCCGCCCCCATCCTTTGGTTCTGGGTTATTTAGGACTGCAGTGCTACCATCTCTGCTCTCAGACCCACTGTCAAAGGGAAGACCACTGGTGAGGAAAAAGAATGAGATTCAGATTAATTTTGATAAATAATCGTCTTGCAAGATAGCTCTTAATCTCAGTGCATGATAATTAACACCTTTCTCACTTTACTACTTATCGAAACTGTACTAGCCGAGCCAAATGTGGAAAAAATTCACTCGCCAGGTAATGCAGTCAGTAAATTCAATTCAGTTCAGTTCAATTCAATTCAGTTTATTTGTATATAGCCCCTTTCACAACAGTCGTCCCGAGGGGCTTTACGTGGATGTGATGTGATACATAAAACATCATTAGAGAGAGTAATACATCTGTAAATCATTTTCTGTTGTTGCTTAAGATCAAACCGGACCGCTGGTGTGTTAAGCTTAGTGTAACGATTAGAAGATTTTTCCATTCCCTGTTAGTAAAAGGGGGAATGCTAACAGAGTTTTTGAGACCAAGGGAAATGGTCATGTGTGTTATGGCCCTTAGGCCCCACCCACAGCAGGTGGGTCATGTGACCAGACCATGGTGTGTATATGTGTGTGTCCAGTGAAAGGTAGTTTTAGGTTGTATTCCCACCCCCCACATTTTCCCAGGTTCTAGGGACTCCCACAAGGGAACAGATCCGAGAGATGAACCCCAACTACACGGAGTTCAAGTTCCCGCAGATTAAGGCGCACCCGTGGACTAAGGTGAGTGAAAAGGTAAAGGAACAGTTTTGCTACTTTCATCTGATGAGGCTCCTTTGCCTGCCGTGTGTCACGTGTGACATTAGGTCATTGGTTTCCTAGGAGTCTTAGTTTTCCATACAGAGGCACTAAACAGTGGGCAGGTCACTCTGCTCACAGAGCTGATGTGCTAATATGAACTGTACTATTATAATACTATGTATTAGTGTATAATACTTGCAGTGTGGTGTACACATGGGGTTGAACTCCACCATAGCACCTACCCTGTCGCCTGTCTTGTCCTGCTGGTGTCCGAGGACTGCCCCAGTATGTGACCCCCCCACGTGCCCCTCAGGTGTTCCGACCACGTACGCCCCCCGAGGCCATCGCACTGTGCTCACGCCTACTGGAGTACACGCCCACTGCACGGCTGTCCCCGCTAGAGGCCTGCGCGCACTCCTTCTTTGACGAGCTGCGCGACCCCAGCGTGAAGCTGCCCAATGGCCGCGAGAAGCCTCCCCTTTTCAACTTCACCACTCAAGGTATGCTCAGGCAGGGCAGGGGTTTATGCAGGGGGCAGGGCCACAGGGGCACTGGGTCCCAGCTGAAAGCTGATTGGCTTCTTCCGCTTATGTCCCTCACTGATGCAAAACATGTCATTGGCTAATGGTAATTTTGGCTTCTCTGTATGAATTATGGCCCACCTAAAAAAATAAAAATTATGTTTTTATTATCTGTGAGCCATTGTGACCCCCCCCCCACACTTCCTTGCCCATTCATAGTAAGGCTGGCTTGTGGTTGATGACCAGCTAACCCTGAACTTACCTGATTTGCTCGATCATCGTGCAGGCAACCATGTTAGCAGTGCCATTATTGTTTAAATGGTGCTTGTGGGGGGGGGGGGGGGGGGGGGGGGGGGGGGGGGGGGGGGGGGGGGGGGGCGGCGGGCGCCGGGCGGC
>JAODLD010000001.1:43841016-43852010 GCA_026781065.1 Mormyrops boulengeri
TTTTGCTCTGAGCAAAAGTGCACTTACTACCCAGATAAACAGCTTTAAACATTTCTTTTGACTGCCTAAGACTTTGGGACAGTACTGTAGTCAAAAATATGTAAAAAATAAAGGCAAGAGATGTTGTAATGGTAGGAGGCTGATACACACAACGAATGAGCCACAATGCCCTGCAGGCACTTAGGTACTTAGTACGTGGGAGAAAAATGTTACCCAGGTCAAGCTTTTGGCCCTGTAAATTGTACAGAAATAGCTTATGAAACAGGCAAAACAAAGCGATCCATGAAAAGGCTCCAATCAGCCTAGATCAAACTGTGCAAATGCTCCATATAAGGCGATGGCACAGTCACAAGTACAAATTCTCTCTATGCCTCAGGACAGGGAATGCGTCAGCACCATCTCCTGTCTTAAATCAGAGGCGAAAATAGCCAAACCCCCTAAGCTGATGAAAACGTGGACTGGTTACTTCACGACGGCCTGACCAGCACGCTACAGGAATCAGGTCAAGGCCGACACCGCTAGAAATTCTTCCACCATCCATGCCAACCGGAAGAGAATTGCTGCACCTTGGCTAGTTCTCTGTTGCCATGTTTTCGATATCAGAGCCTCACCGCCAGACTTCCCGCATTCCAAATACGGTGATGGCCCCAGGCCCCGAACACCCAGTGTGGTAGCATGGTGCAGCCCCACCCATAAAGGCGCAAACATCCATGGATGACTTACAGGATGCAGCATCCAGGATGTCAGCTCTGTCTGCCCCTTACACAAGCACAGTGTCTCCCAAACAGCACTGACCAGTTATGCTCACTGACCTTAATGGGCCTGTCCCTCAGCATCATTTTTGGATTTTACATTTCCTCCTCAGCTCTAATCATATCTATGTGTTTGGGTGTCTTGTTACCAGAGGTGGAAATTTCAGGTCCAGAAAGTAAAAGTCCAGACCAGGATTTTGTTTCAACCAACCAATTGAGTATGAAGAGTCACTTTTACAGAGTACTCAGCTGGTTGGTTGAAACAAAATCATGGTCTGGATTTATACTCTCTGGACTTGAAATTTCCACCTCTGCTTGTTACACAGGCACTAAAAATATATTGCGAATATGAATATAGTTGCTACTTGAGATAAAAAATGCGTCATGATTCATTAATGATGAACAAACATGAAATCAGTATTTCACTTGTTTTATTCATGACTCGTTCCTTAGTAGTTCCTTCACAAAGGTTTACAGAATTAACAGATATAGTAACAAATATAGTAACTGCTTGAGATAAAAGATGTCACTATTCATTAATGATGAATTAACATGAGATTAGTATGTAACTAAGACTTAGGTTGTGGTTAATTAATACATAAGTCATAGTATTAAACTATATTACTTGTGCTCCATCAAATAAAGTGTTACCAGCTTCCCCCTTTGTTGTTTGACACATCATCCTAATTTCCTGGCATTCCTTTGTTTCCACAGTAGTTATGATATTAGCTACTGCTGCCTTGTGTGGAATTTCTCCTCCATATGGACTAGACACTGAGGACCCTGAGTTTTAATGAACGTGTGGGCAGACAGTCACACTAAGGCCAGCTTCACACTATAACGAATGCAAATGCTGGCTACTGAAGATCAATATCGATGGGAATTCACCGAGGTGACGTTAATGGATCACACGGGGAGCAAACGGGGGGAGGTTTCCCATTCCTTCTCCTCTGTAGGTGTATTTGAGCTTTGACATTCTACAACTTGGTAGCAAACGTCCATGCAAATGAAGGAAAGTCCCAGCAGAGGACAGCATGCGTGGTTTTTGAAGCTGCGTCACATACAGACTTGGCATGTCTCCAGCAGAGAAAACACTGGACCCACCTTCAGAAACAAACATGGTTTTACTTTGTGTGGTTTACAGCAAAGAATAAAACAGCAGCAGCTCTTAAAAGCTGCATACTGTAAGTTGCCCGCAGAGGTTTCATGTTGTTAGTCTGGGGAAACATCGTTTTAATTTCTGCTGGATGTTTTTCGAGCTGAAAATGGAACGATAGAGGCGGTGATTCTGTTATCTTCTGTGGAAGCAGTATGGTGACCCATCCAGGTTTATACCTACCTCAGATACAAAAAATGCATTATGGGTAAGGACTTTTTACAAGTCGGGGAGAGGGTCAAGGAGATTTTGAATAAGACACATCTTATGTAGTCACACAAGGTAGTCTCTTGTAGGGATGTGGCAAGAATCCCTGACTGGTCCAATATACAATCATCAAACCTGACAGAGGAAGAACTGATACCATTGAGTGAACCAGCCTTTGAACTTTTTTCAGTTTTCTCTGTACTGGAGGCTAAATGACACTTCACCTCACAGCAGTGAAAGGGGAGGTTGGTGCATCTCTTTGAGATTTAACTCTTGAGCTACTGCCATTATTCTAGTTTACTTATCCAAGTGGGGCAAATAGCAGAGAGAGAGGGGTTAGGAGCAGACACTGATACGGCGTGTTGCCACACCCACCACACTACAATCCACCTCAGGGAGGAGAACCCAAGTGCAGCCGTGCGGCGGGTGATCCCTCAGCACCACATTAGTGCGAATGGAATGGAACAGTGTGAAGTTTTTCCCGTGACTCCAGCACCAATCCTGCCACCAACCCTCAAATTTTTTGAGGACCCGTTTGCAAGGTGGAATGTAGGTTAATGTCATAGCCAAGACGAAGCAACTGCAGGTCAAGGGCCTTGCTCAAGGGCCTAAGGGACTAGAATCACTCCTAGCATTCTGGGGATTCAAACTGGCAAGCTTTCAACTGCCAGCACAGACATATTAGCCTCAGAGTCACCACTCCATCCTAGTTTACTGGAGGACCACTATATACTCATTACATTACCACCTGAAAGGAGGGCACATGGCGGTACACTGAGCTCATCAGCGCGCCCAGCCCTAATCTCCTACTGTCTTCTGGTACCTTACATTTCACCCCCTTGGCCAAGTCCACACTTGTCCGTTCCAGTCTTATCCAGAAGAACACTTGGAACAAACTTCTCCCATTTGCTGAAAGATCCCCCGCGAATCCCCACTAACTGCCATATGGCGTGTTTATCAGTAAAACCGGTTGTGCGCACGCATCGTTAGAAGTGAATTTGTATGCGTGCGTGTTTAAAAGCACGCCTACTCTGTTAAACATTCCAGCGCGTCAAGAAAACACAGAAAACTGGCAGGATGATCAAGGTACCAGAGGAGATTTCTCCAAACATGACTATATATGCTCTAACTCCATCATATAGTTTGCTGACGACGCCACCATCGTGGGCTTGATCACCGAACACCGATGAGACGGCCCACAGAGGGATGGTGAGGCTACCGGCAGAGACGTGCCAGGACAGTAACCTGTCTTTTTATGTCAGCAGAACTACGGCGCTGTTGATTGACTTCAGGAAACATGATGCAATTCATGCCCCCATTGACATCACAGGAGAAGCTTTGGAAAGGCAGACCCCGGCCTCGGCAGAACAGTCACATGTCCATGGGCCCTTGAGCGAGACCCTTAACCCCCAGCTTCAGGGATGCTGCATGTTGGCTGACCCTGTGCTGTGACCCCCAAGCTATGGAGAGTAAATGGGGTCAATGAAAAGAAGCATTCCAATGTACCTGTACTTATACTTGGGCAAATGGCAAATAAAGGATTTACCATTTGTCACTGTCACGGTTAACCTCAGGTGGGCAGAGCACACAGCAGCTGCTTTTTATCATCATTTATACCACATCATACACTATGCATCATGTATACCACGATACACTGTGTATCGTTTATACCGCCCCATACACCATGTATCATTTATACACACACTCAACATGATTCAGGAACTGCTCCTACTCTAATGCCATAGGACTGTTTAACACACACTAATGTGCAGTTTTAGGCCTAATACTAAACTATGGCTGTCAGCTACAGTCAGTCCTGCTACAATGTGACTAATGCATTCCTGAAAACCTCGAGTTCACTAAAATCACATACATATATCCAAGAGTGTTGGGCGGTACAGCGGTTCATACCGAAAACCGTTTTTTATTATTGTTATGAATTTTTATTGTTATATGAATTTTTCTTATACCGGTTTACTGTAAATAGCCTACACAACGTTCGGAAAGTAGTGCAGCTGGAAACTGTTTAAGGGGGGACCTTTTTCACTGCTGCACCACTAAAAATGTACAGAGAAAGATCAGAAACGGAAGGTTGTCAAAAAATTGATTCGCAGATACTAATTGATATTAAAAATTAGTATCTGATTAGATACTCATTTTCACCATTATTGATACCAACAGTGTGGCTTTCGCCTCATTCGCCATACTGCACACAGCACGCACACACACGTACACACTCCCGCAGCCCCTCCCTTCCTCTCTCAATAGCCGCTGAACGCATTCGCGCTGGGTAACACACACATACCGAGTTGGCTGAACATGGCATATGCTGCAGTTGAAGACACTTCGCAAGCTGCTTTAGTAAAAAAAAAAAACAAAAAAAAAACGCGAAAGTGCCATTTGGAAGTATTTTGCAGATGAGCATGGAAAGGCTAAGGATGTCGATAAGTCTCTATGCAAACAGTGCTACAAAGTTGTGGTGACAAAGTCAAGTAGCACGGCAAACTTGGCGAAGCAGCTTAAAGAGCGACATCCCGGGCGTTATGAGAAATTTTGCAAGGTAAAGCTCGCGTTCCAGCAACACTGAACAATTAAACACTTATCAAAAATGTTAACTTGGCCGGCGCACACCTTAACATTAGCCATTTATCTATATGCAGTTAGCCAACAAACACGTTAGCCGTATGTTATCATTAAGGTAGCGGATAGGCGCAATGGCTTATAATAAAATAATATAGTTAATGTGGGAACAATGCAAAAACGTAAAACAAAAATGTGTCCTGTAAAATCCTGTAAATTGTGGTAGACACCCAGTTATACTTAAAAAAAAAAATACCGTTGTATACCGTGAAACCGATATAACTTTGAAAAATACCGTGATATAAATTTTTGGTTATACCACCCAGCTCTAATACCCAATGAGATAAAATAGGGTTAAGGGAATGCAACTCCAAAAATTAGTAACTTATGCCAAACTAAATGAATTAAATATGTGGATTTCTCACAGATGGTCATTAACCCGTCGTCATCCAAAATTCGCTTAATTGAAACAGAAAACTGACCCACTGGGTCTCAGCGTTGGATGACAGTTTCACCAGAATAACAAAACCAGTCCCAGCTCTCATAAAAGTCACCCACAGACCACGTTCTGCCACCACAGCGGTGTCACATGTCTTTAATTAACCCCCAGCTTAGTATTCCCTCTTCTACAGCATGTAGTTCGAAAAGGGCATTGTCTCACTCACAATATAACAGCGGAACATCATGTTAGATGGATCTGGATGTCTAGAGAGTATACAGCCTCTCCTCAGGTTACCATGGGGTTACGTTCTGATAAGCCGATCATACGGTATTCATTTTAATACAGTACACCTAACCTAACAAACATAGCCTAGCTTATAGTCTACCTTAAACATGCTTAGAACACTAAGCACAGTAACTACAGTTGGCAAAATCATTAACACAAAGCCTACTGTAAGTTAATGAATAATGTACTGAAAGTGAAAAATATTTATCCATCATAAAGTCGGAATATCATAACACAGACTATTGTAACCTGGGGAGCGTCTGTATTTGTATGTTCCTGGCCAAAAACAGCATTTTTTGAGCTGTTGAACAGGAAGCCTACCAATTTTAAAAAGATCAATTCTTTTAACAGAATTATCCAATTTAAAAATTTTGCAGTGAAAGGAAGACAAAAAACATCCAACCTTTTTCTACTTCACACCTCAAATTGGAATTTGATGGTTTACTGCAAGTCTACCTAGAAACACACTTTCCCTGTAAGCCGTGGCACAGCGTGTGGGCAGAATGCTGCAAAATGCTGGTTTTAGAAGTAATTTTAAACCATTTGGTGGTTCTATTGTAATGGGAGAAAAATCAGAATGCTGCACAATTCTGGACTCTTAGCTGCAATTATGTGTAACCTTAAGTTCCACCTTTGTTCCAGTAGCACTGACGGAAATTATTTAATGGCAGGCCCACTTTTAGCACACGCTAAAGGATTTTGCTTCGTATCCAGGGACCGAAAGATGTGGGCAAGGTGCCCTTGGACTGGGACGTCCACCCAACACAGTCAAAGAGGACAGATTAGCCCATCGTGCAGATGGTGAGGAAGTACACAATCCTGGAGGGAACATCATTTACACTGAGAGCAGCGGGAGTCAATTCTGTAACCCCGTCGATTCTTGGTAACCTGATCATGAGTAAGCCCTTCTGAACAACATACCATTCTGCCTGGGCCTGTTTAAAAGCGCTTTTCCACTGCACCAAGTGCCGTACTTTTGGTGTGGCACTTTAGCTTTTCCATTGACTTCCGGTTCGAGTACCAGTACTAAACTTAAAGTCCTAAAAAGCACTTTTGGTGGGACTTTCAAACCTGTTCACTGTCAACTGGTTATGCAAATAGCCAGTCTCTGAAACGCAATTCAACCGCCATCTTGAGGAAAGTTACAAACACAGAGAACAACGAATAAAGTCAAAAAATTATGCAATAATAATGTATGCATGGATATTTAAAGAGGCTTAATCTTTAATTGTAATCTGGTCAGAAAAACCAGAAGATCTGGTTGGCATTTTTTGTGTTATGACTCCCACCATAATGAGATTGTATACACGAAACTGGGAGATAGAAAAAGTAGCACGTCACAACTTTTTGAAAATTCTGAAGAAGCCTTTCGGATAAGAGGTGAAACATTTTCAAGAAGTCGAGAAAAGAAGTCCAGCGCGAGGAGAAATAGTTGTGTGCATTCCTTACATATCTGCCAGTGACGTGAGGGTTTAACCGCACCGCAAGGCAAGGGGTAGGTAGCTTGTCAAACTGCACGATCCCAGTTAACAAGAATCAGTCATAGCTTCTCTGGGTAAATAACACCTTTAATAAGCTGCCTCTTAGTAGCACAATGATCACAGCAGATGCTATATTAAAATCATTCGTAGTGTATGCACGACTTCACGCTGAAGACAGTTAAAGCATTTCTTTCATTTGAGTGCTGAAATGAAAACTGTGAACTTACATAAATTTCAAGGAAGCGTCCTTAATGAAGACCTCTGCTGTCACATCACCCCCTGCTTTCCATGGTATTTGGAGTAATAACTATAGGCAGCGGTACGGGCTGCACAGTAACTTGCGGTTGCTGTTGGGAACGCCGCACACTCACCGTGCGCTCCCAGTCCATTAAACCATTAACAACCTACTAACAATGCACTGAGGTCTTATGTCACCTACCTTTCGTAGCAATCTGAAGACAGATCCAATTAAAAACAGCTACATCAAGCCATACAGGGTCGATATTGGTAAACTTGGACAATTTTTGCAAAATTACTTTCTCACTTTAAAAATATGATCCTAATCAGAAATATTAAAACATAAAATATTATTGAAAGCTCAAGAACTGAGCTTAAGTTAACAGAACACAGAGGTATAAACATATGTAAGATCATACATATAAATGTTCCAGATAACCATTTGTCTCACTTAACCAACATTCACCCTACATCAGGGTTATTCAAATCACGGTCCTCAAGGTCCGAGCCCTGCTGATTTTCCAGCCTTCCTTTACCTGTGAGCCAGGTGTGAAGCCTGTGGCCAATCAGAATCAGTAATTATTTAACTAACTACCTGGGAGAACTGAAAACAAGGCCTGGATTTGGAATCAAGGTCCAGATTTGAAGAACCCTGCCCTACATAGTCAAAACTATATACACACTATTAATTAGTGGAATTAATTAATTAACTCTCACACACTGCTGTCAGTGTAAAATGGAGCACACCCCCTGCAATAAACACTTTCAGTAAAATGGACCGGAACGATGGAGATGTTAAAGACTTTCGCTTCAGACCCTTGTACCCACCCTGACCCACCCTGGTCAACAGCAAGAGACTATGAAGCTGAAACGCCTGGGGACAAATGTGAAACTGAGAGCTACTTCACGGGTACTGAGCCATACGAAGGGCTATCGGTTTGATACACTCTTCTTAAATCATGTATAATAATCATGTTTTAAATGCTTTTTTAGATATTGTCATTTTCAAATCTATATAAATGCAAATGTGATTAAAGAAGAATAGCAACAGGGTAAAATTAAATTTTAGACGCTGCTCACTGGTGAGTTGTGCTATTTTTAGAACAGGTCCGCGGCAAACTCATGTGGTCCTTGGGGGCACCTAGTTGGTGACCCCTGGACTATGGGCTATTGCACAACATTAATACCCAACCTGAGTGGCAGTGAATCCCACCAGCAATGTTCCAGCATCTAATGGAAAGCCTTCCCAGGATAACTGAGGCTATTACAGTGATAAATGACCAAAGTTATATAAAAGTCCTTGGATTTGAAATAAGACACATCCCTGCTTCCAAAAAAGCTGGGATGCTGTGTTAAACAGGCAACAGGTCAGTAAAATTATTCGGTATAAAAAAAGTCTCTGTGCAGTGAAGATGGGGAGAGGGTTACCGCTCTGTGAAAGACTGCATGGGCAAATAGTGCAACAATTTAAGAATAATGTCTGTCGACATAACATTGCAAAGAATTTGGGGTTTTCATCATCTAAGGTACATAATACCACTGAAAGATTCAGAGAATCCGGAGAAATTTCTGTACGCAAGAGACAAGGGTGAAAACCAAGCAGCTCTGCAATAAAAACAGATACAATTCTATAGTGGAAATCACTGCATGGAGTGAGGAACACTTCCTAAAACCACTGTCTGCAAACACAGTTCATTGCTGCATCCAAAAATCCAGGGTGAATCACTACTGAAATACAAAACACGATTCAGAAACACCGCCTTCTACTCTGGGCCTGAGCTCATTTAAGATGGAGGCAAAATAGAAAATGTCCTGCGGTCTGACGAATCAAAAGTTTTACTGTAATTCTTTTCGGAAATCATGGATGGGGTAAAGAGGAGAGAGACCATGTAGCTTATCAGTAATCAGGTCAAATGTCATTTTCAGAGAAGGCCTTATATATTTCAGCAAGACAATGCCAAACTGCTTTCTGCGTATATTACAACAGCATGGCTCCGTAGGAGAAGAGTGTGGGTGATAGGCCTGGACTGTAGGCAGGCCAGTCTGTCAACCATTGAAAACATCTGGCATATCATGGAATGAAAAATACGACAAATGAGACCCCGAACTGTTGAGCAGTTGGAATTCTATATCAGGCAAGAATGGGACAACATTTCACTTTCAAAACTCCACCAAACTGGTCTCTTCAGTTCCCAAATGTTTACAGAGTGTTGGTAAAAGAAAAGGTGATGCAACACAGTGGTAAACAGGCCCCTGTCCCAACTTTATTAAAACATGTTGCTGGCATCCAGTTCAAATTGAGTGTGTATTTGTCATAAAACAATAAAATTTCTCAGTTTCAACATTTGATATGTTGTCTTTGTTCTGTTTTCAGTCAAATATGGGTTTATTTGATTTGCAAATCATTGTTTTTTGTTTTTATTTACATTTTACCCAGCATCCCAACTTTTTTGGAAAGGGGTTGTATTGGATAAGCTAGTGTCCACATACTTTTGGTCTTATTATGTACTAAAGTGCCACTATGGGTTATTTAGTGGAGGACATTAATGACCAGGGGTGAGTTTCTCGAAGACTTCTTAACGCTGCGTCGTTCGTTAGTTCTATCTTTTAACACAGAACTTACCAACGACATAGCGTTAAGAAGGCTTCGGGAAACTCACCCCAGAGCTACAGCCGTAGAACCAAGTCTTAGCCAAGCGTCCAACTGCAAACACAGTTCACCAAATCAGACGACATTGGTTACAAAGAACCAAAAAACAAGACCATTCATATGTATGACCACAGGACCCAAACACAACCTGGTTCTTCCAGTCAGAATCAGATCAGGGGCCTGTACTACGAAGTGGGGTTACTGGCTTTTCAGGGTAACTTGTCGGATTTAAGGTAGTCTGGGCAAAATGTAACGAATATGAAGTCCATTTAAACTGTGGTACCTTAAATCCGACAAGTTACCCCGATAAGCTAGTTACCCAGCTTCGTAGTACAGGCCACTGGTGTCTGTGATCTGGCAGAGTTTGTTATATCTTCAGCATATCTAGATCTCAATCAGAGGTTAACTTTACCCCTGGCATTGAAACACAATTTATGAGACCATCCAGATTAGATATTCTTTAAATATCATAAACAGTAACCTGTCTAAGGGCTGCTCATCATTTCTGAATGTTTTAGACTTCGGGTCAGTTTAAAACATTTCAATTTTTAAATTATGTATTGTTTTATAATTTCATGTCTAAAGTCGTAATTAAGTGCAGTAGCGTAGAGGTGTATTGTAATTGTTCATCTTGGTGTGGTCTGCCGGCGGACCTGCGTGTGCTCCAGGTGTCAGTCCCAAACCGCATGCCACCCTTCAAATAACGCTATAAAAGGTGGACGTCGTATCTTTCTTAAGCACTGATCGCCGATCGAAACTGAAAATATGAACACATGGAAACGGCTCCATATGGGAAAGTGGGGAGCGAAGTACTTACTCTGACATGACGGCAGGGCGGTCAGCAAACAGTCCACTCACACGGATCCCTAAGCGGGCTCACATCGACGCCATCCGGACTAAAGAAGCGAAAGTTTTATGCGACGTCGCACTTGCGCAGCGTCCGCCACCTCTTCCTGGTTACTGGAGTCATAAAGAACAGCAGTTTTGAAACGCCCTGCCTTGTCCCGCCCCGTCCTGTCCCGTCCCGCCCGGTCCCGGCCCGCCCCGTCCCGACCCGCCCCGTCCCGTCCCGCCCCGTCCCGTCCTGTCCCGTCCCGTCCTCTCCTGTACCGTCCTCCCCTGTCCCGTCCTGTCCCGTCCCGTCCCGTCCCGTCCCGTCCCGTCCCGTCCCGTCCTGTCCCGTCCTGTCCTATCCTGTACCATC
>JAODLD010000001.1:43852110-43863534 GCA_026781065.1 Mormyrops boulengeri
TGAAGGAGATGCAGGGCAGGTAGTTAAGTAGATGCAGGGCAGCAGGGGGTGTGGTATTTAAGGAGATGCAGGGCAGCCAGGGGGCACTGTAGTTAAGGAGATGCAGGGCAGGTAGTTAAGTAGATGCAGGGCAGCAGGGGGTGTGGTAGTTAAGGAGATGCAGGGCAGCCAGGGGGTGAGGTACCTAAGGAGATGCAGGACAGGGAGTTTAGTAGATACAGGGCAGCTAAGGGGTGCGGTACTTAAGGAGATGCAGGGCAGCCAGGGGGCACTGTAGTTAAGGAGATGCAGGGCAGGTTGTTTATGACATACAGGACAGCCAGGGGGTGTGGTAGTTAAGGAGATACAAGGGAGGTACTTAATGAGATACAGGGCAGCAGCTTCCATAGTGTTTCAGAACTTGTAGTATGGGTGCTTTCCTTAAACAATGAAATTAAAGCTGCATATTCATATCTCACATACATCATCAGTTGCCATTACATGTGGCCAGCCACCTTAGAAGGACACTTTTTGTCTTGTGCTGCTATAAAAAGAGTGAAAGAGGATGATTGCAGGAGAAATGCTACATTAGGCCTGTGTGGTGGTCTTCCTGGCAAAGGAGAAGCACAAGAAGCTTCCTTTCATGGCAAAACTGAAAGAGCAGCAGCAAGCGTGCTCTCCCTCACAGCAAATGGACCTAAAAGTACTTTTATGTTTGGGGTTTGCACTCGGAGAGATGGGAGTGTGAAACGATCAACGTGTAAAAATATATAAAAGTGGAAGAGCTCATAAGCTGGGACTGGGCTGGGGTTCGCACTCATAGGGCGGCATGCTGGCGCCACTCATTTCCCAGTCTGGGGGGGATCCTGTCATGGATTCTGACCTTAAGCCCAATGCCTCCTGGGACAGATCCCAGCCCCCCCCCCCGCGTAAGCTGCACCAGAAGATGGATGGAAAGTAGTTTCCAGTCACATAATGTGACTTCACTTTAACTGGATAAAGACGAAAAGTATAAACCCTGATTTTTGTGTGAATGAAGTCGTATGTCATTAGATAATCAGTAGTCTGATGTTAAGTGAGAAATCCTTAACATTTAAATTTTTCTCACGTAATACACCCTGATTTTAAGATGTCAGTTATGGAAGGAAAAACGATTCAGTGCCGAATGCGGCTTGATAGAGCCAGAGAGTGGTACAACGGTTTTATTCCTGCATATTGAAATGATGAATAGGGACTCGGGGACATACTGTAGCAGGCCTGTCATTTCACCAGGTTCCGCTGAAATAGTCCCACCTGTTATCACAGGCAGTACTTGCTTTTGTGAGAGTAATCTTCAGCAAGGACATTAGGCGCTTGGCGGCCTAGTAGGAACATAGCGGCTGAATCCAGGGTGCAGTGCAAAGAGCTGCAGGGGAGGTGGATCTGGGGAAATCAAATTTAACGGAACTGAAATTAGAACTATTACCTTCTATTAAAAGCATGGCGTCCTAACCCACTGATCGCCTAGTTTATATTCTGATGCCGAAGCTGGGATTCCGATCACAGGCGCATCTATCCGACGCGCGTAACCCGCCCGCACTTACACAAGCGCACAAATACTGAACTCGCACAGGCTCTACCTCGGTCCCAATACTACTATAATGACCTCTATTATGTGCAAAAACACAATATAAATACCCACACTAATAGAGTAGGAGAAAGATTGATATTGGGGGTGGGCACAAATTAATAAAGGTAAAAGTTTACTTATAGTTGGGGGGGGGGGTGAATGAAGCCAAATTTAATACTGGGGAGTATACATCCCACCAACCAATCGGATGTCTTGGTCTAGCCACTTTTAGCCGCTTGGACCCACCTCCTCTACAATCTGATTGGTTATCTCTCTAAACCAATTATTTTTTGTTTTGTCCTCAGAACATTTCTGTGTGAGTAAAACTCCCATGAGCCCCCATGAAGTGTTGGGCTCCCTGAATCGGTCAGGGCATCCATGCCCCTCCAACACCCCTTGTGATGACTGGGGTGAAGCTGGCATTACTGCAGAAAACTAGGGGATGTCTCTAGGACCATGACTTTACCCAAAAACACAAGGAAGTGCATCGGTGCTGTATACAGAAGGACTGGAATCTATTCAGAATCATTTATTTGGTCCTCCCCTTCATGTTTCTCTAACAAATGAGTCCCACCTCACTGTCAAGTGAGCACACAAGGACAGATGTGGGAAGACACATTCTTGAATGGCCTGATGACTAATTAGGACTGAGAGCCGTGGATGAAAGTGTGGAGAAAATTGCACTGAGATGAATGGGCTGGATCATTAGGGTCTAAAAACAGGGAGTGCTTCTCTGCAGTACAGCCACTTGAGTGTGTGACTCAGAGCTTTGCTGCATTTCATGCTTTAAGGAAGAGGTGAGGAGTCAAGGCTCTGCTTTCCTTCGGATTTATTGGCTAAAAAGAAAAACCAGATGTGATGGGCGCCTCAGCTGCCCTCACTTCCTGTTTGCTGATCGTCTCGGGAAGCGGGAAGCTTTCTGGTGGCTATCCCCTCTGAATGGTCCAGTGCATCCTCTGGGATTTCGGCAGCGGCCTGCGAAGGAGGTGACAAGGACCTGGGGCCGATGTAAGTATGTGCCTCTCCGTGGATGAGGTGGTGAGCGGCCTGGAGATGCCTTCGCTGGTTCTGCCTCACTGCGGGACACATGTTTTGTTATTCACTCCCCTGTCCCACTATTCCACCCCTCCATTATCGCTGATGTTGTACCCACGCTGCAGGACCCGGCCACCGCCACACGTGTGTTCTGCCTGGCTACACTCGCTCTTCCTGTCTGACGGGATTCGGCTGATAGGCCTTAGCAGGCAAAAAACATGCCATATTCAACATTGAAACACACTGAACTGTTCAGTTTCTCCAGATCTCTCTTCTCATCTGAAGGGTGTTCCACGAAGCAGGATTTCTGGCTTATTGTGGAACACCCCCCTGGTTTTATCAGTGGCGAGGTGAGAAGATAATGCATTTTACAATATTGCAATAGTGTATTTTTCCAAAAAAGCGAGAAGTATGCATTATTAAATGACAATAAAATTATAGTAATGAGTTCTGAATCTAAAAATAGAGGAAGTACTACCTCCACTACCTCTATGGACCTCTGGGTCTGATATATAAGATGTAAACAGACTGCCTTCAATGAGGCATCAGTGTGTGAAATACCTGATTTTTTTTCAAGAGTAATAACAACGTGGCCTTTAAGCTCCGTGATAAATGGTTCTCAGTAGGCAACAAAGTCTGTGGTTAATGGTGGTGCACTGGAGCCCACCTCTCTGCCTCATAGTGATCTTCTGCACCTCAGGGATCAGGAAACTGTACACCATCTCAGCCACCATCTCCTGAGACTGCAGGCTGGTGCGTCTATGGAGGTTCAACATGAGGTCAGTGGCAGATTCCCACCTGAGTTAGGATCTCTAGATGGACTTCCTTGGATGTCCCTGTGATGAAATCCCAACCCCATAACCGAGACACATACACCTCCTCCATGGAGTAGGCGATGTCGTTGACCTCCTCGGCCATCCTGCGTATCTCTTCTCTGGCCTGCTCATCGGCGGTCTTTTCTATGCTTCCCAGGATAACGTCCTCCAGGTAAAGGTCCACAGTCTCCTGGTGCACCTGAACCACCTGAAAGACGATGCTTGCTAGATGCTGTGCTGGGACAGAGCTTCAGCCTCCAGCTGAGTAACCCTGCCAGTGCATGTGCATAAGACTTCACAAACCTGTCTGAAGATCTCGTCCTCCTCGCGGCGACGCCTCTCCTCCTCCTGCCTCCTCCCGCTCTCCTCTGCCTCACGGCGCCGGCGGTCCCGCTCAGCCAGCAGTGCCAAGGCATGGATCCGCCGTTCCTCCTGCATGCGCACCAGCTCCTTGGACAGGAAGTCCAGCATGTCTGCCAGCACCCCACCTGCCACACCTGCCTGCAGGCCCTCAGCCATCCACACCTGCAGAGAAAAACATAGAGATACTTCGTTCATCCCCGAGGGGAAATTGGATAGTTCTCGCATATTTGACCTTGGTCTCCATAGGAGACGAATACACACATAAATATACAGGCACATTTGGGGTCAGACAGCATGGTCCGCTAGCAGCCAGAAGTCTTGCTTAAGGGCCCAACAGTGATATGCTTACACTTGGGATTCAAACCTAAAACCTTCTAGATATGGGCACAGATCCTTAACCAGCTGGACTACATATCACCACTAAGGAGTTTTTAAATGCTTCTAAAGCCACTTTGCAGTGCCCCTCCAGTTTCCGTCCGTGCTGTGTGTGAGGAAACTGCCAAACCTTGTGCTGGTGCATCTCCCTCAGGCTCTGCATGGTCAGGGTGGCCTCTTCGTCAGCCTGCTTCAGCTCCTGCTCCTCCCGCTGCAGGGCATGAGTGCTGCGCAGTTCCTGGATCAGCTCCAGATGCTTCATCTTGCCCTCGAACATCTAAAGGATATGTGGAATATGGAGCTATGGTCTTTATGCTTTGGGGCTCATGTGTCATTTTTGAAAGCATTAGCGGGGAAAGATGTTCACGTATAGACTCACCATGTTCTGGATGCTTCTGCCCCTTAGCACCTTCTGCAAGTTGATGATGGCCAGCTCCCGGTCTTCCTCCCCCTGAAGGGACAGATCAAGGAACTCTGATGACACATTGCGGAAAGTGTGGAGATGTGGACTGGGAGCTGACAGTGAGGACAGCTGACCTCTTGGGGAACCGCTACACCTGGGGTGGGGGGCCGAGGAGCAGGCTTCTCCATCCTCTGGAGGAATCTCAGGGGCTTGCTCTCCTTTTGCACTTTCACTTCCTTCAGCTCCTGGGTGAAGGTAACACAATTTTATCCAAAGCCACATACCACTGAGAAAGCAGGGTCCGCCAGCCCCCGAACCAACATAGACTGTATGGCGATATCCCTCTGCTGGCTCCGGGACTGGAACCAGCAACTTTCTGATCACAGATACAGCATCCTAGCCCACAGAGCCACACACTGCCCCCATCTGCAGTCACCGTTGACCATTCTCAGCCCACTGACCATTCTAGCTGTAGCTCACACAAATCACACTCAAGTATTTAGTAACTGTAGCAAACACCACAAACGGACTGAATTAACTGTACTGACTCGCACAGTGACAGTACAATTTTGGACAAATTTGAATACTAACATATAGTGCACAGCTTGTGACATTGTAGGCTGCAAGTCAGGACTGTAACAGGAAACATAGTCCGGTGTCAATGTGCACACATGAAGCAGTGCTAACCATTTTCCCATGGCCGCTGTACCTGGTACGTCTTGTCCAGCTCCATCTTGTAGCGGTCAGAGCGTTTGACATACCCCTTAGACACCTTTGGCTTGGGGGCAACGGTACAAGGCAGTAAGGCTGAAGCAGGAAGGCCTGCTTCCAGTTCCAGTAAGCCTGTACAAGAAGTGATGATGAAACAGGAAGTGATGTCAGTAAACCCAATGAAATGGCACAGGAAGTGACCCCATCACTGTCACCATCACTTTGTCAACCACACACTATACATATATGTGATCCACATTGGTGTTGGGTGGAGTCATTTCCAAATTAACATTATCAACCTGAAGTGTTTCCTGTTATTGTTTATGTGACAAAAGCTGGACCTTGGTAGGTATTGAGGAATCGACTCTTCACGACGTTGCTCTCCAAGTGACGGTCAGGGAGCAGCCCGGAGCGGGAGAGCGGTGCGTAGATCTGGGAGCCGTAGTTACAGTAGTCAGTGACGGTGTCTCGTCTCTCCAGCTTCCCTTCCACGTTCCTCCTCTTGGCCATCAGCTTCCGCATGGCTGCGGATGGAATGAGGTCAATCTGGTCAACTGATATTCTCACAGAAGGTCGGTGAGTCACCCAACAAGCCATTAGCACGCACTGCTGTCTGTTACACCAGTGGTTCTCAAATTTTTTTGCCTGCTGACTACCCAAAAAGCATTGATCAGTTTCAGAACCACTGTGTTAGACAAAATCTTGTAGAACTTCCTCAGATACCAGCAGCAGCCCTGTATTTCTTAGGGTCAGTGGAGGCCAGTGGCTCTTACAGAGAACATAAGCACTCCGTATTTTGCTGATGCGGGCATCCATGCCACTCTGGAGCACAGTGTGATGTGTTTTCAGCTGCTTCTCTGTGATCTCCTCCTTCCTTTGCTCCCTCTGCTGGAGCAGCCTCATGAGGAGGTCCAGTCGTGCCTCCTGCAACCTGGGACAGCGGGAGATACCCAAAAACATCAGGACAGGCTGGGCAGAAAATGCAGGTATGTTATCAGACGCCGACAGAGATTAGGCCAGGTCACAGTTAAGTCACATTCCAACAGAACATTCCTCCAAACGATCACGCGTACATACCATGAAGCAACTCTTCCCAATAACCTACTGTTACAAGTCGTTTTCTCACTTTTGTATCTCTTCCTCCCTGAAAACCCACTCCTTCCTTTCCATCTCTTCCATCATTCTCCTCCTCTTGTCCAGCTGGGATGCGTCATTGAGGGGTGGGAGAGATTCTTCCCAGCTCTTCTTGGCTCTGGCTCTCTCGATCAGTTCCACCTCGGCCAGTCCGGCGGGAAGACCACGGTCTGCCGGGACATGGGGGCGGGAGGAGTTTGTATGTTACACAGTTGTTTTTATTTTTATGTCTAGTGGCACAGTAAGTGCAGGGATCTGCTTTTACTTGCTCTACACTTGGAGCAAACAGTGCTAGAGTCCCCATCATGTCAAAACCCACAAAGTGCTAAACCACTGTAAAAGCTGCTTAACAGCATGTCTTGTAACCCAGAGGGGGGGTTCGTACTCCATGTTAGCGTGGCCAAAGTGAGAAGTTCTGGCACTGAGTCAGCCTTCACCACATAGCTGGGGCTGTAAGGGTCTGTCTGCGCCTCGCTGTCGCGGTAATCAGTCTGCACCCCCTGTGAGCGCTGGAAAGGACCTTGGGCAGGGTCACCACCCATCTCAGCAGAGGAGTACGGATTGGCTCTGGAAACGGAGATACGGGGCTTTGTGAATCCGGGATACACCAACACCAATCGGTCAGTTTATTACACCATTTTTTTGTTATACCCTAAAATATGGAGCACGCTACCTATAGACATCAGGGAAGATAGCTCACAATGTATCTTTAAGAGAAATTTGAATTTAGAAACGAATCTCTTCACAACCTTTAACCAGCAGTTGTATGACCTTCCTGATACGGGCCTGAATTCCTTTTGCACTCTCCTTGCACTTATGCACCACCACATAAAACACTGTATTTCACTTGATCTTATGACTTTTGTATTTAATGTTATGTTATGTCTGTGGATACATAAATTTTTATTTTGTTAGGTGGATAAGACCTAGGGTTTTACTCATTTTTTAAATTTCATTCATTCATTCATCCATATTATTTCTATGTCTATTTTCACGTATATTATTTACTTCTAAGCACTTTGAGTTGCATTCCTTGCATGAAAGGTGCTATATAGAATGTAGTATAAACTCACTTGGGAAGTGAAAGTAACACATGGGCCGGGAGCTGTGAGGAGAAAGGAATCAGAGGGCTGCAAAGGGAAGAATGGGAATTCGGATCCGAGATGTTGAGAAAGGAGAAAGAAGTGGAGTAAAAACAGATTTAAATAACACATTAGCTCAAATGAGGGACACGGGAAACCAGGACTTACACGTTACACACCTCTGCGGCACCAAGTATTTCAAATATTCCATATTTGATAACGATTTTGCAAAAACCAACCGAAATATCAGGCACATTTTTTTTAAATGCCAACCCTGCAGCAATTAATCTGAGAGCAAACTCTGCTGGTTTCTCCAGCATCGTTTAAGACAGGTAATTAGAACCACGTTTTCCCGTAATTATAAACGATTCGATTTCAATGTAATGTGAATCAGACGTTTCTTTGAAAGGACACACGACTAGACAGCAACACGATAGCGTCTGAATAGCCATAACAATGTCGAATGCAAATTACTTAATAAGGATGACAAGCTGTGTAATGCTACAGTTCAACATAATGAAATCATACTTAAGGCAGATTTCTTACCGCTTAAAGAATTTGCACCGATCCGCCCCCGAAATGTCGCAGTTATCCCGGGGGTGACTCGGATACGCAGGGCTGAAACTGTATTAATTGCAAACATTGTGTATTATAAACAAGAAATAAATCGCACATAGACATGCATAAGCCTTTACATAGTAATGATTAGATTAAATAATTAAATCATTAAATTAATTGCATGTTTCCCAGATAAAACAAGCAGATACATTGAATTTAACTGATTTGGGAGACTCAAGGTACGATGAAAAGTGTTGACTTTTTGGCGATTCTCATTTTTGGCATCATTTTGGTATTTCTTTACATTATTTTAACAACCGTAGGGCATAGGCTGCGTGCCCCACGCACACACGCCGCTGTTACCCCGCCAGCTGCAGAAGCGCGTCCCGCCGTCGATCCAGATGCCCCCGCCAGCGCCGGTCAATGACCGCGGGGACGGGATGCTTTGTTTCCAGGCGCAGGCTGTAGCTGGGGTGGTGGGGCAGGCTGCTGAACATGGACTCATAATTGGGAACCCGATTCTGGGAGCGAGAGTCAATAATTACATCAAAAGCTAGAGAAGCTCACAGTACGTAGAGGATAACGACTGAGAACGATTTAATTTTACTCCGTGCGGGATGGATGGACTGTGCTTTTGTAGGATTGTCACAAGTACGTTACTAATGGGTGTTGAGTACCGTATTAACGCAGTGTGGTTACCGTTATGCGTAATTAACATTCGTGCATAAGAACGAGGCTGAAGTTGGCTCCTTATTCACCAGCTACTTATTCACGATTTCGGTTCCACCTTAAATGTCTTGCGAAGTAGCGCTGTGCCGCCAGTAGGTGGCAGTTTTCACTCGTTTTAACGAAGTGCAGACAGTAGTTCATGAGGAATTGTTAAAGTACGGTTCTCGAATACATTCTTTTAGAAAATATAGCGCCCATGTAAGTAACTGAATGCTAATAATGCAATTTTAAACAAGTATACATCGTTTTAAAACAATGCAGCATTGTAAAATAATGAACTCCTAAACATGGCATCAGTGCATACACTACATTAAGACATTAAGGTATTTTTATATCAGTTTCTGAAGGCCACTCCTCTTTCATTTCAAAACGTCTAGGGAATTTCGGTGAAATTTTACTGTTGCATTTTAATAATCACCTCCTAAACTTGGCATCCCAATCTATGGATCGACAACATTTTTTCCAGCTATTTCTAGAGGCGGCACAGCGCTACTTTGCAAGACATTTAAGGTGGAACCTAAATCTCGAATAAGTAGCTGGTGAATAAGGAGCCAACTTCAGCCTCGTTGCATGAGATACCTCCAACAGCAAGGCGGAGAATTTGGCAAAGGCGTACTGACCAGTCGTTGCCCGGAGGTGTGCGCTTTGAAGCAGGCCCGTGTGTGGTCCGACTCCCCGGACACTGTGAACAGCGGATCTACGGGAAAACACGCTTCTTAGGTTACATCCACTTTCACGATGGGCGGCCTGCCTCGGCAGCAGCCCAGGCGCGGATATGACAGGCTCACGCACCGTAAAGGCAATCGTGTGACCGCTGCTCCCTATAGCCTTTAACATCACCCTGGCGATGGCGATTTACAACGAGAGTCGCGTGTGCGCTCATTTCCACGCCGGTCACGCTGTTGATTTCTGATGCAGCTCGATTTAGTCGCGGTGCCTACGGCGGAGACGCTGCGCCGTCACCATGGAGACTGTGAGATTCCATGGTAACGGACGCGGAAATCAGCATTTCGCATGTTGTCCGCCAGGAGGCGGAAGTTGATAGTATGAAGAACGATTCTTGTTTTAGTTTCAAGAGAGAGTTTCAGGTTTTATCTGGAGGATACTAAAGTTGCTGAGTAGGGGACAGGTTCAAAATAAATTAGGAGAAACAACAGGGATCCAGCAGCTATAGCTGCTTAGACCCCTAATAAATAGGTTGATCATCAGGATGGGGATAAAGATGTGCAAATCTAAACCACAGTATCGTTAAGTATTGATAAGGTGTAGTAGTGAAATTTTAACAACTGTGTGCATGCAGTGGGTGGTCACCAGTTTGTTTAGTGACCTGTTTGCTTGGGGCCCAGAATGATGCTGGAACAGCTGGTTTTGTTGTGGTGGCAGTCAGATAAACAGCTCGTGAGTGCCGTGTGAAAAGATTATCTATACGTTTATCTGATCACGCATCAGGAATGTAGACTAACAGGGTGGTGAAGTCCCCTAGAATAGCACAATGTACGTTGGAATTGTTGGGGGATGTCTCAGTCAGTGCATGTGTGCAAAAATAGTTCTCTTACTATAAATTTTAAAGAGGAAAAAAAAAAAAACGTGTGGTTGGAACACTTTAAGTGTGAGGTTTTCACAATGAATAAATGCTGAGATTTGACTAACCCTTAAATTAATTCAGATCATGGTTCATCATTATGTGTTATAAAAAAATAAAGAATGTAACATTCAAGATTTAAATGCTTCTCCATTATTTTGTGTACGCTGATTTAAATATAGCTTATTTAGGTTTTGTTTTCTGAAATGCGTACGTGGCTGCTGTTGCCCTGTGGCACTGCCTTCAAAAAGCGCAGGGTGCTTGAGATAAACTTAATCAAACACACGGCTGCCCACATAATTTTCTTAGAAATCTGTCTGTAGATGTAGCTCTCAATATAAATGAGGCTGGAGACCACTTTATTGCTCAATATTGAGAAAATAAGACCTGATTAATCCGTGACTTTTAAGGGCTTATCATATCTTAAAACTGCTAAGAAAATTCTCCCTCTGCTAAGTCCCCATAGTATCATAAAAGGAGAAGATGGCAGTGAATTCCCAAACCGCACATGTAGCTGATCTTTAGGTGACCAGTGTATTGGGTAATATGGTCCTGATGGGGGCCCTCCTGGCTGCGAGACCCCAGTGGTGGTAAACTGCAGGTAAATTCAGAGCTACTGCTCTTAGTGCCAAGGCTGCAAAACAGCTATAAATGACTTTCATTAGGATTCAAATTCAAATCTGATTTTAAAATACAGTTGAAACCAGATTAATAACTGGATTTCTGATTGTTAGCTATAAATAGAAGCTGGTAAGTAAGCGCATTGACTGGAAGAAAGGGCGTAAACTGGCCCAAAATGCTTCAGAAATGTCACGTTTAAATAATTTCTCAGGAAAACAAAGAGTTTTCCACAAAGAGCCTTTGTGGTTATTTCTGTCAAAAGCTGTACTGAAATTATCCACTGATTTAGTGATTTTTCAACAGTTCGACCACAAATATTAATCACTTTGACTTTTGATGTTCTCAAAGAAGCCTGTGAAAAAACTAAAATGGATAACAAAATAAAGCTTAACAAACAACGTTTTTTAGGAGATTCATGTGGAAACTCT
>JAODLD010000001.1:43938307-43958132 GCA_026781065.1 Mormyrops boulengeri
TAAAATCTTATCTAGCTCAGATTTAAAGGAACCCAGGGTTTTAGCTTGCGCTACACTAGCAGGAAGACTATTCCATAATAAGAACATAAGAAATTTACAAACGAGAGGAGGCCATTCGGCCCATCAAAACACTGTATATATTCAGGATTTAATTTAGTACTTATTTCAGGAGACTGTGGCTTCACATCCCATATGTTCTTAGGTTTGCATGGATTTCCTCCCACAGTCCAAAGATTTAGTTTTGGTTGAATGGTGTTTCTATGACTGTGACTGTGATGGGCTAGTACCCTATCACAACAAGCGATACAGTGTGCGTGCTTACAAGGAAAAGTATTGCTGAGAGGCAAATTGATTTTTCTTTCATTTTGTTCATAATGATGCCATGAATCATTTAAGACCGGATAATAAAACTGTAAAGGCCGTAGTGTGGTTTTGTCACGTAGTAAATTGTTACGGGTCTGGCCCACCTGATTTTCTGTCAGCCCACCCACTCTATGATTTCTGGCAACGATATGAGTCACTGGTATGAACACACTGGATATACTGTTACACGAAACGCATCGATATATTTATTTCCATGACGTAGTTTTGCTATTCTGTCGCGTTATTGTGTGATTGTCTCCCTCTTGCGGAGATAATATAGATTACACACGATGTTGTAGTATTATGGCTATATTGATCATTGTAATTAGACAACACCTCTGCATTAATTTTGTTTACACTCCACTGATTTAGCTCACGCTTTTATCCAAAGTTCTGTATATATTCGAGAGGGCCAGACAGTACCTGGAACCAGCGACCTTACCATGAGAGACACAGGTAGCCCGCTGAACCACATATACATGCGACCTTAGTATCCTGGACGAATTCACTTATACCATAAAGTTTATTTAAACCCGGCGAACGGTTTGCACTTAACATCTTTTAAGAAGCATGTACATCCATCCATTTTCTTTACCCGCCTGTCCTATTCTGGGTCCACGAATCAGGATCCCGGGGGTCCGGAGCCTAGGTGGAAGGCATGGAACAAAACATCTATCTAATTTCAATCTGTACAAAAATATGTGGAAATGTTATTTAATGCTGTTGTTCTGCAAGCTTATGATTATAGCTCCTTTGCCCCACATGAAGCCACAGTCAAGACGGAATAGTAAAACACTGAAGTGGCTCCAGGCTGGTAAAGGATTTAGAAAAGGATGCATTCTAAAACCATTCCTATTACTTACATACACAACATATCATGACAGACGCTGGACTATAAGACAGACCCAACACTGGAGGAAGGTAAAAGGGTACGACCAGCAAAAGTGGACTCAGTAATTATTATTATTAATAATAATAATAACCGATGGTATTACTGGTGGTGGTGGTGATGATGATGATGATGGCATCCTCCGTTTGAATTACGAAGAAGAGCGCAGCAACGTGCGGTTTCCCTTGGGGGCGCACAGGCGGGAAGTCGCTCTTTAGTGACGTAAAGCGCAGACTCGCGTGTAGCCTGAAGTGACCAAGATGGCGGAGTACTTGGCGTCCATTTTCGGCACAGAAAAAGACAAGTGAGTAAAATTGCCGTAGTGCATGCATCCTTGGGTATTAAAACCAAGTCAGTGGGTCACAAAACTCTAGGCTTTGTAGCTGGCGTGTCTGTGTGTGTGAGAGACGGCTGGCTGCTGTTTAGGCTGAATGAGTCTCGCTGGCGCTGGCTGAATCGGATCGGGAAGAATACAGCACATATGCGAAGCTACTGAGCTAAACGTGGGCCAGCTCAGCCGGGAACGCCGCTCGGTGTGCGGAATCTGGCCCCGGGGCGCTGGTGGTGAACGAGAAAGCGGGAGATGTGCAGTCACCATTTAAATGGCGCAATTCTAGCGCGGCGGCGGTCAGGCTAGTGTGGCCGGCTTGGCTCTTTTGTTTCGCGCTAGCCAGCCCGGTAGCATGTAGCACGTAGTGTTAGCTTAGAATTAGACGTAGCCTATAGCGTTAGCATATAGCATTGTAGCTTTAGCACGTAGCACCGAAGACGCTGATAGCGTTCTTGTGCCTCGCCGCTATCCGTCGCGGACGTTTTACACAAAGGTTTGTGTTACACAAATACCTTACCCTACCGATGTAAGCGCATAGCTGGTGGCCATTAGGCATTTAATTATGTAATAATGTTTTTGAGCGAGGGAATGAACGAGATTGCAGGCAGGACCGTTAGCGTTCCGCGCTCCGGTTTTCTGATGTCCGGATATACAAGGCCAATATCTGTAATAATCCTTAACCTGAACTTCGTTTTTTTAGAGTCAACTGCTCCTTTTACTTCAAGATCGGGGCTTGTCGCCATGGAGATCGCTGCTCCAGGTTGCACAACAAGCCGACGTTCAGCCAGGTGGGTCTCTACCGTACTGCTGGCCCAGTAAATCACGGCCACAGTCTGCATAGGCTGCGGTGAGCTTTACGGGTCCCCCAGTACGCACGCATTTTGCCCCTTAACAAGCAACACTGATTTTCACGGCCTTGTGCACGTGTGCCACAACTGCTTCATTCCATGATCACTTGTTAAAGGAGTCCATATGAGTTACACTGGAAGAGCCAGTGATTTGCACAGGTGGGGCGTAAGAATGTGCATGGCCTGAGAATTTGTGGGCGTATGAGAAATGCCTGACCCTGTTTCAAGTTTGTTACTGCAAAAATCCTTGGAGTTCCCAATTGCCTCACTTCTGCAAGTAATTGAAAGTCTTCTAGAATATGGTCAAAACCCTACTATCATGGGGAAGCCACCTGATTTTAGCTGAGCCCTTTTTGTGTTTGTGGGTTTATGGTCTGTTCGCACTTTGAGAAGGTTTCTCCGGCGCACTCCTCCACCATCAGTGACTCTTCAGACACGTTGAAGCTGCTTCTACCAATTCGAAGTATCTTAACATTATCTCTTAACTCTGTTTTTATTTCAGACTATTGCCCTCCTGAATATTTACCGCAACCCTCAAAATACTGCGCAGTCTGCTGATGGGTTGCGCTGTAAGTGTCTCCTTTTGTTTACTAGCTTCTATTTTGTTAGTGCATGAAATTTACTTGTCCCTTGTCCTTGAAGAAAAAGTCACGTGCGTGGTTAAGCTTCCCTTCAGGACCACTTCTGAGACTTGAGCCTGCAGATGTTTAGACTGTCAGTGTAAATGAGATTAGATTCGACTTTGTCATTGTGCTGTCCATTTGTGGTGTATGCGTTACTGCTGATACGTCGGTTGTAATGTAAACTCTTTTTAATGCACTAATGTCAGACTGCGCGCCACTATTTCCAGTTTTGCACCTGCATGTTGGTCATTGTGTCCCTTCTGCTTTCTAGCTGCGGTCAGCGATGTGGAGATGCAGGAGCACTATGATGAGTTCTTTGAGGTGAGGAATTTGAACGGGTTTGTGTTGGCTATTCACTGATCAGTGGTGGGGTATTCTTTGTGATCCTGAAGTTAACAGTGATCTCCAGCATTTTAATGATGTTGAGTGATTGGTTTCTACTAGCGCAGTAGGTGACAGATCTGACCATTTCCAGTCAGTGCTGTGATATGTTGTCATCTGATATGAAACTGATGATTGATTATAATGAGACTTGATTATTGAGGTTATTGAGATGTTTCTGTATGTAAAGCCATTCATGAACAGAGAAAAGTATGGAGAATACACAGCCCCATTGTGCTCCAGTGCTGAGAGACATATCAGATACGTGTGCCTTCTCCCAGACTGCCTGGAGTCTGTGTGTCAGGATGTCTAGTGTCAAATGTCATGTTTTTGGCTTGATGTCCATTAAAATGTTGAACAGCTTGAGTCGAGTTATTGTATTGAAAACAGAGCTGAAGTCCATGAACAGCATGCATGTGGAAGACTCCAAGTAACACAGTTTGTGGTGCAGAGCCTAGTTGAAAGTGTCTTATTTTAGTAAACAAACTGGGTCTATATTGTAGAGGTACATTTTAGGAAATAGGCAGGTGTGTTTCTGGTCTTTTTAGCAACTAACTGCTGCTGTGTTACCTTTACACACTTTTTTCCTCCCCTTCGTAGGAGGTCTTCACAGAAATGGAGGAAAAGTATGGAGAGGTAGAGGAGATGAACGTGTGTGATAACTTGGGAGACCATTTGGTTGGAAATGTCTATGTTAAGGTGAGTTGTGGCCGTTTGATATTGAAGGTTTTTATCTCTATGACACCCCCATAGAATTTTTAATCTCTGAAGGAGTATTACAGCACACGTAAAGCCTGGTGTGTTCACTTAAGCTCTAAATTTCAAAAACTTTCCTCTCAGATTAAATTGACATTTCAGAGATGCAAGCAGTATAGAAACTGCCAGTAAAAGTGAGATGAAAGACAACTTGCACAAATATAGCAGGAAGTGGATTTGGTTTGTTGCATTGTAAGAGCTGCTGGGGTCTCTGCATGGTCACCGCTGACCGTCTGATGCTTCCACAGTTCCGCCGTGAGGAGGATGCAGAGAAGGCAGTTATGGACCTCAACAACCGCTGGTTCAATGGCCAGCCAATCCATGCCGAACTCTCACCTGTAACAGACTTCAGAGAAGCCTGCTGTCGCCAGTATGAGATGGGGTCGGTATCAATCCTCCCTGCGTGCTTCTTGAATATGGACTCCTGCTTTCCTTTACGACTTCTGTGCCTGGTCCTGTGAAGGGGTTATGGCATATCATGGTCAACAGGGCTGCACTTTCAGTGTTCTTAGTTTTGATTGCAGTACCGCGTTTCCTCTGCAGGGAGTGCACTCGAGGTGGATTTTGTAACTTCATGCACCTGAAGCCCATCTCTCGAGAGCTCCGTCGAGAACTGTATGGGCGGCGCAGGAAAAGGTAAGACTGCTCCCTGGCTGCATTACCGTAACACATTTGTGTGTTTAAATCCAGCTTGTAGTTTCCTGTTTAACAATACAGTGCATTCTAACTTTGAGACTAAGGGAGAAGGAGCTGTGTGATATCGATAAAAGTACATTAAATCCAAACGCATGTGACGCTAGAAAACCACTCCGTTATATTTTGAAGCATATATGCTCGAAGCAAGTATATACGACTGACTTTTTAATCTGTTCCAACTTTTATCACAAGTTTATCCTTCATCCATGCTGTGTTAATTAAAACATACATACAGACAACACTTAATTTGTGATAAGATAATCCTATGTACTCGATGCACATCACTTTTGCAGGAGGACTGGGAAAATGGATAATTCTGTTGTTATATCGGGGTCTTAAATCAGATTTATTGTATTTGTGTAGCATTTGTGTAAATTCAGTGTTGTGGTTATGGGTCAGTAGGCTGATTTGGTGCCAGTACTGTTGTGTGTATGCATTAGTACATGATGCACTGTTAAAACGTTTGCTTCTTGTAAAAAAACAAAACAAAAAAACACTAAAAAATAACAAAGAAGCTTGTACTTTCAGTTCTTCTTCTGCTTTATGCCCTTGGATTAATCTCTGCCATCTCTGTGCCTCCAGACATCGCTCTCGCTCCCGTTCCCGCGAGCGGCGCTCTCGCTCCCGGGAACGAGGTGGGCGTGGTGGGGGTGGCCGTGACCGGGAACGTCGGCGGTCAAGAGACCGTGAACGTTCGGGGCGCTTCTGAAGTGGACTGGTCAGTCCTACATCAGTCCACCAGCCGAGTGTCTCCCAGCAACCAAAACCCCTTTGATGTGTCGAATCCACTTTTTTCCCCCCCCTCATTTTTTGTTTGTTTTTTTTTAAAGAAAAGAGCTTGCTTTCTTAATAAACATCTTTGTAGTGATTCCATAGTGAGCTTTTCTTTTTAATTCAAGTTCTGAATTTCCCGAGGATTTTTGTATAGTGGGATCTTATGTCCCAGGGCTGAGGGGGTTATGTTGCAAGCCATGCATCTGTGTCTTATTAAATAAATCTGCCTGTGAGCCGTCTAAGTGCTGGCATCCATCTCAGTCTGGTTTCCTGTGTGTCCTGGTTAAAAAGCTGCTCTCCTGCTTCCGAGTCACTGTCGACCGATATTTCCCTCCCTGCCCTGCTGCCCTTTGAAGAGATGGCTGAGTCTTTTCTGTGAAAGCTCTGTGTGCTGTTTAAGCCATGAAGACATGGAACACATGGAAATCACACTTAAAGGAGTTTCACTTAAAATTCCACTGCTGATCTGACCTTTTTGTAATCCGACACTGGAAATTAGACAGTTGGAGAGAACCTGGCAGGATTTTAACTTTAATTTGTGGAGTCTATACCCGAGTCACTGAGATTAGAGGAAAAAAAACTTGAATTAAGTTAAATATGTAAGGAAAGGCATGACATCGCATCATGCCTAACCATATCCATTTTTTGAATGCCGTTAATCGTCGATATAGATTTAAGCGTTTTTTTTACTGACATCTTGGAAGGTTTCACTGTACAGAACACTTCCAGTTTTAAAAAATTACTTATAAACGGTGTAACATTTTAAAGAATCCTGAGATGTGTAAATATGAAGATGCAGATAGCAGTCGTGTGTCAGGAATCAGTAAAAATCTTAATTTATATAACACGAATTTATATATTATTTATATAAATTCGTATTATGATTGGTGGGAAAACTGCGAACGAAAGTTAGTGTAAAATGCCGGGTGTAATCTTAAGAGACTAGGACTGAAATCCTGTCCGGCATGTAGCGGCTTGCGTTGGGCTCCAACCCCCTAAGTTCCCTTCCAGATAAGTACGTTTCAGCGTACAAGAACAAGTGGCCTAACTAGGTGGTCCCTGATTCTTAGGAAATCTTTCTGTCGATAAAATGTAATCAGAGGAAGCGAGTGATACTTTCTATGGAACTGCGAACAGCAAGATTTCCAGTTATTTGCCGTTACAATCTCCCTAAAGCACAAAACTGTAAATACTACAAACAGTGCATATACAGTGGAAGCGGGTCTGCGCAGTTCGTCAAATACTGTGACCCACCAATGAACAGAAAGAGGGCGCGGACCATTCCAGGCTTTCCATTGGACGGAGGGCCGGCCCGGCCCCGCACTTCAGCCAGTCAGCGATCACACCGAACATGCGTTTTCTGGCCAGTGATTCGTCAGCGCTCTTGGGGCTAAACGCATCGGAACTGCTGCTTAGGGGAGAGCGTGTTTTTAGGAGAAGTTGCATCATACACAATACGGCAGTTCATTCAAAGGTAGGTTAATGATGATGATGATGATGATGATGCCTGGGGTCACTTGCTCAGACGTACTGTTTATTCCCTATTAGAGACTCCATGATAATTACGATAGAGATGCGTATGTTCTGTTTCTGTACGGGAACCACGATACCGCACATGAGTGTTCGTGGCCCTACTGATGGGGATCTGAGGGTGCCGGGGTCCCGGTTTTGTAGTGTTGCAGTGGGCGAGAAGCCTTGTAAGGCTACAGGAAGGCATCGGCTCCCACAAGGATGTTGCTCATAAATGAATATTAGCATATCTCCGCGATCTGTCTCATGTCGAAAAGTCCGGTCTCTCTCAAGTGTCGGAAGAAACTCTTTTTGGGTTAACCATTAACGTAATGTCACCCGCTATGATAACGTTTCAATTTCTTAGTCTCGAATTTTCTTAGGGGGATTAATGTTGGTTCTGCTCCAGTATTTCTAAGAGAAATGTCCAATGCCTGAAAAAAGGAAGTGGGTGACGCAGTCTTATGTCAGCTTACTAGGCAAAACATGGTGACAAGAGTGGTTTCCACGTGTGGGAAGCAGCTTGTTTCCCGGCTTTAGAAACATACATTCCGCTCTTGGCCAAAAAGAAGTATGGTGATTCCTTTAATCTTCTCAATTGGTAATTGGGGAAATTCTTTACTCACTTGAAGCAGCAGTTATCCACGCTGACAAATGAGTAACTATCAGTTCTCCAGTCCCCTGTACGGTAAGAAAATTACTCCAGACCATCTAAATATCCAAATGGGTTTGTTACCTCTACAGCGCTGTACACGCTGCCTACGCGTTGGTCGAATGTATTTAAGCAAATTGTAGAGATTCCTGTCTGTCTTGTTGCTTGGGTTCTGTTTGATAGCGCGCTTGCGCTGTATATTTTTGTCATAAATTCCATATCGGAGATATAAGAACATAAGAAATTTACAAACGAGAGGAGGCCATTCGGCCCATCAAGCTCGTTTGGGGAAAACTCAACAATTTGCTTATAGTTATTAAAATCTCATACAGCTCTGATTTAAAGGAACCCAAGGTTTCGGCTTGCACCGTCAAGTTAGATCTGATGAGGACAGTGTTGTTCAGCTGATGTCTGCATTGCCATATTTTCATTTAATGTACTTTTTCATGATTCTTTAAATCCTCTTCATAGTTGGGGTTGTTTCACACTCACTTCTATGCCTAAAGTTATGAGTCTTTTATATAACTTTTAACTTTCCCCAGGTGCATCAGGTGACCTTTTATCCTTCCTGTGGTGAGCCTCTGGGTGCCTGATAACCCTAATCACTCTCTAAGTCCCTGCCTCCTCCCTTAGCCCTGTCATCGCAGGACTTTCCCCACTGTGTCAAAGCGGGGGAACCCAGCTATGTCAATGGGTGAAGTGAGGGCAGAGCCGATTGCTTCCCTGGCATGTCCAAGGAGGATTGCGTTGCACACTTGGGTGTGGGTAATCTGCAAGCTCACTATTAATAGTCGTAGGTACTAGTGCTGAGATGAAGCCACTTAATGCAGTTATAGGTTGCAAAAACCCTTCGGCTGTAACTAAAATCCCATAATCTTCCTAGAACGGGATTATTCTCTGAAGTTAGAGAAGTGAATGAATATGACCTACCCGGCCAGACCCAAAATTGACCAGAATTTAAACAGCTGTGTTTGTGAGCCATGTTACATAAATGGGCGTCCTCTGCTAGTTCGGCCTGATCTGTGTTTGCGTGAGACTTTGTCCGATGTGGCTTGGCAGAGGGAAAGACGCCAACTAATGTCTGGGTTTCTGACTTGTGTGTGTGCTTATCTTCTAGTGAAACTGGTACTTGGTAAACACAGATTTGTGTACTTGGGCACTTGGTGAAGCCACGCTGGTCTCAAAATCAGAATAGTTTTAACAGAATTTGCTTGTAATTACAGACTGCACAGTACACAAATGCACGTAAAGATAACGATAGACAATACACAGGAGACATGCAACAATTTCTAGCTAAAAATATATAACGTCAGGGGTGCTTGGGACTCCCTCACGTCAGCAGAACTTCAGTTTCATGTTGCATTTCTCCCATTTTAACATGACAGGTGGTTTTGACTGTTGGTTTCAGGTTTTATTTATGTGTGGGTTACCTGGTGGTTACTTTTTTGACTGTCGGTTACCCAGACAGCTCATTGGCCCCTCAGGCCCCGAGCTCTTGCTCATGTGGAGTGGTGGCGGTCATGCAGGTCACTGACATGTTGTAGCAGCTGTTTCTGTTGTGGGGTGCGGGCTGTATGGTTGGATGTGGAACCTGGCCCCAGCCCTGTAACACTAAAGCCGCATTTGAACTTGTTTTTTTTGGAGATCTGGCCTCCAGTACTGTGAAAATATCATGGGTTTCTATACACTGGGGTTTGAGAATTTCTCCTTAAAGCTGTAGTAGGATGTGTTCGACAGATAATGGCCTCCTTTCAGAAGATTTGACACCCAATTCTCAGTCAGTACTGACTAATGATGCTCTCTAGCACAGACCATCCTTTGACTCTGCATTGGTTTACAGTTACACAACTGCTAGATTGTCACCATGTGGGATGTAAGATAAACCTGCAGTTACTTGTCTAGTAGCCCATTTTTGGTGGGAGAAAAACTGATTATGCATTAGATGGTGAAAGAGAACTGGAAAGAAGTGGGCAAGATGGTGCCCCTCAGTCGCATTCTTGAATAATTTTCCGTTACTAGTTTCTGAAGATGCTCAGAACTCATAGACCGAGATATGCAGTGGCAGCTTTCTGTGTTGTTGACATTTACTTCAGTTGTCAAATAGTTTGTCTTTTGTTGGACAAACTAGACTCATCTGCGTCAGGGATCTGAAACCAGAAAAATACTAGCTGTTTGTGCTGAGTCATCCTTGATTGACGTGGTAACTGGTAAAACCAGCTGATTTGTATGCTCTCCTCCCATTCATCCAGAGGCTGAAAAATTTCACCCGCTGACCTCCAGGTGAGCCATGCCTTCTGTACCACCCACCTCAGAGCCCGCTGCATCCTGCCCACATGCCTCACAAGAGTCTGTCGATTGGGGCAATGGCGGGGTGGCGGATGGAGAGCAGGATGTTGAGGAGAGGGAGTGGATCCGGCCCGACCTTCCGAGCAAGTGCACCTGGAGTCTTGGGCTCGCACCCTCGGAGTCTCCACACCCCCATCCTGAAAGGTGAGCCCTGGGGAGATTGTTGGTTAAGAGAGCTGTTAGATCTTTGGCACTTCAGCGATGAGTGAGTTGCTGGGTTGTGTCTGCTGCCAGCAAACAGCAGGATTAGCTTAGCTGGCTTCGGGCTAAAGTCACACTTTTGCTGCAGCTTTTTAAAATTTTTTATGTTCTTCATGTGTGAGCAACCACTTGATCTCCACCTTCCCCGCAGAAAGTCAGCCCCCAGCATCCTCCCAAACATCCTGCACATGATTGGAAACACACCCCTGGTCCGTATCAACAAGATCTCCAAGGCTTTCGGACTCAAGTGTGAACTGCGTGAGTACAGTAGTTCTACTTTGCTGCCCAGCAGCGTAGTTATGGCTGGCCTTTGTGTTTCCACGTGGTGTGCGCGTTAATCGCCGGTACGCTGACCGATTCTTATTGGAGCTGCAGCTGCCCCCCCCCCCCCATTCTCAGTGAACTTAGTGCTGTCAGCTGGGCTTGAAGTGCAACCCCGCGCTTGGAAGGAGTCCTCTGCGGTACAGGCTGAATGGTTTCCTGACACGTGGCTGCTGGTCCCTCACTGGGCCCCAATCTGAGTCACCTGACCAATGTCAATCTGCTTTGCCAGGGTCTGCGGACTTCCTGTGCTCGTGCCGCTAGGTGCTGCTTATGCATGAAGTCCGACCGGTCAAGCTTTCTGTTTGCCAGCAGACAGACTTCGGCGTCCCGTGACTTGCAGGAGGGCAGCTAGGCTGCTGGGCTGCCCTGGGATGTTAGAAAACGCTGAGTGATGAGGCAGATACAGACGCCCCCATATGATACGCCCCATACAGACCACAGCTCTGCACCATAAGTGATGCATGAAATAAGATTGGAGTCTCTGCTCCCAGCTTCACAGAAGCTCTTGCACAATCAGCTTCTCTTTGAGGATTGTGGTCCTGCTCATTACGGAAGTAGACTGTTCTCTGGCCTTTGCTCTATTGAGCTGGATCAGAATTGGTGAAGCTAGTTTTGTGTTGGGTTTGCATGAGTACAGTAATTTGTCTGTTAAAGCTCTAAAGTCGCATGGCCGGGTACCAACTGGACCCTGTTAATAAGTACTTGATGCGATTAGTCATTGGAAGTCAAGTCCTCCTTAATTCCGGTGCCACGGATCGGCTAAGAATGACCCAAAAATGTGGATCTCTGCAGTGGGCCATTGCTCATCTCCGTAATATACCATGCTGGTGGATCATACTGTTCAAATTGATGATATTGAGCAGAACCAAGTGATTTAATTGTCAGTATTGTTTTGTGTCTCCTGGCATGACTCAAGGCATCACCAATTATTTCGAGGCTCTGTTGTTAGGTCAGTTAAATTTGTCTGTATAGTTAAGTTGCAACTCCTAAATATCAAAACAAGCTTCAAATGTTGCAATGTGAACTTCTTCCGGTATGGTTCAGACCTGACACACAATATGTTAACAATGAAAATTGATATTAATTGGTTGTATGTACACTATTATGTAAAATGATGCGCTAAACGATGGGGCTAACCTTCGCTTTCAGCCATTTATTTTGACGTACAGGAAAGTAAAGCAGAATAGGTTAGGCAAGTTTGAGAGAATGAATGACGCACATCTATGGCTGACCTCCCATTATTGGGTGAGTCCGTCAAACCTGAATGTCGTCTTGTAACCTGTATTTGCAGTGCAGTCCTGCTGTGGTGATATTTAAGTTCTGCTCTGCAGTACTGACAAACGACTGCGTTCTCATTCAGTTTTAATGTGAATTGCTTCTACACAAATGATGCGTTTGCTCTTCATCTGGCCCCTCGTTGTCTATGCAGCCTCTCCCTTCAACCATATCGCCGAGTAACTGATTATCAAAATAATTAATTGAAAATTAATAAAATATTTTTCAATAATCAAGTAATCTCGTTTAATTCCGTAATCGTAATAGCTCAGCACAACCAGTCTCTCTCTCTCTTTTTTTTTTTTTTTTTCCTCTCTCTCTTGCTTCCTCTCTCGGGTCGTCGCAGTGGCCAAATGCGAGTTCTTCAATGCAGGAGGCAGTGTGAAAGACCGCATCAGCCTGCGTATGGTGGAGGACGCAGAGAGGGCCGGCATCCTTAAGCCTGGGGACACCATCATTGAGCCGACGTCCGGCAACACCGGTACGGCAATGAAACAACGCTGTATTTGCCATTTACACAAGTACGAGGAGAGCTGCATTGCAATGCTTATTTTAGCATAAACATTTATGTTACATTTTATTAATTCATCTTGTGTTTTTATCCAAATAGACTTACAATAGAGGCAATGGTCATGATTTATAGCCCATCTTGCTCTCCTTGGAAACGCACACACCTACAGTACTGTGCTTAGGCAGTCCAAAAATATGCTTAAGGCTGTTTATCTGGATAGTAAGTATATATTTGCACAGGGGAAAAAAGAAACTGTTTTTAATTTCAGAACATCTTCAAATTAAGACTATCACAATAAAAAGTAATGGGTATTTCTTCTATTACTGACCCCCTGTCGGATGGCTAGTTGATCGCCGTTTCAGTTCCCAAACCTCTCCTCAGGGGCACCCCAGTCATTCCATATATTTATTAAATTTCACCACCAGCTCATTTACTTGATAAATCAGTTAAATTAGTTAAATCAGGGGTGGGCAGCCTTACCAAGAAAGGGCCGTTGTATAGGCAGGTTTTCGCTCTAATTTGAGGACTGATTGGCTGAAGAGTCCTCACACCTGGGTTTGAACAGCTGACCTAAAGGTTATCCCAAAAACCTGCATACACAACAGCCCTTTGTGGATAAGTCTGCCCAGCCCCGAGTTAAATAGTCAATGAGGTATTGATTAGCCATGCGAGGCGTGCTAGTTGTCGGGTATGTATGGGTATATTGGCTGGTTACCGCAAATACAGAGGTGCCTTTAGGGGAAGTCTTTAAATGGTTAAGCTGACACACTTCAACAGACATGATATTGTAGTTTTACACCAGCATGAAGATCATTTAAGCATCATTTTCATTGGCCGCCTAAGACTTTTGCACAGTACTGTATATACAGTTGATTGTAGCTTGGTAACCACTAACCACGCATAGTCAGCCATTTATCTGGTGCGCCTTTCAGTGGAGGATAAGGGTTAAGATGATGTGTTGTGACCTCTGCTAGATTACATGCTGACCACGTATGCAAACATCTCAAACTGTCCTGCCAGTAGCAAACAGCAGGGACCAGTGGCCATGTGCTACATGCCCTGAGAATGGTTGGTTTGTCTCTTCCACGCTCCCAGGTATCGGATTGGCACTGGCTGCTGCCATCAAAGGCTACCGCTGCATCATCGTCATGCCTGAGAAGATGAGCATGGAGAAGGTGGAGCGCTGGTTTTGCTCCTGTTGGATTTGACCTGTTTCTATTTTTCTTAACCCTGTGAGCCAGAACTTTCCCCTCCGCCCTGATAGGTAGACGTGTTGCGTGCCCTGGGGGCCGAGATCGTCCGGACTCCCACGAGCGCCCGCTTTGATTCGCCGGAGTCGCACGTGGGTGTCGCCTGGCGGCTGAAAAACGAGATCCCCAACTCGCACATCCTGGATCAGTACCGTAACCCGAGCAACCCGCTGGCGCATTATGACAACACGGCGGAGGAGATCCTGGAGCAGTGCGATGGTGGGGGGCGCAGCTTATCTGCTGTCGAGTCATTAATCAGAATCAGCTTTTGTACCGTGTGTGTGTGAGCGGGTATGCCTTACCTTATGGTGATGCAATGTCCCCACAACGTGATGAATACCCATGTTTTTTTGTGCCCTTCAATACCAATTGAGCATCATTTAAATGCCGCAGCCTACTTGAGTATTGTCGCTGACTATGTCGATCCCTTTATAACCACAGTGTACCTAGTTTCTAATGGCTGCTTCCAGCTCGATAACGCCCCCTGTCACAAAGCCATATAGTCTCGGACTGGTTAATTGAAGTGAATAGTTCACTGTACTGAAGTGGCCTCCAGAGTCACCAGATCTCAATGCAATAGAGCACCTATGGGATGTGGTGGGACAGGAGATTCGCATGATGAGGTTGCAGCCGACAAATCTGCTATCATATCAACATGGACCACAGTCTCAAGAGGGTTTCAAACACCTTGTTGAATCCGTGCCGCCAAGAATGAAGGCAGTTAAGCACGCAAAGGCGGTCCAATCTGATACTAGCAAGGTGTACCTAATAAAGTGACCAGTGAGCGCGTGTGTGTGCATACAATTGAGTAATTTAAGCTATATGACACAGAACGGGCAATTCATTTTATTTGAGATTTTATTGATTGGGAAATTATGGAATTTTAATGTCTATTAGGGTGGACACAAGTTAAATAGGTATGGGAGAATGTGTCACAGTATAATATGTCTAGTTTTGGTTCTGATTGACCAGTGCAGTAGTGTAAGCTTCTACTGGATTTGTTGGGGTTATTGAAAGATATATTGTAGGTCTCATAGTTGTACCTGCCCCCCCCTAAATCATAGGTAAAGTGGACATGTTGGTGGCAGGGGCTGGTACTGGGGGCACCATCACTGGAGTGGCCCGGAAGCTAAAAGAGCGCTGCCCCAATATCAAGGTGCGTCAGCAGCATCAGCGCATCAGACATCAGCCATAGGTTCTTCCAAGAGCTGAGGGCCTCATAACTACATGCTTCTTCTGACACACGTTATCTTAGATCATTGGTGTGGATCCCGAGGGTTCCATTCTGGCTGAGCCTGATGAACTGAATAGGACTGACAAAACCCAGTATGAGGTGGAAGGAATCGGCTACGACTTCATCCCTACCGTCCTGGACAGATCTGTGAGTCTGGGGTGATGTGCATGAGCACGTGCCCGGGTCACTTGGTGTACACATCCAAGCTCATTTATGCTCTGCAATGTGTTCTTTCCCTTGAGGTCATTGACGCCTGGTGCAAAAGCAACGATGAGGAGTCATTCGCCATGTCCCGCATGCTCATCAAAGACGAGGGGCTTCTCTGTGGTAAGTTCTGCCACACATGAGTAAGGAACTTTTACCCACAATGCATCAGTTTTGATTGAGTCAACGTGTTTCTCAATATATGTACTTGATCATACTTGGATGTTCTTGTTTCGCCTCAAATATCAAAGATACATCCATTGCATCCTTGCTGAATGAGACCAATCTTATGATTAATTTTGGCCCAACTTCGTTCTTGGGAGACAAGTTGGCAAGACTCCTCTTGCTAAGACCACAAGTACGGTCTCTGTCTTCTTGGTGTTGAGAGACACCCTCGCTTTCCTTCTCCAGGGGGCAGTTCAGGCAGTGCCATGGCTTCGGCTGTGAAGGCAGCCAAAGAGCTGAAGGAGGGTCAGCGCTGTGTGGTCATTCTGCCGGACTCCATCCGCAACTACATGTGAGGCCGGTGTGGGGGGGGGGTGGGCGTGCTGGGCCAGGTCAGCCTTTTCCTGGTCTTTCTGAACCTACAGCTGAACTTCCAGTGCATTTCTCTGTGTCTCAGGTCCAAGTTCCTAAGTGATAAGTGGATGTTCCAGAAGGGCTTCCTGAGGGAAGAGGACCTCATGGTGTCCAAACCCTGGTGAGAAGCCTGCAGCTGGTCAATAAGCATGCTCTCCAAAAGGTTAAAGTTTGAACAGCCATGACAAGGGGTGCTAAAGATTTTGGGCCCCAGGAATGTATTTTATGTGGGGCCCCAATGCCAGATTGATCGGATTGTCTTCCAAATGTTTTAGGGCCGCAGTCACTTGGGGGTCCTGGGAATCGTTCCTACCGTGCCACGCTTTACGGTGCCATCGGCCATGTCACCAGGTGCCCTCCTCTGCCCCTTGCTCAGGTGGTGGAATCAGAAGGTGCAATGTCTGAATCTGTCTGCCCCGCTGACGGTGCTGCCCACGGTGACCTGCCAGAACACCATCCGTATCCTGAAGGAGAAGGCCTTCGACCAGGCTCCTGTCGTGAATGAGGCGGGGTGGGTGTCACTGGGGAGACCCAGTTGAAGGGTCAGTGGTCAGTTTAGAACCCATGTAGGTGCTGTGCTTCATGGCTGGGATTCTTCCCCTCCTTCCCCACAGGACTATCCTTGGTATGGTCACCCTGGGCAACATGCTGTCTTCTGTGCTGGCTGGCAAAGTGAAGGCCGCTGATCCTGTGAGCAAGGTGCTTTACAAGCAGTTCAAACAGGTGAGGTGTGTGTGTGCGGGTGTGTGTTCAGTCCCCACAAGGGCAAACATTTCATAAAAATGTGTGACTGCAATCAAAAAATGAAAAATGTCAGAAGTCTTGTATTGTGTTTGGTTATTAATAGCTAAGGTTAGGGCTGGGTAGGGGTTAAGGTCGTCATTCTTGGGATTAGAGTTTTTCCCTGTAGAAATGAATGGAGAGTCCCCATAAAGATATGAATACAAATGTTTGTGTGCGCAAGCGTGTGTGTTAATGTGTCTGTGCAGATTGTCTCACTGAGATGGTCTCGCCATCAGATCCGCCTGACTGACAACCTGGGGAAGCTGTCCCGGATCCTGGAGATTGACCACTTTGCTCTGGTGGTCCATGAGCAGATCCAGTGTGAGTTCCCCTGGCCCTCTGTAGACCTTCCTCTCTCACACAGCCACTTCCTGTTAATGCTCTGGATGCTTCTGCGATCAGGCCTCAGGCAGAGGGGAAGTGACCTCAAAGCCCCCCCACCCCAAAATTCTTTCCCGTCTACCAGGTGAACATCAGGTCTGCCACAGTACCTACCCGGAGCTGGTCCTTCAGAGACCAAAAGACTGTTCTAAAATATCACCTAGTGCCCCCCCAGGTAATCGTTCCTCTTGCTGTCCCTGTAGGTCACGTAACTTGGTCTTTTGCTTTTGGAGGGTTTGGGCACTGTGATCAACGGTTCAGCAGCTCTAATTCCAAAGGACTGTGGATTTCCAAAATGATAACTCGGCTTCCTGAATGTCTTCTGAGTCTTTTATGATCTGTCCATCCAATGTTTGGACATGGAGAGAAGGTCTAAGTCGGAGTCAATCTTTGTTTGCTTGGAAGCTCTCTGCTTGAGCTTAGTTATCAATTGATCCTTGTTGCCCTCTAGCGGTCAGCAGTAAGACTCCTGAACCCAGCTGACTGGAGTCAATGCCTGATGAAGGTTATACCAAGCTTTCTGCAGCTGCCTCATGTTCTGGTGGTATTTCATTGGCTCTCTTCTGTCATGTAACTCTCCTACACAAGGTGGCAGTCAAATCTCCTCAGGATGGTGAGAGAGCAGAATTGCTCTTCTCTGTGGCTTCCCTTCTCTTCCCGTCATGTGATTCTGCACTGCAATTCCGACATTCCTTCTCGGCAGTCTCTGCTCCCAGCCTTACCTGTCTGAATTTTTACAGATCTGACGGATGGTTCTCCTTCCCTGAGGCAGATGGTCTTCGGGGTGGTGACGGCCATCGACTTGCTCAACTTCATCACGGCCAGAGAGAAGCGGGAACGTTCTCTGTCAGAGTGCAGTGTCGGCGATGACCTGTAAGGGGAGGGGGGGGGGTTCCCTGGGAGGTGATGTGGGTGACTGTGACAGGTAGCATACTTTTATTTTATGGGATGGTTTGACCTCTGTTTCTGGTATGACTGTAACATGTTTGGCTGGTAGGAAGAGGAATGACAGAATTGTTTCATGGGTGACATCACATGAAGTTGCGTGTCCCAGTCACATTATGTGAAAATGAATTTAGCTGGAATCAGTTTTACCTGCTTATGTGACCTTGTTTTGAAAACGTCTCCCTCTAAATCCAATCTGTTTTGGTTCTTGGTTTCCTCACTTTTTTTTAATTATTTTTTTAAAGTCTGTCTGACTTTCAGCTGTTAATTTGATCACTGTTTCTTTTTTTCATGTGTGCTTTTTTCTATAGTATCAAGACCGTGAGAACTCACGTTGAAATCTCTCTATTAGCCTCTTATCTGCTCGGCATTTTCTGCCCGAGTTGGTTTAAAACTCTTTGATCTCAGAGTTAATTACAAGGCTACGGACCGAGCAGCTGAGCTTGTCTGACTCGGACATGTACCTTGCCGTTTGAGTACCAGCGTGTCCGACGGACACTAATCCAACCTGCAAGTTTTAACACCGTCTCTGCATCACCAGATATGACTCCTGTGGCTCATTGACTTCTAGGGGTTCGTGAAGTTTAAAATTTCTTCCCATCCTTTGGCCACTAGGTGGCAATACACTACTACTGTTGATGTAAGGGAGTATTTATAGAAACCATTACTCCCCAACCTACTGGGGAAGCACTGGAGACTGGTGCAGCTGCACCAAACTCCCATAAGTACTTGCTTTAAATTATACTTTAACTCGGACAAGTGTATTTGGCCGGGTTTATGGCAGAGGTCTTTTTTTTATTGTGCTGTTTTACTTTTTTTGATTTGAACTATTTAAATGACTAGTGACTGGTGATTGTAATGTCGCTCAGGCCGAGATCGCCATCATGTCCTTGCAAACCTGTGGTATCCTTTTTTTGATGGCTTTTCTTCCCTGGCTCCTGTGACTGTTTTGTTTTTTTTTAAATCCCCCCCCCCCCCCTCCTGATTTTAAGTAGTGGTGTCAGTGCTGTAATTCACAAGCTTATAATAAAGGCTTGTATCCGCTGCCTGGGTATCTGCAGATTTTGTTACCCCCCCCCATTACACCTACTTGGTTTATGTCTTGACCATCCTGTCTTATAAAATAAAAATAAAATTGTACAGTAATGTAATAACCACAAGGGGGCACCAAATGGATTAAATCACTAGTTACTTGTCAGTTCAGAACAAAATGTACTATAGAGTGAACTGGGCACTGGCCAAGATGATGTTGTCTTGGCCTAGCAGTCCAGGCGGTAATGTAGACAAAAAGTATTTAGCAGTACTGCTTGTACACACATATATTTTTCAAGCCTAAGGAACTGTTTGATCCGGAACATTTTGGAATCGTTCTGAGAGTGCCTGTATACTAAAGGAAACAACTCTACAAGTGCGTGTTTTTGCCGATGCCGTGTTCTGTCCACTGTGAGGCAGGAACCGGTAGCCGACAGGCTGCCTGCCGGAGCTCAGACTGGGCACAGGGGCTCGATCGCGGTGATGCATGGACAAGCCACCTCTCTGCGTGTTTCCCAAGCACCTGCTCCACCCCAATACTAACAACGAGGTCTGTGTAATTGCAGATACCCCCACTGATAAAATAACACCCCCCTCGATCCTCCCTCCCCTGCCAGCCTTGCTGACTGTGGTGAGTTCAATCCAGTATTTAATCCTCCATCACACCCCCCTGTCAGTGCTTGAACAATCAAACCCCCTCCCTCCAGGGCAGGCCTGTCCTCCCCAGCTGGACAAAGGGTGCGTTCGACTTGCGCTTAGGTCTATCTGCAGCTGACGTGACGTGGAGCGAGATCTGATGGCGGCTGCGGGGGCGGAGTATAAACTGACTACAGCCAAGGTGGACAACTTCTACTCGTCGTAGTGCGAGACCTGACTGCAATGGCAGCCCTGCCAGAAGGGTGTAGATAGAGCCATACAAATATCACCTGCATGCACAT
>JAODLD010000001.1:43969524-43985647 GCA_026781065.1 Mormyrops boulengeri
CCCCCCCCCCCCCCCCCCCCCCCCCCCCCCCCCCCCCCCCCCCCCCCCATGTTAGCACTGTTAGCATTAGCCATCTGACAGAGATCTTTTGCCCTGTTACTGATCCAAGAGCAGCTACCTTAGCCATTTTAGAAGACAGACACGACATCAGTACATGCTTCTGGATAAAGGCATCAGCCAAGCAAAAAAAAAAACTGATTATTGATTGGTTACTTAGGGTGTCCATTAACCTGGAAGTGCCGACAGGAGTCACATTCTGTCTCCCCATGTGCCGTGGGGCTCACTGTCGACGGCTTGTGGAAGGCTGTCTGGAAACTGTCAGAAGGTTCCATGGCCACATGGGGGTGGGGAGAGGGCCTCAGCTCTCGGCCAGAAGTTTCACTGGGGCTTTGGGGGCACTGCCCGCTCCCACCAGCCTGCAGGCTGAGCTGATGTGCTCGTTGCTCCTTCAGGCGTTCCAGAAGCAAGTAGTAGATGGCTGAAAAGTGGTTGTAGCTGCTCTTCTGGAGAGACTGGATCAGAGGATGGACCAGGTAAGACATCGTACATTTGAGCCCAGGGCTGATCTCTTCAAAAACCAACATACAGTTCAACAACACATCTATTGCAATTGCCCTGCCCAGTCCTCACCTCAATGGTTCTCTGCCGATCGATTCTAAGAGCCTGCATGATTCCTAGCACCGACTGGCTGTAGTCCTCCAGGCCAAAGCTGGAGTGGATGGCAGGAGAGGCGAGCCCCAAGCAAGCGACTGGATCAGCCAGCATCCAACGGTGCTGCTTGATCTGGGCAATGCTGATCCGCTTGGCTGGGTCTACCGCCAGCATCTTCCGGATCAGGTTTTCGCAGTCTGAATGAGAGGAGAGCAGGAGAGGAGGAGGTTGAGACCCATTGGTGGACGTGTATCCCTGCCCCGCCCTCAGTTGCACTGGCCAATCACACAGCTAATGAAGCTCTGAAGAGCGAATGTTATGTTGGTATGGGAGGGGACAGAGGCCTGCTTACCTTGCGACATGAAGAACGGAACTCGGAAGCGGCCTTCTGTGACCCTCTGTCTCAGCGCAGGTAGGCTGGGTCCGTCAAAGGGCAGAGATCCACACACCAGCACATAAAGGACAACGCCCAGGCTCTGGGAAAAGTGAGGGTGCAATGCCTTTAACGTCAGCTAGTCGCTAATCTGGAGGGGTGGGGGCACCAGTGAGTCAGAAGTAACACCTTTTTTTTTTTAATAAGCATCGGGGCTAACGTGAAGTAGCCCTAATTAGTAAATTATTTCCACCTGCAGAAAGGCAGCAAAAATTTTGTAATTAAAGAGCAATCTGCTGTATGAGGCATAAGCAAGATATCAGGGAAGAGGTATGCAGTTTCTGCTTACCCAAACATCCAGCTGAGGGCCCTCATACTCCTTCCCCTCAAAGACCTCGGGGGCGGCATAGGGAGGGCTCCCACACCACGTGGACAGGGACTCCCCAGCAGTGTAGAAGTTTCCGAAGCCAAAGTCTGAAAGGGTAGCAGCGGTTAGTATGCAGAGGATTTACATGTGTTCTGTCGGCTGTCCTGCTTATCACATCGGTCCATTTTAATGGTGGTAACATCACTGCAGCTTGGCTGACTTAGTGCTAAGCTAGCAGTAGGTATCCTGGGTCAGTGCTGGATGCAGTGTAGCTTGTTAAGCTAGCAGTCAGTATCCCAGGTCAGTGCTGGATGCAGGGTAGCATGCTAAGCTGGCAGTCAGTATCCCAGGTCAGTGCTGGATGCAGTGTAGCGTGCTAACCCAGCAGTCAGTATCCCAGGTCAGTGCTGGATGCAGTGTAGCATACTAAGCTGGCAGTCAGTATCCCAGGTCAGTGTTCGATGCAGTGTAGCTTGCTAAGCTAGCAGTCAGTATCCCAGGTCAGTGCTGGACACAATGTGGCATGCTAAGCTAACAGTCAGAATCCTAATATCAATGATGAACAAAATCTGGCAAGCAGTCCTGTTCATTGTCATGTGCTATCTATAGCGCACATCATACCTGCTAGCTTGATGTTCATGTTGGCATCCAACAGCAGGTTCTCCGTCTTAAGGTCCCGGTGCACAATGTTGTGCTGGTGACAGTAGTCCACTGCTGCCAGGATCTGACAGAACTTCTCGCGGGCCTCCACTTCACTCATGCGTCCGTTGGCAGTGAGGTAATCTGCAGAGTACAGAGGCAAGCTCATTCCAATAGCCACAATAAGGAGACAGGTTTGTCCTGTGATACTGCTTGCTGACTCCACACCAGCTCATCTGATATAACGAGGAAATCCAAGGAGCGTAGTGACCGGATAATGTGACCCGCTGGTTTTAATTCTCCCACCTCAGTGATTTTGACACTGACTGAGTCACTCTGGGTGGGTAGTCAATGGGTATTTTCACCGGACTAGAGACTTAGTGGCTCAGAAGACCAGACAGAGTGAAACTTACCAAACATTTCTCCATTCCTCGCGTATTCTGTCACTATGTACAGCATGTCCTTTGTCTCCATGACCTGTTAGACACAAAAAGAAGCTCTTTAGTGAAGGCAGTATTAGGTATGACACACCAGGGGAAAGAATTGCAGTAGTTAGACCAACAGATTGCCTTCATGCACCTGAAATGACACCTGCATAAACCATACCACAAATATTTTTTGCAGTTTTGTGGGTTCTGTTATTCCTCGTATTTTTAGTTCTGTCCTTCGTGGTGCTGTTATATAACACCATCTGCAGTCTGAATTTTGGTCTACAGCAGAAAAACCTCACAGCGTCACGGCACATGCGGGTGATGCTATCCCGTCACCTTCCTCAACCTCTCGTTTACCATACCAACCCCACAGTATCACAGGTGGAAACTGTCCTGCACCAGGAAATTATTTAAGACAGCCCCACCTCATGGGGACCTCAAAAGTGCACCAGTGTATACCATAGTGTACAAGTTGTAGATGATCCAAGAAAAAACAAGATGTACCCAGCAGAGAGGAAACTTAGTGGACACACGTGTGAATTTAGCTGCGAGAACAGCAGATCTTTGCTGAGAAAAAAGTGTAGATTTAGAAAAAAAACTAGACATATTTAACCACAAAGCAATGAATATTCCAGAAGATCACAGATGCATTATTTCAGTTTTGCATGTCATGGAACTCTGCAACTTGCTGACTGACCTACTTATGATAAAGTAAATCTTCTGAGGTAGACATATGGTTGAGTATGTTATGTTTTCTCACCCATAATCCCTCAGGGTGCAGAGGGGTGAACGTGATTGGAAGCAGTCGCCGGGGCTAGGGGGTTGGGAGAGACGCTGAGGAATGTGCTGAGAGACGTGCTGAGGAACACGTGTAGGAACATGCTGATGTTCTATGTAGTGGGATCACCATAGACAAATTCAGTGCATTAGGACAGTTTTTCCCAACCGAGTTCTCGGGGACACCTAGTCTCCCTCTCAGATGGGGCCAAAACATGGACTGTATGAGGGACCCCCAAAGACTGGATTGGGAAACACTGGTCTAGAGGAACAATGCACAAAGTGTACCATAGCTACACACAGACATATGCACACTAATTCCTCAGATGGGCTAGTTATTCCAAATGTTCCTCACAAAAGAATTATCCTCAAATCTGGCTCGGTCCTTGAGCATCATAAAGCTTACATGGACATTCACCAACTCATCTATAATATGGGTAGGGTCAACAGCGAGGAGACCAAAGTGGACAACTGACACATGAAAATGTGAAGTTTCCGTGCACGTGTGGTATGCAGAATTGAAGAGCAATTTTCCGGAACTTACTCAGATCATCAGATATGTATTTGGCAAAGTTTCTGCGGACTTAGTGAGTTTTGGAAATTTAATGTTAGTTCTCACCATAGTACTGAGTGAGTTTTGCCCCCTGATAATGTAACATATGATGAGGGGCTATTGGTGGTTTCATCGCAAAAACAACAGAAAATTGAGCAAGTTTTATAAATTTAATTGGTGCCAAATCAAACTGTGGGATTAGTGTTGTTTGGGAACACTTTCACAATCTTTCAACCAAATCCTCAGAAATTCATCCAATTACTGAACCTAAGGCAACCATAATGAAGAAATTTCGCATTCAGGTTTGGGCGGACTCGTGCAGTCAGTCGAGCGGCAGGTCGCTGTCTGAGCTGGCCGTCTCAGCCGTTTGGCAGACCAGAGAGCGACACACTACCTTTCAGGAAAGTGCACAAGCGCAGGTGAGGGCAGCCAAGCCAGCGGACGTCACGCGGCACCTTCACACCGTGGACGCGGGCCACTAAGCGGGTTCGATCATAATCTGCTTATCATAAGCTGCTTCACAGGAGCGATTAAATATATATGTACTCAAATTACCAGCAAGAGCATGAATGTGTGAGTGTGTACATCTGAACTGTACTTATTTAATCGACAAACTTTTCGGAAGGCTGGAGAATGTGTCGGAGTTACTGAAAGCCTTCAGCCGTCCACCTCAGTGTCCTGTCTCTTCATCCTCATTCTTTGTGTTTAAAGCTCATTCCAAAATCCAAGTGAGAACCAGGAAAAATTAAAAACAAGCAAAACTGCAAGATTTAAATAAGAACTTTCTAGAAGCCAAGGGTCAATCCTCAATTCAATACCAAGCCTCTGACTCATGGGGCACTTGCCTCAGATCTTTTGCCACCTTGCCAGATCCTTCTCCCTACAGGGCCAATTACACACATCCCATGCCACATCTCACGGCTGATCCCCGCTGTGTCCTACCTGATAAAGCTTGATGATGTTTGGGTGACGTAGCAACTTCATGATCTGAACTTCTCTGTAGACTTTATTGAGATTTGTGGAGTTGAGCCTTGTCTTGTCAATAATTTTGATGGCAACCTGCGTGTTGATAGTGTTCAACAAATAGTTTTGTTATTTAGAGCTATAACTGTAGAAAGACATTTTTACAATGTATAACTCCATTTTACAAGTTTCAAGATTTTTTCTCATGATACTACGAGATGCTGCAGTCGCGTCAGTTAACAGTACATTGAAGAATAAGTAACGGCACCCAACAATATTGACACGGGAACAATAGGCAGACAATAAATATTTTACTATTATTTTAAAACACAACATACAGGACACAAACCTTACTCTTTATTCTATAAAGAAATAAAGACATGATGTAGTCATGCTCGTTTTATTTATCTTTAAATAGGAATCCTATTTAATAATAATAATAATAATAATAATAATAATAATAATAAAACAATAATAATATAATATAGGCTACCTGTGTTTTAGTAACTTTATGCCGTGCAAGTTTCACCACAGCGAAGTTCCCTTTCCCCAGCGTCTTCAGGATTTCGTAAAAGCCGACTTGGAGAGGACGACCCGGGCTGCGGACGGGCTGGGACCCCGCGGGACCCTCTGACACCATTACCATGTCGGGGGTATTTCTGATTTTTTTGTTTTGTAACTTGTTCGTAGTCTTTATTACACCTGGATTTTTTTCAAAATAAAAATAGTAAAATGCTTAAATCCACTAGAAACGAAGTCGAATTGGCCAATGAAAAATTGAGTATACAGCACATTTGCAAAAAATTAATTCGAAGGAAAGAAAATGCCTACAAATAACAGACCATTTTCCCATTTTGGGAAAAATCCTGTATCATTCGACAAATATTAATTCACAAATTACGAAATCAGTAAATTAAAGCATAAGTTGTGAAAACGTTCACCGAGAAATGTAATAGATTTACTACTTTTTAAATGGTCAGGATCATAGCCCTAATTTTGTTTAACCAACGAAAAAGAAACGGTTTTTTAATAATCTGAAAAATGCTATATTCAGTTGTGTCGGCTTCATGCAGTAGTATTAGCCTATGTTTTAATACTTAAATATTACACACATTACAAAGTTTGTCTGTGGAAATAACTGTGAATGAACTTACCTTAACAGTCATCCACACAGCCTATCCTTTTCTTTCAAAAAGGCAGTAAATCCCTCACAGACGGCAAGTTGAAGTCGGAACGGTGGCATACATACGCGCTACAACCTAAATGAAAGTAACCGCATGCCGTCCCGCACTTGCCGAGCGCTCATCGCTGACAGGCTCCTCCCCCTACCTCCCCGCCCCCCCCCCCCCTGCAGCCGCAACAAACCGATACCTGCCCCACTGACGTCATTTTCGCGTCATACTAGGGCACAGGTTGCCGGGCAACCGCAGCTCGCTCGTAGTCTGACGCTAACGCTGATGGAGGGGTTGCCTGGAGATGAGGGCGATGACGCAAGCGCCAGAGATTGTTGTGAGCCCGGGTCCGCGTCGACTCTTCCTGCTGGAAAGCACGAGCCATTTCCGCAAATGTCCGCACCATTTCTCTTGCGTAGTAACTTAAAACATTACATCACTGTGCGGAAAAGCGGTGCCGCAGTTTGATATGAACAACGTGCCAAGTGTTGTGTCTAGGGAAATGTACTAACGCCAGGTAGGATGTCCTGATGGATGATAGCTGTCGCACTTATTGTTTCTTGTGCATATTGGACACATTTTTTAATGCTTTTGTCTTTTAATGCCACATGCAGTTCAGTAAGTACCAAGGCAAGTTCAAATATAATAGAGAAATTGCTTGCCATGTTCATAATAAATGTATTACAATTGTCCAAGTTAAACAATTGTTTTACCAAATTATCAGCTTCTTTCTATACAGCCCATCTGTGCTTGCTATGCCTTACATTTTATTTTTGAACTGGACTCTTTCACAGTATGACATGAAAGAACATGACGTTATTACATGACCCCCCAGCTATAGGGAATAACGTCAGCACCTTTCTGAGGTCTTCAGGGTATACAGCAGCTGCTATATCAGGGCTTCACACCGCTGTTAACATTTCCCAAAGCAATCTGCATTTAAAGCACAGTCTGGAATGCGTCCACGTTCTAGGCACCGTTTTTCCTGAAGCACATTTCCTAAATTGAAAGGCAGGTGCGATGCAGTTGGAAGTCTGGGGTCACTGTACCTTCGGGTGTGACGTAAATAATTCCACATCATTTATCCACGATCACACCTTTGTTGGTTAATACATCCCAACACAATCTGCGTAAATAAATTCTTTTCACTACCAGCCAGATACTTAAAGATTCTTGGTGTATCAGTTACCACATCAGGACTGAAGGTATAAGTGTAAAGAGATTGAGCTTATCAGGGAACTGCCGAAAAACACCATGGTAATGACTGGGAAGGTGAATTCCATTAAAAAAAAACTGGACATTCCCAGATGTTTCACTACAACCACAATGTTCCTGTGGCTCCTGCTGTTAGCTGTCAGAATCATTCATTCCCCCTAAATGAACAGCTGGCACATACTCCACTCTTCTTCATTATGTATTTTTTTCCACAGATCCTGGGGGAATTGCTCAGGAAAAAGCTCTCATTAACTCAGGTATGCGACTGAGCGCAAGCCGAGTATGAAAACTCCAGCAGCACGCTGGTGAATGTGGGAGTGTCCCAGACGCACACATCCTGCAGAGACTCTGCCAGTGATCATGGACAATTTACAGCTATATTACAGTCGTAATTACAGTTGAATTACAGCTTAAACCTGTTGCTTCTGAAGCACAGCCTTCCTGCTTTTCTGTCCATATCTATACTATGATTTTGTATGAATAATTTTAATAACCGCTTTCTCCCATCTTCCCTCTATACCAAGTTATTGTGTCTGGCAGCGGTCTGGTCTTATCAACACCCGCCAGAATGCATTACGATACACACGATACGATACATGGTGAAAACAGAGAAAATGTAGAAGAAAATCCATGATGTCACATTGAAGAAAGCAAAAAGGGAAAAAGGTCAACTTGTTGAAGTCAATCAGGTCTTTACAGGAAGAACAAAAACAAAATGAAAAACATGTAAAGGTCACGCAGAAGCGTCTGTATGAAGCCTTGTGCTGATTTAGAACTCCGAAGTTAAATGTCATGCAAGTTCTCACTACTGCAGTACGCCCACAGTCATCCATAATTAAGAATTTATCATATATAGCGGTTCATGAAAAGTGTGACAATCCAAAACTGAAATAAGAACCATCTCTATCTTTAAAATAAAAACTATAGCGAGGAATATTATGTCTACCAGTGTCTCCACTCTTTTGTACTCATGTTTAATGATCAAACATTGAGCAGTAAATGACTGTGGCTGAACACCGGCAACAACAGTAGTTCCATAAATGGTTCCATAAAGACTTCCTACCATGAGAACCTCCTATGGGGCCTAACCCTAATCCCAACAATGCAACCTTAACCACAAGTAACCAAACAAAATACAACACTTCTGGCATTTTTGGCTCCCCCCCCACACACACACACAGACAAGCCTAGCTACATGTCTTTGGGTAACGGGGAATCCCCATGACACCGCAGGAGAACATGCAAACTTCCCACATGTAGAGGTAAGGCTTAAGCCCCTAATATGTCTATATACAACCACTCCTTGTTTAGCAATTACCACAGGCAGTGAACCAATGCGTGCATTTACAACCAAATTACATACGCCTGACACCAGCGCACGTCATAGTGAAAGAGATCTCAGAAGTAGGATGTACAAAATGTTACAAATGTCCAATTTTGAAGGATAAAGGAAACTGAGTATGGAAAGCTGAAGCATTATCGTAAGCGCAGTCGGGGTCACACCTAGGCCACCGCCATTTTCACCCATTTCGCTTGATGGCCTGGTCGTTGGAACGGAGCTCGAACGCTACACGAGGAGTGGTCATATAAACTTAGCGAATCGATCAGTGATGGATGACATTAAATAAACAGATTACCTAATGATAAATGGCATAACCATTTTGGATGGTGGCTCATGGTTTTTGAAAAAGCGCGTTCAGGTGGCATGTATGTAAACATGCGTGTTTGCGTGGCCTTTTTGAAAACCAGCAACACTAAGTGGGGGCTATGAACTGGCTGTTCACTTTGCCTGAGCTTCATGAAAGTTCTGAACAAAAAGATTTTGTGCTTTTCAAGAATTTGCTTGTGATCTTAGCATTTGGCTGAAGTGTACCCTGATTGTGATTGTGTGTGAGATTATACCACTTTTGTCTGGTCAAGGGCCTTTCCTCATCTGCAGGTCATCAGCAGTGGAGTGAGAATTCATCGATCAAAACCATTCCCAGGGTCTTCCAAATGTCTCACCACGTGCGTTTGGCTTCACCCAGCTAGCTCCATGGGCTGCACATGACTTACAGGATGGGCCACGTGAGTCTCGGGTGAGCATCATTATTTTTCGCACTCTACAAATACCAACATCAGAGTCCTGCTGTCCGTGAGTCATGGTGTGCGCAGCCTCAGCGACCAAAGCGGCACCAAAGGAGTGCTTTCTCAGTTTAGCCCTGCCGCTAGTAACTGGGACAGCTAGATGTGGCTTCACTGTGAACCAGACACACTGAAAGAAATGGTTTTGGTGGCGAGCTATTAAGAAAATGTCAACAAATGTCAGCAAATGTCAATATGACCTGTCATGTGTCTTCCTGATGTACCACCTGAACACAGAACATAGGACTGGCTCAACTAGCATTTTAATTGCAGGCACATCACATAGTATGAGGCACAGAGAGGACCACTGAGACACAACATAGCTTGTACACAAGCAGCATGGACTTGAAGAGCAAGGTCACCTTCCTTCCAAGGCTACTTTGAACTCATGTGGTGGAATTTCTCAGTACTCACTGTGCTGAAGGCCTCAAGTTTTATTTACACTGACTTATCTATGACGATTCATGCCAAACTCGGGGGAGAGGATCGCCGGCTTTCTGTCCACAGATTTCCCAGAAGGCACTGCAGCGGAGAACGCTCACATCGCCATAAGAAGCTGTTCTGCTTTATGCAGTGATCTCCAACCAATCAAATTCAGACACGCTTGTCAGCCTACGGACTGGTTGACGATCCCTCTCTTCAAGTAAATGTAGCTATATAATGTGTCATTCCCAGCAAGGCTGGAGTAAGAAGGCCGGGGTCAGCTGACCCCCCTCCTGCACCCCTCTGGAACCTGCCGTCCCCTTAGCATGACGAGGTCAGGCCGCTTCGCATGGTCTACATTCCAGAGCCAACACGAGCCACCCATCCTGAGCGGATCAGACTGCTCCCTAAGATGGGGGCTGGCAGGTGGCCCAATTTGACACGGTTTACAGGGTGCGGGCTGGCAGGGTAACGTGGTCTCGCAGCTGCAGGGGGCCAGCCAGGTGCAGGACAGACTTAGATGGAGACACAGGATAAGGTCAAGATGCTGGATAAGGTGGAAATGCACGTATGTGTAAACAGTAGGCAGATTGAAGGCAGCGTCTGGTTGTATGCACCATCGACGATGTCTCTCTCACACTGCGCCTCTCTCTTGCTCTGACTCTCCTCCCTCTTTCTCTCTATATTTCTTTTTCGACCCTCTCTCTGTTTCTACCCACCCTCTTTTCTCACTCCTTCTGTCTCCTTCATCCTCCCGTGGTCTTCCATTGCTTTTTCTCGATCTACACAACTCTTCATGGACAGAAAAAAGAATAACTCAAGAGGCACAGTCACATGGTCCGTCTGCTACCATGTGACATTGGATCATAGTCACAAGGGGCTTCAACCTAGACTTTTTCTGTCTTTCGTTCTGAAAGCTGTACTGGTGTGATTTCTGTAGCTGAAAGTTTGTGTCAAAACCCCATGAAAACCATTTGTCCTGGGAATGCTTGCATAAAGGAACGGCGAAACCGAACACGGCAGGAACAGAGATTTGGTTTCACATATGGGAGATGACATTCTCCATTCACCCAATAAAATGAAATGTACCAGGACTAAAGATTTCAGAGCAAAGTTCACTGAGGGGTTCTTGGAAAAGATGCTGGAGCTGACCAATGGCACAGACTGTCTTGTAGTATGGCGACTGACTGTTGATATGCTTTGCTCATAATTACTGACATCACAGGAAATCGTCATTGTTTTTGGAAGGTCATACCTGCAGGAAAGCGAGGAGTGGAGAGCAAACAGTCTTGCGTTACAGCAAACAAGGACAGGAATCTGGATTTTTCCACTGAAGCTGGGGAGATGGTGGTGAATCTGTAAAGCTGCTGATGACTGGGGCTCAGACAGTAGCCTCAGAAAGGAAACTCCAAATTACAGCATAGCGGGGGGCCATTGTTGGCTTTCTAAATGACGGTACACAGCCAGTCGTTTTGTTTGTGTTTCACAAGCTCTGCAAGACCAAATGACCTGTCATATATCTGTCACTGGAGCCTCCCGGTATTCCATAGTACTTTCAGTTATGACATTTCTAGTACAGTGTCACAGGCAGATAGCTGGAGGTATATTGGAGTTTCCAGTAAATTCACAAATTGTGCGGAAATCGAAATGTTTTCTGGGTGGAAGCCTTGTGTGTCTCTCAGCCTTTCAGTTCTCACAGTAGTGCTGATTCATAGGAAAAGAGTGAGAAAAGTCGGCCCCATGTTTCTATATTCAGTGAGACGCCTTCCTGCCATCCCTCCCACACATGCTCTTACCCACAATCCCCGCATGCATCCGCTTCTTCATTTCTAATTCACTCGGTCCAGATACAGAAAGTGGCTCATCAGACTCATTCTCGTTCCATTTCTACCACAAATGCCGTCCTCATTTTAGCCCCACAGTTGACACCCCGTGGGGCTCAATACTTAATAAAACAACAAAAAAACTGCATCTGGTAACCTGGTATGCCAGGAATACCAGCAACAGAGATGCCAGCGATCTCACAGGCAGCGCTCGGTGACGTCACAGGGAGGAGCTCGGGCAGGAATGACGCAGATGGCTGTGGATTCGGTTTCCCACCTGGGGTGACCTTCCAGCTTCTGCAGCCTCCGTCTGGGGTCTAAGCCAGGGGTAATGCTTTCTTCTTCTGTCTTTCTGCCTCCCTGCAGCTGCCTCTGGTCACGTGAGGGGTGTCCATCACGGTTAAACATAAACCAGCACCTGATTGGTGCACTTCAGGAAAGCAGAAGTTTACAAAATACAAAATGGGCAGTTGAGTGCCATGGTACTAAATACCCGCCCTGTAACTTTGCGTTCAAAATAACAATAATTTACCTCTAATTTGTGCTGTGTGTCATGGATTTTATATGCAAAATCGAACGATGGAGAAGTATGCCTGTTGAAAAATATTATCAGAGTCAACTCAGTATGTTACTATGGTAACACTGAAATAATAGTGTGACTTTTTTGTGTGTGTGACTTGAAGGGAGGAGGACCCCCGAGGTGTTCACACAGCTGCCTGAGTGCCAAAACAGGCAGCTGCTGTTGTTTGACTTAAGCACCCAGCCCATTAGCCTCATACCAATGATGGCTGATAAACCATCAACACCTCCATGTCAGAGACACGGAGGCTGTAAACGTCAGGTGCGTCACAGAGCAGCTGGAGTGCAAGGGCTGATGAAGGCCAGGGGCACTGAAGGACAGCTCTCAGATCAGCAGCGTCACTTTATGCCAAGATCAGATTGACTCCAGGTCTAATCCAAGGCTAAACCTGCTAATTCTCAGTCTCGAAGCTGGTGAGGTTGATTCTGCTCCTAGTGGACTCTCCAACTGTCATCCGACAACTGACTTCAGCTTTTGGGATAAAGGCTACATTTTAAGTATGAAAACGATGAATGAGTCCGACGTTTACACCGCTGCCCAAATGCAAATCGCCCGCATTAGAAGAACTCCACACTTAGAGCTCTCTGCTCCCCAACCTCACATCCGGTACACACCTATCAGGTGCTAAACGCGCGGCCTTCTGGCCCTCGTGCAGCTCGGTCGCACAGCTGTCCGTGATACGGTGCCGCTGAATTCTGCAGAGAACCCCGCTGCGTGCTTGGAGGAGACGTCCTGCTGGTGTGCGTTTCCTGCTTCTGTTCTCTTGCTATTTTAGAGCCACCCTCCACATTCACACAGACTCAGGCTGAGTGGGAGGGTGTAGCACCATATTGTAGTAGACTGTGAGCTGAGATTGGTCATATTCAAAAGCTGCAAATAGAACTGTAATGATATGCAAGTGGTTTTATAACTGTATCCAACATTATTTTTTAAGCTGAAGATGACCGTATTGCAGGAAACTAAAGAATGAAAACAACTCAAAATAATGTTTATTTCAGAGAAACTTAACACTTCATTTCAGAAGTTTACATAAATCTAAATCTAAATGCATCACAGAACATGAAAATTAAATAAAAACGAAGAAATTTTCAAGTTGTGAGTAAGAAGGTCGAAGGTGCTTGGGTCTTGATGCTGTGCCTTATAGGATGTTCAGAGGGCCTGATTATGATGAATTAACCTTGTTTAGCGAAAACTGTGGTGGAATTATTTCCCTTTTATTTTCCATAACGCATTGCTTCTGAGCGATATTGGGCCATCATTGGTGCCGTGAGGAACTAAATACACAGCTGTGTTAGAGTGTGTACAAAGTGTGTATGTGTGTGTTTCTTAGGTCATGTGACATGTACAGCCAATCACAAATCTACCCAGATATCTCAGGGATGTGCACAAAGCCAATCCAATGGACCAATGGGAACAAGGCCAACGCAAACCAACTGGAAGCCAACAAACAACCATCATTGTGTCTTCACAAGATCTCCCGAAACCAAGAGAGAAACCAGACCAGGAACGAAGGGGAACATTGCGCAGTCTCACTGATCGTCAGAGTCACTCCGGATCTGAAGCAGGACCCTGAAAGAGGAAAAAAAATGTTTTTATCACCAGCTAAACCTTGACTGAATGATGCTGGGTGAAGCTAATGTGACGTGTGCCTAATAATTTCTCTGTCCCCTTTGCTGTAAGCATCACTAATGGCCTAAACTGACTTCACAGGCCCGTGAATAAAATTGACGTCACTAGAAAACCCATTCACCGGCGCGCGCCACAGCAGACTGCAGACTCATAATCAGCAAGTGTAGTGTGAGGGCAGCCGACGGCTGGCGTGAGCTTTTCTGGGACCTTGTGCGTGTGGAGGAGCTCAGCTGCTGCTGACTCAGCCTCCATCAGAGCAAGCGTCCTTTCTCCCAAACGCTCACACAATGCCTCTCCCTCGCTCGCTGATGAATGACTTACAATGAAATTACATACTGTGCTCCTTTCTTAGGCTGCTCCAGAACCTTCTGTGACACTGTCTCAGTGTGGAATTATACTGATTAAGCAATCGATAATTCGGCAGCGGGGGCGGCGAGTCATTTTATGGTTACATAAGGCTTGTAGTTACATGATTCTGGATCGTTCCCTAAATATCAGCGACGTGTTCCCAGCGATCACACACTCTGGCTGCGATTCAGTAGTATCTCAGTGAGAGTGTGAGTCAGAGCCCGCTTTGCTGCTTTGGGCAGACATAGGGGGGCCTTACTCTTTGGCAGGTCGGCTCGTTCGAGGGCTTGTCCCACCCGTGGGGGTTGTCCAGAGCTGCCAGGTCATCCAGCACCTCACGGGCGGCCTGGCACACGGCAGCGTGGCGGCTGCAGGACAACTGGTGCAGGTGGTCCAGGGTGGGCCCATTCCTCAGAGCCACGCCATCCTGGCTCACAGGCCCCGCCTCCAGTGCCAAAGAATGGAGCAGTCGTAGGCTATGGAGACATACCTCTGCCTCCCCATCTCCAGAAGGAAAGAGAAGATATGTAAATCTCCCGCCATGTCTCTTATGATTGTGCCAGGAGATGCCGAAGGTGTGTGTGTGTGTAGGGGTTAAAGACAAGTCATGTCACCTGCCATGTTGCTGACTCACCTGACATACAAAGCATCGGTAAGAATGGCGTCAATGAGCACTTGTGGTGTGCTGAGAGCAGTGAGTCATCTCCTGTGTTTGGTCCTTTCCCCCAAGCTCCCGATGTGTTTGTGTCGTATGACATTTTAGCCATATCCCACGTGTGGATAGGGTGTGTGCGCACATGTGTGTGTGCCAATAGCTGAATGTTTGTGAGTACTGCTTTATATTACTGATCTCACAAGTGGAGTGCATTGACCAGAACTGCTCCATTACTGGGAGCAGAATGAAAACAAAAACAAAAGCTGGAATTTAAAGCGAAAGAAAACAGGAAGTTAGAAAAGATTCAACCTGATGCTGAGGAGGACTATAACCCATGACCTTCTAAAAAATCACACCTGTGCCCCAATCCCTTCTGAGAGCTGTCCTGTGTGGACCTGGGGCCCGTCCTACCTTGGAGAAGGCCCTGGAGGAGCTGGGGGAGGCTCGTGCTCTGGCCAAGGAGCCGCAGCCCTTTAACACTGATGCTGACGTTGTAAAGTGTCATCAGTATCAGCCTGGGGGAGCAGACAGACATCAGCTACTTCTGAGAAAACAACACTGCATTTGGGAGGACTGCCAGGATGACATGGACGCCAGACCAGCATGTGTTCGCACTTAGGAAGCACGCACTGCGTCAAGTTACATCTTCAGACGCTAGCCCTTTCCCTGAAATCCGTGTTGTCTGCTCATACTGAAAGCATTGCCTAGCACTGAATCAGTGTTTAGGGTTAGGAGGTAAATCATACAGCGCTTGGGTGGAAAGCCTGATTTATACCTCTGCGTCAAGCCTACGCTGTAACCTACCCCGTCGCGAGCATTTATATTTGTGCGCCAGTGTGTCTGTGTCGCTCAGCAATTTCGGCGCCCAAAACGCTAGGTGATACGTAGTTTTGGATGTTACATTTCGTTTCTTCCCACCCTGTGTGACTGTTGAGTCATGCAAATGAAATACAGAACAAAAAAACATTTATTGAGTCCTGATTATATTTGTGCTGCTCCAAACTTCCTGTAGAGAAATTTGGAAAAATGTTGAGCCGCTACAGGGTCACTTTTTATGCATTCTCCCTTCTAAAGTTAGTATCTATACTATGTTTTACTTTCTGGTCATAAAAGTATGAATAAACTTAACATAGGTGAAATCGGTGCCATCTTCCTGAGTATTTTTTAGACTTGTGGCTACAAAGCGTAGGGTGGGTTATTTAATGCTAGACATAAAGAGAATTTCAGTTTCAATCAGGAAGGCAAAGTTATGCTCCAATCCCCCTGAAGGATTATTACAGCATCTGCATCGAAGATAAAGTTATCATTGAAATCACACAACTAATACTGATCTAGCAGCAGAGAGGCTTCAACGGGATCTTGACTTAATTAGCGACTGGGCTGATACCTGGCAGATGAAA
>JAODLD010000001.1:43985747-44002088 GCA_026781065.1 Mormyrops boulengeri
CTCCCCAAACGAGCTTGATGGGCCGAATGGCCTCCTCTCGTTTGTAAATTTCTTATGTTCTTATGTTCTTAATTTTTTTGTTTTGAGTGCTGAGATGCTCAGTCCAGCAAAATTTAGCTGCCTTGCACCAGATTAGGATGTAGTGGGTTTGGTCAGCAGGTGGCTTACACTTTGAGCTTGGAGAAAACCCCTGGCTTCATGGCTCCCAGCAGCCGCATCATGGTATCCAGCAGGATGTGAGCGGAGCTAGACAGGAAGTCCCGCCCACTGGGCACCGCAGCTATGTCTGAAACACAAAGAAAACACTCTGACGTCGTGAAGAAACCATGCCCCCCCCAGCTAAACCATCAGCACTGTAAGAAGACCAGATGCCTTCTGTGACACTGCGTTCTGCCACCTTACCATGACCCAAATAAGAGAATAGGTGCAGCTTGCCCCCACTGCCGTGGCGCTCCCCCAGCCTCGGAAGCCAGTGCCACACTCACTGGTGATGATTCCGGCCACAGCCAGGACGAACTGGTGCTCCAGACAGCTGGAGTCCTCCTTCTCCATCTTCACCGGGTTCAGGGAACTGACAAAGCTCTCCAGCGTTTGTCCCGCTAAGCCGAGAAAGGGCTCGATGTAGCTCTGCAGGGGTGGATGTGCACATACAGGGACACGTGCGGCGTCTTTATTCAAAATCAGACTCAGTAAAAACACTTGAGGCTCACTGCAGCATGTGTTCACATAACTCTAAGAGCTAAAACACGTATATATGACGTTCTGTCTGCTTTCAGCTGAATCACCTTTTTCTGGGATTACAGGAGTGTCAAGCCCAGTCTTGTGCCTGCATGAATCCCCCGGCTAATAATTATGTACTATTCTCGTGCTAGTTCACATTTGCCATTTGCACAATTACGAGTACATTGGAATGCTTCTATTCACATTTTCCATTTAGTACTTCTTGAGACACACACACACACACACACACACACACACACATACACACACACACATACACAGTTCCAAGTGGAGGGTCAGGCCATTTAGAGTAGACACCCCTGGAGTATTTTTTGAGGCCGGGGTTAAGGGCCTGGCTCAAAGGCCCGACGGGCACGTGATAGTACTGCTGAAACCAAACCGGCAGCCTTCCAGTCACAGGCACAGAGACCTAATCCGCTGAGCCACATACTGCCTCCCTAAGAGTGATGGAGACATTAAGAATTGCACAGTAGCACAATTATTAATGGGTAATGGTTAAACCTCCCTGATCCTTTTCAAGTTTTCTGAAAGACTCAAGCAAATCCCCACAAAATGGTTAGAGTGGCCAGAGGACAGTTTGCAAAGCGCAGAGGGCCGGCCTTTGCCGTGACGGTGGGATGATCCCATCCCCACCCAGGATGGGCAGAGGGCATGCTGGGACTGTGGCACGGCTCACTCACACCAGCCAGGATGTCCTTCACCGCCTCCTCCTTGACAGAGACGCTCCAGAGCAGTGTGCAGGCAGCCGAACCCAGAGCCGTGCAGAAGTCAGCCTGCTGCTGAAGCAGCTCCTGGCCCAGACTCAGCTGCTGCCTGAGCCCCAGGTTCTCCTGAGGAAACGCGTACGGACAGGGTGCAAAGATACACATGCTCTCTCACTCACAAACATGCAGAAATATACACACATTGACTCTACAACCTCTTTGCTACTCAGGAAGGACACAACAGCTTTCCTATAACACACTGGACCCACCACTGTTGCCCTTGAACAGATGGGCATCTCCACAAGTTTGTTTGTGTTCAGCATCTTCCTTTGTGATCCACCTCACACCTCCACAATGCAGACAGAAACCTGGCCACATCCGTAAGCAAGAGCCTGCACTTCTGTTTTTGGGATATTTCCCGTCAGTTGTTTGATGTGATGGCTGTTTCCTAAACATGTAACCTGACATCAAACAAAAGCTTTACTACTTTTAGTTTTGTGAAAATCAGGTGTCACTGTTTGCGGGGGACACCCCCGCAGTGTCTGCTCAACGCAGCTGCGTAGGGAGATTTTCACAAAAAGCCTTCCCTCAGATACAGAAAGTGCACCTCGCATTTATGAAACACTGAGTAATTCTTCGTTCACCTGTTATCGGGCTTCATCTGCTTTCTGAGATGTGAGGGTTTGGGTTTAGGGATTGATGTTTAAAGTTAACCATGAGTCAGTGGGAAGTCCCCAGACTTGCAGAGAGGCCCCCGCCCCCATGTCCCTCACCTCTCGCTCCCTCTGACACTCTCTGTGCGCGGCATCCATGCGTGAGTGGAGGTGCAGGCAGTCCTGCCTCAGCTTCTTCTGCTCAAACTCTGCACGCTCCATCACTACAGCGGGAGGCAGAAGGGGAAGGAGGAGAATGTGAGCCTGGCTGTAGAGTGTATAGCACTTGTTTGTTTAGCTCAGTGTTTCGCAACCCAGTCCTTGGGGATCCCCAGACAGTCCACATTTTTGCTCCCTCCCAGTCCCGGTGCTGTACCGGGGTGCGTCCAAATACTTGTTTGCCATGTAGTAGGCAAAACTATAGCACACAGAGTGAACAGTACGTCCAAATCCTCAGCACGGATGAAATAAGTAGGTGAACGGTATCTGGATGACACCACATTCTGCGAAATTCCAAAGTGTACAGCCGACGGATGCTACGCTATCCCACAAGGGGACTAGAGCTGCAACCAGAGATGAAGAACGTTGCTTGCTCAGAGATTTTTGTCAAGACGGCGGAGGAAGTGCCATCTGTGTAAAAATTTAAGTACAATACTTAGAAACAGAAGGTGGCTCAAATATGTATTTTTTGTTGATAATTTTTAAGTTTTTAACTTTCGTTTGGGTCAAGCTATATCATTGGTAAACGGGTAACATGCAAGAGGGCGACAGCAGTGTGTCCGAGTGGATGCGTACTGTTCACAGGCATGCAACCAACCTGGGATAAGATCCAAAATACAAGAAAGTTGTTTTGCAGTATGCATCAACAATAGTATTGCAGTATAAACAGAAGTATTACAATATGACATAAATGGTCCAGTAGGGGGCTTCGAACAATTCAGTACGTACTGTGTAAGTATTTGATTTTGGATGCACCCCATGAATTCAGTGTTCTGTTTAATTCAATTGTGCTGGGAGATGGGCGGGAGCAAAAATGCAGACTGTCTGGGGGTCAAAGACAGGACTGAGAAACACTAGTTTAGCTAAATGACACCATCAATATGTCTGTGTGTGTGTGAGAAATGCAGCATGGCAGGTTCGCAAACAAACGTGAGCACACAACGCCAAACCTGTTTACATTAACAAACAGACTGCAAACGCACGTCTGAGTGCTGCCCCAAGCTCGGACTGACAGCCGTCTGCTGACAGCAATCATACAGTCAGCAGCCCAACACGCTTCAGGATCTCCATTTATCCCCCAACACTGAACTGCAAAACAACTTTCTTTTATTTTGGATCTTATCCCAGGTTGGCAATACTCAGATAGTCAGCAAGCAGTTTTACAGCCTGGAGGAGAGGTGCTGGTCTGAAATTAATGTTGTCACGTACTTATTCTCAGGTTACAGTCCTTCGGGGTGACACTTAAGATCTCCTGTTAAGATCAAGTGTCTGTGACTGTCACCATATACTCACACATCCTTACAGGGCAATGAGCCTGTTTTAATTCCCGCTCCTAATGAACATGTCTATCTGCTGTTGAACGTGTTAAATATGTCTTAGTACGGCACTGTATGGAAAGAGGGTCATTCATATCGGCGATTCTTACTGGATTCCATCACACCAGCCTTGCGGATTGTTTCCATCAGGTCCCGGTTGAGGACTTTGGGCAGAAACTCTCGCAGCTGCATGACTTCTGTGGTCAGCTTTTCTACATCTCTCTTTCTGACCTTCACAAACTCCTCCTGCCCTGAATCCTGTGAGGTTATGAATTTGTGAATTAACACCGAGAACTGCGCCGTGCGCGCACACTGGGGAAAGGCATCCATGTAACCCAAAACTAACGCATAGGAAGACAGCGAGCAGCCTGGCGCCATCAACGCATCGAACGGGACAGCTTTTAATAAACCTAATTATTAAAAAGTAATTTAAAAAATGGATCATTTCATTATGGAGCAGACGTTAAACCTAGCTCCCCCATAAAGGCCTACTGTATTTTTCGGTACATGACCGTAAATTTATGAACAAGGTTACTGTTATTTATAAATTTCACACAAGTTATATAAACAGTCGTCTGTATCGTTACCATGACGTGTATCACTTGGGTTTGAACTGCGAAGAATGCTTCCCGGGCACTACTTTGGACTAATTAATTCGCTGATACACTTATGTCAGAATTCTTCGATACGATGTTTTCTGGTTCAATTGCGCCCCCCAGTGGTGTTATTTTTATTTGCACAAAATAACACAAATTAGCAGCCATTTTACAGTAACCTGTGGTGCAGAGGATGTGATACTGATCCTGTATTAGGATCATGTACATAAGACGGGGTGTACTGTTGACCGTGCTCTTTGGAGAGTCATTTCGCTTACTGAACTGTAACCGTCGATGTATTTCAAAACGGTCCCTTTTAAAGCACTTTGTCAGGATAACGCAGGATCTGTCGCCATCTGCTGGAGAGACTGAAATACTGCAAACAGCCCATTTGTTAAAAATCGGAAGACAAAACGCTGCGGTAAGACCGGTGTGTTTACATCATCAGAATTTATTTCCACGTTATTAGCATTTATTTCCATATTTTTTGGGTAGCACTTTACAATATGGCTCCCATTTGCCACTTGCAAATGGTAGTAACTCAATAATAAAAAAGAAATCTGTGTTATAACTTGTTTTAAATTGTCTATTAATAATTTACAAAGTGTTGCAACCTAAGTTAATAACCAGATCACAAACCATTCATAAACTCTTTATATGGGTAACCTTATTGTAAAGTGGCACATTTTTGTATACTTTATTAAGGCGGAATTCACTGCAGTCTGCAGGCAAGGAGGTTAACAGCTGTGATTTAACTTGCCGAGACGTACTGTATAACTGAGATAGGTTTCTTCTGCAAACTATTATTTAAAAAATACAGTAGAGGTGTACTGCAACTCGTGCATCAGCATCTAAAGGCTCGCCTGTCGTCCTAATCGACCTTACTGCTTTCCACCAACGTCACCGTAACCACACCCGCGGCCAAGACTATTCCATCGCATACCCGACAACAGGGGTCACGCTCGCAACCTTTTATTAATGTATTTATTTTAAATCCATATTAAATTGCTACTCCCTCCTCATATGAATTTTACAATAAAGTAAAATTCAGAATAATGCAGAGCACACGACTAAAGCCTTTTTTTTTTTTTTAATTATCAGCACTGACGGCGTTAAGTATCAACCAGTTTTCCCTTGTGGTATCGCCGCTCCTTTTTTATTTAAAATATATTTGCTTCGGTTGCGCCACGGGAGAGGAGCAGGTTTCTGCTCTGTTGTCGTAGTGCGAAGCAAATTTCGATGTTTTGGTTCGTATTATGAAAATTCGCTCAACATTTTTGTTTTCTTTTTAACCAGTTTCGGTTTTTACGAAGGTTTGTGTTCAGCACTTTTGAGTCGACGATGACGACTCCGGCGACCAGGCGCCTGATGAGGGATTTTAAACGGTAATTTGGAGACGCTCCCTGCCGCTGCTCTTTAACACGCACATGTGCTTGATGGTGCCGGTCGGCTGTCCGCAGAACCGCAGCTTTCTGTGGGTCTTTCTTAATATAAACGTGGCGCCCGATCGCTATTTTAAACACTGAAAAAACGCACCGGCCATCAGGAAAATCAAGCCGCTGGGCTGGCCTAATTGGTCAGAAACGTTACATAGACTGATCGCTAGACAATAGTCACTTATGACACGACTAAGGGATTTATATTTTAACAGGAATATGAGGCTTTAATTATTGATGAGCATGGGTGCGTTAGGTTAAACCCTAGTAGGTATTGCCATAGATGTGATGGAGGTGACTCGATCAGCCTGTGTCTGGCGACCCCCTTAGGCTGCAGGAGGACCCCCCTACCGGTGTTAGCGGAGCACCGTCGGAGAACAACATCATGCTGTGGAATGCGGTCATTTTCGGGTGAGCCGACCGTGTATCGTCACCTCTGTATGGTTAACGGATCAAAGAGCGTTATATCTCTCTATTTAAACCTCTTAAGTCGTTCATTCATGACCGTGTGCTTTCTGTTGCAGGCCTGAAGGTACTCCCTTTGAAGACGGTACGTAGTACGCAGAATGGCCGGCCTACTCCTCTTCGGTGCTAAATATAATAGTCGCTAACTCTGAATATACTTTCTTCACAGGCACCTTCAAGCTCACAGTGGAGTTCACAGAAGAATACCCAAATAAACCACCTACAGTGCGCTTCGTCTCCAAGATGTTTCACCCAAATGGTACCCAATGAGTGTCTCATATTAGTAGTGTTAAACTTGGTGGTTTCAGAGGCTATGACAGACATCTGTATGTAGACTACTTCTGTAACACCAGTGTGAGGATGTCAGGTTATTTTAACCTAAGGCGTGATGTTGATACTTGGCGAGCAAATTTCTGTGTGAAGACCCACAGCTGGGTTCTGCAGTCCTCAGTATTTGATTCTAAGTGGCTACACACTTTTCTTCTTCCTGTTTAGTGTATGCCGATGGTAGCATATGCCTAGACATTCTTCAGAACCGCTGGAGCCCAACCTACGACGTGTCCTCCATCCTCACCTCCATCCAGGTATGTAATGTAATGTAATGTGAGCAATCATTTGAGAATGGGACAAGTATGTGATGACCAATTCTCCCCCCCCCCCCAAATCTCATGTGACCCATTTGCAGTCCCTGCTGGATGAGCCAAACCCCAACAGTCCGGCGAACAGCCAGGCGGCCCAGCTGTACCAGGAGAATAAGAGGGAGTACCACAAGCGTGTGTCTGCCATTGTGGAGCAGAGCTGGGGAGACAGTTGACATCAATGTACCTGCCCAGCGCTATCTGCCCATTTCATAGAGGACTGGTGATTCCTTTCTCCCTCCATGCACTTTAAAAGCCACCCCGTCATCTTTCTGCACTGTAGACCTTTGTGGGTGGACTACCTTTGCTTCTCTGTAGCATTAATTTGTTCTTTCTGTGAATCAACGTCCCTTTGCTTAAGAGTTAATGGCATTTCTTTTGTACTGAACGCTGTTGTAGATGAACGGATGCAAATCACCTATTGCTCTTTTCATTATGAGTGTTTAGAGGGTTTGGTTATTGGGCTGGTCTCCTGTGTCTGCCATAGCCTGCGTGTATGCAGAGGATCCAGACAGGCTGAGGCCAGGTTTGAAGGGATCATCAACCCCAATATGTCTCACCTCTGTGCACTTGCAAAGGTTCACCTTAGCATTTTGTTAGCATTGTAAATAAAGGGGCAAAATGAGTTAAAGTGACTGTGAATATGAAGCGTTTTTAAGGGCATCATTACTTGTTATAGCTTCAACTTCTGCAATTCAACAATGTGAAATTCCTTTATAATGCCGGCATTTTAGCCGAAGGCTGCATGAAATCTAAAACAGTCCTACGATACTATGTGATCTTACTTTCTGTAATATACAAATACTGTACTGGTGAGATTACAGAAGTACTGTCAACATGTGAGCTGGATGGCAGTTTGGTTGTTTATGAATATGTCCTCAGCAGTGCTGTACCCAGAGGGGTAGTAGGTGTTGATCTGTTTTGCAAGCCGGATTTAGAGTCTCTTCCCTACATTTGTCTGGCTAATTGCCATGATATTACTAGACCTCTTTTTAAACATCCCTGCAGTAAGGAGGGAAAGCGCATGTTTCCAACAAAGGTGGACAGCATCAGAGCAGAAAGCTTGTAAACACTGCAAACTCTGTTTAGTGGTGGAGTATTTATACACTGCTGTCAGGACATTTATACAACCGCCTGCTTCACTTCAAATCCAGGAAGTGCAATCAAAAATATACAACACAGCAGAATAGAACAATGTTTGAAATGACTGAATAAAAAGAATAAAAACACAGGGCCAACATTGGCAAAATTTTCAACATCTGAACTTACAGCGGTAACAGATCTGATAAGCTTATTGCCAAATGCCCTTGAGTGCCTGTGTCTCTTTCAGGGGGGCTTGGGTGTACTTTTATTCAAACTCAAAATTCTGGGCTGATTAGTACAAATCATTCCCATTGAGGTACTGACAGGTTTCTAAGCTACACCAATAGTATAAGGAACAGTGACTGGATGCTGGGGTGGCAACTGAACTGAAGGCCACAGAGCCAAAAAACGATATTTATGTCATTAGTCGAGGACCTTTATGTAGAGCAGATTGAAAGCTCTTTGGGAACAGACTCATCATCCCTCATTCTGGTCAAAAGCTCTTCCAGTCCAACTCTTACTTGCCTTTTCTTCCTGTGTGCAGTCAGATTGACACCAACATTATGTCAAAGTACACGGCCTGTGTGTCACACGTCTTGCTTTCTTGCACTAGTGCGTAAATCCCCTAGGAACCTGAATCAGGTTGTGATGCTACAGGAAAGGGCAACAGTCTGGTGTGTTTAACCATGCTGCAGGACAGACTAACAGGTCATCAGCATGGCACTTCATAAACATGTGTCTTTGATCTCCACCGAAGAAGCTACCTGTTGTAGGCCCTTTCCTTTCTAGATTTCTCCAGGGCTTTATCCATTGTCTTCTCGCTTTCCCCTCGGCACTTTGGGCAGTACCACTTCCCCTTCGGCTTGTGATTGAGTCCCACGCAGGAGAAGTGGAACCACTCGATGGGACACTCTTCGTTGTCACAGCCAATCATCTCCCCATAGGAGACCTGGTCACACAGGCAATAGGTCGGCTCATTGGGGTCGATGGGAACATCAGGGGCAGATGCCTCCCTCTCAGTCTTAGCCTTGGCCCTTTTCTTCTTCTTGGAGGCCTTGGGCTTCTTCTCTTTGGGTGTTCCTGCACTGCCTTCATCTCCATGCTCCAGGTTGGCAGCTGAGTTCTCACGGTTCTCATGGTTCTTCTGGCGCCGGGAGCGCTTCCCGTTGGGCTTCTCTGGGATGATGACCACCTCATCCCACTTCTCCTGACCAGTCTTGTTCTCCACGGGCTCCTGGCAAGGTTCAAGAAACTCCATGTGGTTGTCCACCTGTCGAACACGGTTCTCCACTAGCTCTACCATCTGACTGACAAACTGGATCTTCTCATCACCCAGCTCCTGGCTCCGTATCAAGGACCGCTGGATGGAATACATCAGCCGCCTCCTTTGGGCTGGGTCTGTCTCCCTCTTGTGCTTCTCATAAGCTTCATCCAACTCCTTCAGGATCTCTACGACATGCCAAGATCACAGGAAGGTTATTGGCTCAGTATTCTGAGTACTACCAGCTAAGCAATAACAGTGCATAAATAGGCCAAAATGCATGACCATTACTCTATTAGGTCATTAAATTATACAAAGACAAATACTTCATAGTTATACATATTATATATATATATAAAAAAACTTCCTTTAACAAGTTAGAATTCAAGGCAGGCCTTGATTTGCTAATTTTAATGTGAATAAACATGTATTTTTAACATGTGGTTCAATTATGACTAATTATTTAAGAAATGTCTCCTGCTGCAAATCAAACGAGCATATGCATAGAATGATAACGATATGCTGCTAGACCACGCAACCCTATATCGGGGGATGACTTTAACAAGTACACACGAACCAAAATAAACAGTGCATGCCATAAAAAGTAACTCTGCGACTTTTTTTTTTAAACCAAACAAAGATTTCATACCGACTGACGTTCAAATGCAGCCAATCGACGTTAAAAATAACATTCCCATGTCTCGCCCGAAACATGGAAATACCCAATTAGGAACCGGCGTCCCCATCCTGTGACGTAATGTGGGCGGCGCTCTTCGGCACGAGGCCACGCAGCCAATCAACGAGAGACGAAGAACTAAAGCGCTTATGGGTCACGTGCCACATCGATGGCGGAACGAAGCGTAATGTGTATAGACGTATCCGCTGCATGTAAAAGTACAGCTACAGCACAACAATAACGCTTTGTAAACAGCGGCAGCCCTCGTCCTAGCAGCACGAGTAAGACATCAACGCTTGTAAGATAAATACCCGGCGTTAATGCGTCAAATTTACTCACTCTGCCTTCCATTACAAACGACATAAGCGCTGTCACGGTAATTATTAATACTCACTCTTAACACCAAAGAGGTCTTCCAGAATCACATATTTCTTACATATTCTGATTCTTTCCAGTAGTAACTTGTTCAGCCTGTAAGCCCACTGCCAAGATTTCTGGGGTAGTTTTGCAGAACATGCTTTCCTGTTTCAATACAACATGGTGGTTTGCTTGAACTAGCTTCCGCAGGAGTTGCCAGACTAAAAATAGCAAAGGTTTAAAAACGAAGCGCTGGGAAGCATCGGCGCTGGCACAGGTTTCTTTCGGACCTGTTAAGGGGCAGAGGAGGAGTCTCACATCAGGCGGGGCCGACTGAGGCATGGGACCCCTCGGTAAAATTTGCCGGCCGGGAGGGGGGTTCCCTTGGTAAATTTTGGAATGGGCTGCCTGCCGGTCGCCTTCCACCCCAGTTAATGTGAAAAGGGGGTGTTTTCGTGTGAAACAGGTACCAGCGGCGCTAAGTCGCGGTCGCCGTCAGCGCCTGGTAAATCAAACCTTGTTCATCTCAAGCCCGCCTCCGTGCTCTCCATCGCCCCTTGTTATGAAAGTTATGACCGATTTGCTAACATCGCGCAGACACGTTCATAAAAAGATTCATAAACGCAACCCCCCCCCCGTGCTCCCCCAACAAACGATGGAGATCATGCCTCACCCTGGTATTTGGCGTCAATCTCCCGCATAAGGGAGACGTTTCGCTGTAGGTCGAAGGGCAGCGACTCCACTAGGTCCAGGTACTCCTCCACGTACCTAGCGGCGTGGGGCGACTCGCAGGTGGCGGGACTCAGCATTCTGCAGGCTTCGCTTTCCGTTCGCCCACAGGTCCGTTCAAAACTACATCTGTCCCTTCGGAATAAAAGGACATTAAAGTATCCTGTACTTAAGCGCGGGCAGAAGATCAGTCAACGCCTGTTCCGTCCAGTCGTATATCTAATTAATTCTTCTCCAAAATGAAAACGTTCCATATAAAACCGGGCATGTCTCCGCAGATGTTTCGCTGTCTGGCGGTATATTCATTTGGATCCACGTTGAAACAACAATTACATGACGCGAGCGACCCAATGTGGAAAATCTCAACCAATGCAACGTTAGTACAGCTGTCTGCGCACGCGCAGATCCACCCCCGATCACTTCAGTTTGAAACGCAGAGGTAACGTTACTGCGGCCATCTGCGCATGCGTTGCGTATGGACTTTTCCAGTCCGTTTTATTCGGTTGGTGGTGTTGCGTGAAGATTTTTTTATCGTGTTAGTGGGGAAACAAATTACAAAACATGGTCCTGGTGGTGTGAAAGTCCCGAGCCACCAATACTTTTAGACCGTAGGGTCTGTCTTTCCGCTTCCAGTATCCGGTGAGATGTTTCTGCGCCTGAGTGGAGCTGACAGGCTGTTCATCGGCCATTTTGAAACCGTACACCAGGCAGCGAGACCCTGACCCCGCTCCGCCTCTGCTGACCGCCCGTCGTGCCCAAAGAACATTACTGGGATCCTTGTCTGGCTGACTGTACCCTGAGCATCGGGGTTGTACATATGTGGCCAAGAGGAGACACAAGTACACACAGCTGTTTTGTGTAGATTAACGATAATTTTAAATTACTGATTTATTTTCATTCTGTTTATCACACACAAATCCACAATGTACTGCGTGGAGTTACGTGTGATGAGAAATTTAACGAAATTCCTGAGATTCTCACACTGTGCAAGACTGCGGCTGAGAAGGGACGATAAAAATCCGGAGGTATCATTCAGATCCGCCGAACTCTTGCACAGCGCGTCTTCACACCCCTGCTGCTCCGGGGCAGACAGGAGCTGGACGAAGCCCACCGGGCACGACACCGGCCTGAAGACCTTCAACAGTCTGACGAAGAGGAAGGAGCCGCTGGTCCTAAAGAAGGACGGAGTTGCTTCTTGGTAATGAGAATGTCTTTGAGTGTCCACGTGTGTGGAGGACACCTCGCCAAGGGCTGGTAACCAACACGGTCTTGTGTCCTGTTAAAGGTACAGCTGTGGACCGACAGTCTACGATGATGCTCACCTGGGCCACGCTTGGTAAGACGTTTTCCTTATCAAACTGCAGTTTAAGGAGGCATTTCAGCTGAAAGATGGGTGGCAGCCGGTGGCTCGCATAACACACTAGTCTTAACACACTAGGCACTAGCTCACATAAAGTATGTCAATTTCTCTGCATTTTTATGTGGGGCAGGCTGTGTAAGGATGGATTCAGAGTCCCCGCAGAGTGAAAATTCCAGCTGTCAATCTGCTGACCTCATTTGAATGTCACTGCATGAATAAACTGAAATTTAAACCCTTAAAAGAGTCTGTCAAGCAAATGACCTACAATTTTTCAAAAACTACAATTCTGTGTTTCTAAGTTAATATTATCACTAACTGATTATCACTTTTTATGGGTGAACCTCTTTTCTTTTTACTTTTCAGCTCTTATGTTCGTTTTGACGTCCTGCAGAGGATTTTGTCCCGGATTTTTGGCATAAATGTAATCCATGTCATGGTCATAACCGACATCGATGATAAAATCATTAAAAGGGCTCTAGAGGTAAACAGATTTTTCTTGTTTGTTTTGTTTTTACCTATGGTCTTGAATTAATAAATGATTGCAAGATGAACATTATAAGGCTGACCCATTGTTTAATAAACCGTACTTTTTTTGTGTGTCTGGGGACCATACTTTCAGGGTAATGTTTCTCCAACTGTATTGGCTAGAACATATGAAGAACAGTTTAAGAGTGACATGTCGGCTTTAAAGGTGAGTTTCACACACAAGCATTTGCAGATATTCCGACAGTTGTAATCATAACATAATTACATTATTAATGTGTTTATGTGTATAATTGGAAAATGGGCATATGTTTTTAAAGAGCATTGTTCGCTCTGTCTGTCCTATTAGGTACAGCCGCCCACGGTTTACATGAGGGTCACAGAGAACATACCTCAGATTGTCGCCTTCATACAGCAAATCGTGAACAACGGCCATGCTTATGTCACCAGTGAAGGTGAATTTAAGGTGTATTGCATTTCAGTTACATACCTTTTGTATATATGATGGTCAAACATTACCTGGAGCAAGAACTGTTGCCAATCAGTGAACTTTTGGTAGTACTGAGGTTGTGGAAATTGCCGGATGGAGAGGGTGCCCTGATCGACTGATTTATTTTAACACAGGGAATGTGTATTTTGACATCAGGTCCATCGGGAGTCGGTACGGGAAGCTTGTTGGTCTTGCGGAAGATGCTTGTGAACCTGGTATGCTTGTCTGTCTTTCTCTCTGAACCCATGTGTTCTGACTCTGACAATGCTGATGCCACAAATTCTCTCTCCTTGCTGCTGGGGTTTTAAATAAGCTTATATATGTCCGTGTAGCAGAAGGCTGTAATTTGCTGTGGTTTATCTTTTTAAATATCAAACATGAGTCACTTTTTATTGGAGATTTTCTGTTATTTAACACTAGTGTGTTCATTTTAAAGAATCATCTTCAGTGTACAATCAGAGCTTGTGTTTCACTGTCCTTAAATATTTCAAATAGTGACAGGTGGCTCTGTTCACCAGGAGATGGGGACAAGCGTGACACCAGGGACTTTGCCTTGTGGAAGTCCTCTAAGCCCCAGGAGCCGGCCTGGAACTCCCCCTGGGGGCAGGGTAGACCTGGCTGGCACATTGAATGTTCCACCATTGCCAGGTCAGGGTCCTTCTCACACAGCTGCTCTTGCTATCCACACACAAAAGGAATGTCTTTTTCCCTTGCCTCAGATTCACCCATCCATCTTCAAATCACATCTTCTATGACTGCTCTGCGGTCTGGGTTACGGGAAGGCCTGGAGCCTATCCCAGGCTCATAGGTCAGAGGCACACCCTTAATTGGGATGCCAGTGCATTATAGGGAACAGACAGTCACACACCCTTCTTTGTAGCCTGATTGTTGGCAGTATATGAAGTTGAGGGATCTGCAAACAGAATGGAAAGACCTGAGTGTGTGTGTGTGTGTGTGTGTGTGTGGGGGGGGTGTCATTCAAAAATGAGGTGTTCTATATGGAACCAGTTACTGTCCCTGGACCTGCAGCTCGGTGTTTGGAAGTCATCTGGACATCCACTCTGGGGGCATCGACCTGGCATTCCCACACCACGAAAATGAGATTGCCCAGTGTGAGGCCTACCACCAGTGTGGGCAGTGGGGCAACTACTTCCTGCATTCAGGTAGGCTGCTTGCAAAATGTGATTTCTACAAATTTCCACATGGTTTTGAAAGACTTGGTTAATTGGTCATTTCAAGCAATCCAGTGGTTTGTAAATGCTTATTTGCAAAGATTTTTGTTAATAAAGGACATTCCCCCTCCAGGACATCTACATCTAAAAGGAAGTCCAGAGAAGATGTCAAAGTCACTGAAAAACTACATTACAATAAAGGTAGTGTCCAGTCTTGCTCACACATGTCAACTTCAGTGAAATCTGTGAGATGGGTGATAAACGTGTACAATTTGCTGAAAACGATTAGCAAAAGATGTCTCAAACTTGGTGGTGGTAGGGGGATGATAAAATTATAAATGTACTATAATTGCTAAAATGACTGAAGTTTAAATTGCCATCCTCTGGGCCTCGTTACAGGATTTTCTGCAGTCCTACTCTGCCAGTGAATTCCGCATGTTTTGCCTGCTGAGCCGCTACAGATCAGGTGTGCTTCCCTCATGTAGCTCTGTATCTGGCAGTATTTAAAATTGAAAATTCAAGTCCTTTGTCCTCATGCTTTGTTAACATTGTCAGCCATCGACTACAGCAATGCCAGCATGGTGGAAGCCAGGAGCTTGCTGTCTTCCATCTCGGCTTTCTACCATGACGCTGAGGCCTACATCAAAGGGCAGCTCCTGAGCCAGGCTGTGGATGAGGGGATGTTGTGGCAGAGGTAGCCCCCCCACACCCCAAACTGTACACTTTTTACTTGCCAGGATTGCCATCTTCTGTACTATAAATTAGTAATGGCCAATGAAGCTTCATGAACCATTTGCTGTATTTTCTGACCTCCACTAGATGGTGCTCTCTGTTCATAAATGGACTCAAAGCATGCCCCACAGCAGAGCAAGACCAGCATCTAGTGGGGGTCAAAAAATACAGCATATGGTACATGAAGCTTCATTTGGCCATTGCTACTATAAATCACACTCCAGACAAATGGCTGTAACCGGTCCAGCGTTCGTGAGGCACCAAAATTCCTGGTTTACGTCCTGCTTTTGGATGTTCCAGGTTAGCCGACACCCAGACTAGCATCCGGACAGCCCTTGCAGACGACTTTGACACCCCGCAGGCCATCAATGCCTTGATGAACCTTGTTTACCAAGGAAACGGTCAGCTCCAGGTTGTCACCGAGGTAATCAATGACCAATCCGATCCAGTGACTGCAAATGATCAAACTGGTGTGCACATGTGATACTGTGTGGTGTGACTTATTGTGCAGTGTCTCTGTAAGTCATCTGCTCCAATTTAACCATTGATCTGAAGATGGCTGTCCTTCCCACCAGACCGATGGCTCACCCAGAAGCCCGGCTGTATTTGGAGCGATCATCTCATACATTAAGGAATTCCTAGATGTCGTGGGCATAGATCCAGTGGAAAGAAAGGTTTGGCACCAGTTTCTGATGCGAATCTCAGTCTGAGCTTATTAAGTAGCAGGAAACCATTTCTTAGGTATGCTTAGAACTATCATTAGGCATAATTACAAGTATATTTACCCTCTGGGTTCGTGTGCATCGTCGGCGATGCAGAGTACTTTTCACGTCTTATTTTAGTTTACACCTCGCTGAAATCTTCATGTATAATCATGAAAAACACTGGCTAAATCCGAAATCTGTCTTCTTTTCAAAACATCCATTGTCGGAAGTATTAAAGTTTTTAAAATTGGGTTAAATCGGCAAAAAAGTAAACCATGTCACCTTTCTTTGTTTTACCTGCATTGGGGGCGTGTAGTTACGCCCAGACGTGAAGATCACTGTTCGCATTCTAAATAGCCGCAATACCACGTATTCAAATCACATTTGCATGGTAATCTGACGAACAATGCAATGGTGAAACACGATCCAGATACATCCCCATCAGTGCCATAAAGGGGGGGGGGGGGGGGTGGTGGCCGGGGGTTATGGGCAATTGAAAAACCCAGGGATTTAAAATATTCTGGGG
>JAODLD010000001.1:44006384-44031161 GCA_026781065.1 Mormyrops boulengeri
AGAGAGAGGAGACACACATACACCACACACAGACGTTAAAAAAAAAAAAGGTGTTCTTACTGCATCGATAACAACAGGAATGCCTCTTGCTTTTGATTTTTCTATAATATCCTGAAAATAGAGATAAAGAAATGATTTTCTGAAATGAGCCCCTGAAATTCAGCTTCAGTGACTATGAATGGCAGTGCCTGCTGCTTTCATGCTGATGTTCAGGTGAAGAACATTTAAATGTTACTTTCAGTCACACGTTTCATATCTCTGCCAGCAGAAGAGACCACGTGTGTGACACCATTCTACTCACCTTGGCATTCTTAAGGAGCTTATCGTCCCTGCCTAAACCAGGTCCGACGACAACGCTGTGTAGCCTAGGTAGCCATTTCTCCACCTCCTCCACCGCATCAGGGCCGTCTCTGTGATCATTTGGTTCATGGGGGCAGGAATTTGAAGTGCTTAGCGAGCGCAAAGCTATGAAAACCGGTTGCGTATGACAGAAACACGAGCTTGGAGAGTTGCCATGGCATGGTGCCATTTGCGGACTTACAGAACCGGATGCACAATCAGCTCGGGACTGTAGGACTTGATCACAGTGGCAGCATCTTTGGTACAAAACACATGAGACAGGTCCGCCCCCTGGAAACAGGAAATGTGCCGATGGGATACACTGTTGCTCCTCTAGTGCACAGGAAGGGTCGCCAATCTACATACTTACCACTTTCAATGCAGAGATCGCTGCAAAGTATGGAGCCCCTGTATACCTGTTTGCAATGGGTGATATGGCACAATCTCAGTCTTTTAGAAACAGCCAATGCAAATCCTGATTTTAACACTTACATTATTATGAACACTAGTAACACTATCTCTCCTGCTCAAACCAGAGGTACATTCCCATTTTTGGCCATTTCCATTTACCAGATCTGTAATTATTTGGATGACTGACTAATAATAGACATAATGTACGTGGCAGGGGAGTGTCTGAGCTCTGAGGCACAGGACAGCAGCTCTGGGGGAAGCTCACGTACTCCTGACATCCTCCGACGATGCCGATGCGCCCGTCCTGGCCCTTGTGCTTCCTAGGCATCAGCGGGGGAATGATGCTCTTCACAAGAGGCAGGATACTGTCCATGTTCCTCCGTGTGGTGCCTCCCACAGAGAATGAACGCTCAATAACTGGAGGAGGAACAAAGACGAGGGGTGGCATCAGCTCGCGTGGCATGCGTTACCTGAACACGCTGGGATGGATCTGATATTATATGGACATAAAATAAAGATGCTTCACACTGGTGTGGTCTACACCTCACAAGGCATGATCCACGCATGTCACACAATGGTTGGCACTTACTTGAATAGATTAACTGATGAGAAATGACAGTGAACTCCAACAACAAAGAACTCAAACGTCAGGTAATAGGCCCTAGTCTCACAAGCCGACCCGTAAATGCATTGTGTTTTGGTGGAGATGCAGATCTACATTCAGCAGGATTGTCACAAGGCAGGAATGGGGCATCAAGTAGGACTGAGTGTGATCTCCAGAGCTGCTTCTAACACTTTTCCATGGCCTCTCTCCCCGCAGATCTGAGGTAGGGGGTACCTAGCGGACGGGCTGGGACGGCCCCTCGGTTTCCACAAGGCTGCTGGTCAGTGTGATGCTGGGGGCAGGCCTGTGGTGTAGGGGCGGGGTCAGGCGTGACCATCCCGCTGAACATCTGGCCCAACATCTGGAGTATGTGCAGCTCACGCGCGTGTTCCGCCTCCCGGTGCCGCTCCTCCAGCTGCTGCCGCTGCTCCTCCTGCTTGTGGAAGTTCTCCTCTGCCTCCACGCTGTGCTCCAGGAAGCGCTCCAGGAGCTTGTCCAGAGGCAGGCTAGCATAGCACTTCCGGGACCTCCTGGGCCGGCTGGAGGATGGGCTGCCCACAGAGGCCTGGGCACTAGGCTGCCTTACTGACCCGCCTGCAGAGGCGACAGAGTGAAGGCAACACAGGCCAGGCTTACACACGGTTACCATGGAAACAACCAAGCTCTCACAACATTCACAAGTCATCCCTGTAACTTGGTACACTGCTTTGCCATCATTACATAATTGGAAAACAGTATCTTTATAGCAAAGCATCACTTACTGAAGTTAAAATATGAACCACAGGGGCAAGTAAAGGACCATGAAACTTACCGCTGTTCACTGTCACTGGGATGGGGAATGCTGGGTATTCCACCTTCACAGCGGGCTGAGTGTGGGATGATTCCACCAAGGTCTCCTGTGCAGGCTCTGTGCTATCTTCTTCCTCCTCCATGCCATCTAGGGGCTGGTCTCCTGTGGCCACGCGATCCTGCGTCTCCATTTGAGGTCGGCTACTCAAAATCCTTTCCATCTCGTCGTAAAACTTGCATATCTTGTGGCAGTGGCCGTTCCTTCTAGTGCCCTCCTTGGCTTGGTAGTACTGCCTCTTGAGGCTCTTGACGCGAATGCGGCACTGCTCCGGCGTCCGGTCGAAGCCCATCTCCCCCAGGCGGCCGGCCACGTCGCGGTAAACGTGACTGTTGCGGAAGTTTCCGTCCAACGCCATCTGCACGTCCTGCTCACCCCAGATGTTCAGCAAGGCCCTGGTCTCCACGTCGGACCACAAAAAGCCCCGTGTGTTCGCCAGCATGTTGCAGCAGAAATGCGGTCGGCTAGGAGCGAAAGCGGATTACCAGCCCGGGGTCGCGCTGGCCGCAGTCCCCTCCCCTACATACCGGCACCCACCGGCCTTCTCCAAATCGGCCCGGGCGCAGCGAGATTCATCAAACGGGGCAGGTCGCTTTGTCACCGACATTCACACGGCAGAATAAAAAGATAAAATCACTTAGACCAAATTCAGCCAAGCCGTGGATTAAGGCACCGATCAGCGGAGCATCATCTGTCCACAGCAGACTCGCTGAGACGCGCATAATCGTCACCGAGACCGGTGTGCGCGTCACCGTCACAAGGCAGCGCGTCACCGAGATCTGCGTGCTTCATCATGGGGATCAGCGCGCTCTCCAGACTCGCCGCAGTGGACACTTGGAATCAGTACTGCCGAGGGCAAATTTATTTCCAGTTGCATACTAAGTGGGTGAAAATCACTGTCTTGCATCTAACGATACATCAACACAACCAAGTAACTGGCGAGTTAAAGACGCTGTGCACGTTTAAGCGCACAGTGCTTCTGTATGTGACCGTAAGCAATACCATCGGGTAGTCTGTGCACCTGACGTTCAAGCAGGGGACACGCTGCAGTGTTAGTGAACTCTATGACAACAGTCTGACAAGAAACCTTTAACAAACGAGCCGTGAAACAAAGCCATGGAGGTTTTCTGTTCCCTTTACCTTCTTCGCTATAAAAGAGAAATATCGAAAGCAGGACTGCCAGGATGCATGCGGCCGCAGCGCCCGCTCCTAACTGCATTCTGCCACGCATAAGCACAGGTATCAGTCGGGCAGCTCTTACCTAGAGGGAAGCAACGGCCTATTTCTGACAGGAGACCGCGGGAAAAGCTAATCTTATTCATTAGCCGAATCCTGCGAGGCTCCAGTCGACCAGGAAATGAATGGCCGTTGCGTAAACCGTGTTTAATCCATCTATCCAATCACAGTCTGCCAATAGGGGTCAAAGGTCGCCCCCTTTTACACGATTCGTCCAAAATATCTGTATGCCACCGTCACACTTGCGGCTGTCTTTAGTGACCGGCTGTAAACGTTTTTTAATTTGGTCAGTTTAAGTTTTAGTTGTATTTAGTATAAACTGAGTTACAGTTAAAAGAGTTTTAGAGAATGCCAATCCTTTGAGTTAGTGTTGGGATTTCTGCAAGCGATAAAACATTTTATTGAGGATAGTTCTTCTGCCACATGACTATCTCGGTCTCCAGTAAAGTTACATTTAAGCTTTTTTTGTATTTTTTTGGCCATTTATTCTAATGTATTTTGTTAATAGCACTGTCGTCTCGATCATGCATGATCGTGGACGTACATCGATCAATTAAGTTTCTGGGATCAGCAACCTTAGGCTATCATGCTCAACTCGTCGAAATTTTTGTACATATAGTTTTATTTCAGTGGTAATTGGTCCATAGACACCTGGGAGTAGAACCAACGAAACAATATTCTTTCCCATCTCTGGGAAATGGTCTCATTCTTTCGGTTAACAGTGTGTGTGCGCTATATGTAACGGCAGAATATATATTTGGAAAAATATAAAAGTACTTTGTAACAGTTAAAATAATTTTTAAAGAAACACATTCAGCTTCGTGTTTTAAATTTAATGTAGGCTACCATGCAACAGCATTTTAAAAATGTTCTGAAAACCCCTATTGGAAATTACCAAGTATCGTTAGGTTTAACACCATGAGCGCACTATCGCATGGAACATGGGTCTATTTATAACCTGATTACTTTCAGTTCCTTTTTTTTTATTCCCGTGTTTCCTGAAGCTGGATCGCATCCACCAATAAGACACATGCTGTCCACATTTCTGTGTTTTACTTTGTGGTGAAATCATCTCCCGTATCCCAAAAGTGGCGTCACATTACTTTGATTTCATTAAAAAGGTCACTTTGTTGCATTTCACCCATTTCCTGGCTTCCTGTTTCGTCATCGCCAAAGGAGTTTACTCCCAAAAGCTTGAAGAGCCGATCGCAATACGGATGGCCGATGAGACGCTATATAATGTAAGACGGGGAGCTGTAGAGAGACAAGTCAGGGGGTCGGGCGGAGAAGAGGGGACATATAGATAGGACGAGGCAGGTCGGTACAGCCACTAATCCCGACTCCGTGTCTGTTTATTAGTTCAGGGAAAATCATCTACCATGTTTCAGAGCCTAGCCGAGCTTTGAAACACATTTTGGTTAAAGTTACTAAACAGGCCCTTTCCGTATTTTAATGAAAGTAAAGTACACCATAGAGACAGCAACTTCGTCCCCGGCAAGGCTGAAAAGGCGGCGTTCGCGGAGTACCATGCCGGACTATGCCAAGATGAAGAAACCCGACGTTAAGCTGGTGATCCTCGGTGACATGAATGTTGGAAAGACCTCTCTGCTGCACAGGTACATGGAAAGGAAGTTTAAGGACACCATCAGTACGGTTGGAGGGGCTTTTTTTCTGAAGCAGTGGGGACGCTATAACATCTCCATCTGGGATACTGCAGGTAAACTCTTTGCCACCGTCGAGCAATTAACCTAATTACACGGGCAACCTGATACCTAAACTTAACACCACTAACTAACGGATTTTTCTGAAACATTCCTAAACATTTTTTAAGCGCTGACTAGTTTATACCCATAAATTACAATGGTTAAATGCAAAGGTTAAACCAATCGCGAAGCCGAGAGCCATAATATTACGCTTAATGCATTTTTGTAGTTCAGCAACGAGCTTTTGAATGGTGTGTAGTATCTTATTTCCAGGTCTCCGAAGTCTTTAACATGGTATGCATCAGAAAGAACATGGTGAGAAAATATTAAGTGTTTACGTGCATTAGGGGTTCATTTGCATGGGGTTTAATTTAAAGGTGGGAGGGCAGCTTCAGGTCACGTCTCCCGGCGGCTGCTGAGCTCAGCGCATATAAGCCGCTCGCCAAGTGCGCGTCTGCTGACCTGCGCGGCGCCGCGGTTAATGGGAGACCAGCGCTCTCCGAATTGTTAACCAAAGCTGACGGATGAGCCGGCCTCAAGTTTTATCTTGTCATTTGAACAAATGCCACACTTTGCTTTAATCATTAACTTTATGCCTTGGTAAATCTTCTGCTTAAACTACTCTGTGTCTGCGTGTCCTTTTTCTTTTTGTACCAACGTGTATGCGGGGGTTTCTCTCCCCTTATCTTCCGTGAGACCTTGTCTCATGATTCCATTATGTTGACGATGCAGTCCAAGGTGTAGTACATGATTTTCCTTCTTAGGCCAGTTAGGAGCAGCCAATTTTCCGCTTTGTGCCAAACCAGTATCTGCTATAACACCCGGCCAGTTGCGCTGATGACTAGCGCTCAGTGAATTTAGCTACGGGTTTGAAAGCAGTGTAGATGCACGGTGCCAGCCTGAAGTGGACGTCCGTGGTTGTAATGGAGGTATTTGGACGGTATTGCATGACTTCATGGGTGCTGGTTGGCATGTCATGTCTGACAGTTGGCGGAATCATTTGGCAACTGCGTATGGAAATATCCAGCGGCTTGGTGTGTTTTTCCTGGGAAATTCTCACAACATTTGAAGTCGTACATGGGGTTATGTAGCAATAATAAAATATCCTAGGCTCATGTGAGGCTGCCAGGTCTAGACTCTAAAGGGAACTTGACTCTCCTGAGTCATCAGTCACGTTGTTAGTGTGTGTTTAGTTTAGGTCAGAATTCCCTCATATGCTATGAATATAACTTGTGTTCAGCTTTTCAGTCAGTCAAAATTTATTTATAAAACACATTAAAACGACCAGTGCTGACCAAAGTGCTGTAAATCAGAAACTGTATAAAATCTTTTGCTTATAAAAGTGTATTGGTAAAAGTGTGTGTGTCTGTGAGAGAGAGCGAGTAAAGGGTGATATGAAATACCAGTGGGTTCCCCCAGTGTTGCACAATAGGCTGGATTTTATCCCCCACAAATAGACCGGACTATAAAGCGGCCTCTGAAACCATTTCTCTGTTCTTTTGTAATGGGTGCTGATAGCTTGTACCCTAACCACAAACGAGAGAGACAATCTTTTCAAAACCAATAACTACAACCTCTTTAGCTATGGAAAATGTAACATCCTGTTCAGCCTGGAGTTCATTTACTGGATCTACAAATAGTGTGGTTAACCAAGTACAGAGCATCGGCGATTGCATAGAAAATATAAAATTGTGAAATAAATGTGTGTGTTTACTGGTACTTTAACTATAGTAATAAACTAAATTAAATGCATTTTCTGATCTGTAAGGGGAGCGGAATCACTTGTTAATTTTGTTAAAGCCATTTATTTGGTAAGGTTAGTTTTATAATCTGGCTAATGTTACTGTAATACTCTTACCTTGATTTTGTGAATATGAACAGAATGATAATGTTGATTTATTTGTACAATGTTCAATCATTCTTTCCCAAAAACAATGAAACTTTGTCAGTCTGATATCAACACGCAGCACGGCCAAGTCAACTTAACTGCACTCTGACTGGGAACTGAGATACGAGCTGTTGTGGATGATGGTCACTTGGGTGCTTCTGACCCGAGGCTTCAGATCTAGCTTTAGATTTGTTCTGGATTTAGATTGAACCCCCCCCCCCCCCCAGAACCCAACAATGCTGTATACTCATGCTGCTTCAGTAGCAGGTTCTATCGGCTCTGGTTGGAGCTTGTTGACATTGAGTGAGTTCTTATCAGTCACATGGCTGCACAATGTGCTGAACTGACATTGAGGAAGTAGGAGTGGTTCTGGGTATGTGTGACTGTCCGCGTTAAGCCTTGTTGACCGTTTAAATTTTGATTGCTGAGTCATGTAGCTAAACACAAATGTAATGCTGGATAACTTTTTTTTTTTTTGGGAGGAAGGCAGCCTTTAAACGTTTCCTGCTTTCCTGTGTAACTTCACAGTTTGAAGTGTTGATGGGATTGACGTTATTGGGTTACTGGTCGTAACTGTGCCATACTGCTTATTTCTTTTGACATAAAGCCTTTTGAGAAACCATTTTTTTCCATTCTGGGAGTGCTTCTCAGATCCTTTTATTTGTTTGAGCATATATATATAAATAAAATATTTCTATTGGCAATGCACTTCCCAGGTGGAAAAGTAGCAATGAATATTAAACTTTTCCCCGAGAATGCTGTTCTTCTATTAAATTTTTGGGATAGATGATAAAAATGTCTGGAGCAGAGTTTGGCCACACAGCAAACGCCTTCAGACAGACAATGGCACCTTCTGTACTGTGGTGAAGACCAAGACTTCTGCATGTTTTCCAGACAATGTTTTCTTCTGTTCAGCTCCGGTGAATGAATTCTTGCCGTCCCCCTCTGTGTACATTTTCACGACCGCCCCCTCGCAATGGCGTGTTCGAGTGAGGCCTACATGTTTAACTGTCTTGTGTGTTCTCTCTGTGTGGTTCAGGTCGGGAACAATTCCACGGGTTGGGATCCATGTATTGTCGTGGTGCGTCTGCCATTCTCCTCACCTACGACGTCACCAGCTGGCAGAGTCTGGCCGAGCTGGAGGACCGCTTCCTGTCCCTGACCGACACCGCCAGCCACGACTGCATCTTTGCCATCGTGGGCAACAAGGCCGACCTCACTGACGCCAAGGCCATGGTCGTCGAGCAGGAGGTGGGGCAGGAGGAGAGCTGCCCAGCCAGCGTATGTCCCACACCTCCAGCCTCCCCCAGCGCGCACAAGCAGGTGCACCGCGAGGATGCCATGGCACTCTACCGCCGCATCCTCAGATACAAGATGCTGGACGAACGCACTAGCTTACCGGCCGAGAGCATGTGCTTTGAGACAAGCGCCAAAACAGGCTACAACGTGGACCAGTTGTTCGAGACTCTGTTTGACCTGGTGCTGCCTTCCATAATGAAGAAGAGGGACGACGAGAAGACCTCCACCGTCAACCTGGAACAGTCGGAAGATGTGGCCAAGGCCAAAAGCCATTGCTGCTCCTGACCTCTCCCCCCCACCACTGACTGGCACAGCTCTTCGCGCCCCGGGACGACGTCAATGGTGCCGCTAATAGATTCCCTATCGCTTGTGCTTTAACTGTGACTTCCCTTTTCCCCTCTCACGCATACAATGCACAGCCTACAGCCTCCGCATCAACAGCGGAGGGGACAGAGTACATCAAAGCTGGCGGCGTCTCACTGTTTGGATTTTCATTCCTGAAGACGCACGTGCGGTGATCATTTTGTGGGTTCTCCGCTCATGGTTCCATGAGCGAGTCATGGATAACGGAGGTAGTTTTGTTTTCCTCCTTCGTTCCATTAATTCACTGATTGTATGAACTTTCACCATGGTGTCTAACCAAAATCACTAGCAGTTCTGTTTTTAGGAATTTTATTACAGAGAATTCCAACTGTGACATCAACAGGCTTGTTTATTTTATTTTTTATTGGATGCATTTAATTTGTACCTAATCGCCCTATAAATGTGACTATTTAAAATTTTAAAACTTTCATTGTAAATTAAAGAACTATAATCTGGCTATTGGCTCTTTTGTGTCTCATTAGACCTGAAGAGAGGGGGCTTTGTGATTTTTGCCAGCTGTGTTTGACTTCCTGTCCCAATCTTCACTTGGTTGCCAGCAACACTGCTTCTGTGGCTCAGTGTGTGTTCCAAGCTACTGTGGTGTGGCAGAATTTCTGCATCTGTCCAATGACAGGAGTTCATTAGGGGTGGTCCTTCCCTGCACGGTAAGCTGTGATTGGCTATTCCCTTTGCATGATACATGAGAGGATGTGAAGTAATACTGCTTTGCATCTTGAGTGCAAAGTTAGAAACACAAGTTTGTCAGAATGACTTGGATGAACTAATCCCATTAATTAAACTAATACATACTGGTACATGAGTGTGTATAATAAATTCATCACTGAAATAGGTTATTGTAGCCCTGAAAAAGCTTATTGGAGAACCTATATGTAATTAGGTTTTTTTGTGAGCTGTTACCTCGTTAATTCTAGTGTGCACATATGTCAAGGTGCAAGGTAGGCTTGAACAGGAAAGCAAAGCAACAAAACTTTTTTAACAAAATGTATTTAGCAATTCATTGTGAAAATGAGCTGACAGACTTTTTAATTACATCATACTTTATGAAACATTGTAACGGCACATATACAATGAATGATTAAAATGTTGCTTGTACTGTTAGACTGCACACAACTCTTCAAGTTTTAGTATCCATGTTTTGAATCCAGCAGTCTTCATTTTACATGTATGTATGGTTCCATGATAGTGAAAATGGAAAAACTGAGTGGACAGAGAGCTTTAAAAATGGTTTCAGTGCATCTTTGGACAGACTGTGTTAGTTATTTAAATACAGATTTAATGTAGACATCAAAAACTGTAATATAGCTTCATAAAAAGTTGATGGGGAGGCTTCGTGTTGGAATGAAAAACGTGTTAGAGGATCATTATAGCAAAATAAAGCTACTATTATGAAAGGAAACTAAATAATCACATCTGCAAAAATCATCTGCTCCATTTGCCAGATGAACAGTGTTCGTGGTTCTGCAGAAGTGCTAAGTTCTGTCCCATGCTAACAATTGAAGGACTGGTTAAAAGAAGCAGTGCATCAATCTTTGGTCTGGCTGTATGTTCTTTAGTTACAGATGAAACCTTTAAACACATGACTGAGGTAATAACTTAAGCACCATTTCAAGCATGAAGTGAGAACAGGAGCCGTCTTTCTCAGGATTCGGTGTTTTCTTTGTCCTGTTCACCTTTTCGTCTTGTTTTTTTGCAGATCCAAAGAAGTCGGGTGGGGGGCAAGGTTTAGGGTGTAGGGCTTCACAGGTTCTTCATGCATACCTGGCAGCGGCTGATCCTAGACAGGAGCTGACCTGCCTTCAGTGTCTCGGACTCTGGCTTACTGTGAAAATTCTGCTCGATGGACGTCAGCCAGAAGCTATGCTTGTTGGCAAAGTAGTGGCAGGTCCCCTTGGCCCCGTTGCACTCGATGAAGGGTGTGGTGCGGAAGTCCTCCAAACAGGAGCCGGGGGATACCAACGACTGGCCGCCGCCTTCGCCCCCCGCCGCCGTGTGCTGGGAAAAGGATGAGAGATGGGTCAGAACCTTATTGCAAACCATGTGCAGGAGGCCAGATGCCTTTGGGGTATCTAAACCCAACGTCAGTGTGGCACAATACAAGTAAGCAACAACTCACCATGAGGAAAGAGTAGCCGATCCAGAGGCTGCGCCAGCCATCTGGGCACATCGGGATAGTGATATCCTGGCTGTGGATAGCGATGGCCACTGATGGTGCCTCACACACAGAGCAGCGACTGACGTACGGTTTGATCTCTGCCTCCTCCACAGGCATCATGGGAATGGGGGCGGTGGTAGAGAGCCAGTAGGACTTGTCATTACGGCTGGCATAGTAACAGACATCTCCAGGGTTGCAGTACAGAAACGGCATTGTGTTGAAACGCGGGAGGCAAGACCCAGCCAGGCCTAAACATATCAATATGAAAAAATGCAATCAGAATGTGAGATTGGCAGCAGGAACGTGAAGACCCTGACACCCTGGCAAGACTTACCCAGGTCCTGGTTGTGGGCTTTCTCCTGGCCCTCGAAGTAAAGCAGACTGTACCCCTCCCACAGCTTAGCCATGCCAATCGGGCACATGGGTGTCTGATCGGACTGGCTGTGCTTCACCAGCAGGTATCCCACGTTCACACTGCGCCCTGGCATCCCTGGGGGCCCAGGGAAGCCTGGCTGGCCTTGTTCTCCTACAGACGGGGGACAAGGGGACAGTCATGTTGATTCACCTTCACTGTGACTTCTGCTTTGTCTCTCATGAAAACATACTCTGAATTAGGGGTGTAATGATTCTCCAAATCCATGGTTAGGTTCAGAAATTTTTGTATCACAGTTCAGGTCACAGCTCAGTTCTCTTTTTTTTGGGGGGGGGTCTTGTGATATGTGCTTGTGTATTTTATACGTTGCCTGCCAGTCGAGGAAGCTTTTTTTTTTAAATGTGACAAATTATGTGCATTTTGTGTATGACACGATTGCCGTCCCTATATTCCACTGGATGACCAAAATGTTGCCAGACCGCTGACATGATTGTGCCCCAGGGGTCTGTGGTCTTAGGGTTATTGTCCATCTTGAGCTAATGAAATTATGCTGGCTTTTATCACATGCATGATCAAACAATCACTGGACCAAAACAGTCACGTCACAGACAATACAATGAGCGTAATATTAACAAAATATTCAGCTTGCCCTAACTTTAAATATAAAAAGAATGCTGAGAATTTATATGTCTTATAGTGTTAATTGTGAAATGGAAAAATGAGTTTTGTGACATTAATAATGTTATGGGAGCTCAACAGGCTGCACCTGTGGCAGTGGGATGGGGGCAGGGGCTGTCGGGGTTCTGTCTTCTGGAACCTCGATACGAGATCATAAATGTTTGTATTGCACTTTTGGTCTCAATTTCAGAACCATTACACCATCACTCTGAATACACCAAGCTTGAAAATAAGAGGCGGGGTATGAGGAGGAGATAGAGGGAATGATTTAGAGATTCTGAAAATCAGTAGTCTGACAAGGTTGTATAAATGGGATTTTGCCTTTTGTGAGTTTATGAAACCAACAGCACTTGATATATAGTACCAGTCCTACAAAGGAGAGTGATAAAGTGTTGCATCACATGGCCTGGCCACCTGATCTAAACACAGCAGAAATGGATTTGACCACAGAGTGAAGGAAAAATGACCAATGAGAGCTCAGCACAAACGTGGGTCCTCCTTCAGGACAGCTGGAAAAGCATCCCAGGAGGCCACCTCGTGAACCTGGTGTAGAGGAGACTGTAGGAGCAGCCAGTGCCTGGAGCAACTGGGATTAAGGGCCTTGCTCAAGGGCCAAAAATAGGATCACAAATAATTTTTTCGTTTAATACTTTTTTTGGTCATTGCATAATTCCGTATATGTTATTTTATAGTTTTGATGTCTTTATTCTAAAATGTAGAGAATAATGCAAATAAACCTTTGAATGCGAAGGATATGAGCTGTGTCCAAACTTTTGACTGGCGCCGTGTATAATATTCTGCCTTTGCTGTCAGTGTGGGTGATAAGGCAGAAGTATTCTGAAGGGCCTTTAATGTCTCATATATGCCCTCTTAATGCTCAGCCTCAGTCAGCCTGAACCATACTCCCCAGTTCAAATCCCCCTCCTCCATCCAGATGCATCCTTACCTTCAAGGCCCTGCAGACCTGGGTGTCCAGTTTGTCCTTGATTGCCACGGTAACCCAGTGTCCCTGGTTTGCCACTCACTCCTGGCATGCCCTTCTGTCCCTTTTGTCCAATGTGCCCTTGGGGCCCCCATGACAGCAGAATTACACATTAGACTGGGTTTGGGTGGGAGGGTAGATACTGGGCAGGGTGCTGGACTGGTGACTGGTCTTAGCCGGGCCCAGCTGCATAAAGCTGAGCTGCTTCAGCAAAACATTCAGAGAACTGAGAGAAAACTGAGACAAGCTTATGATATATTCTCTTCATACAAATAATAATAATAAACAACAACAAATGTCATATAGGAGGACCGTGAATCATCTACCTGGGTCACCAGGGGGACCCTGGGGGCCATTTTCTCCAGCCCTTCCTCTTGGGCCCTGGATACCATGAGGACCTGTGGGGCCCCTCTCACCAATCTGCTTGATAGGGAGCGGGACAGGACCCTGAGAGCCAGGCTCCCCGGGAAAACCTTTTATAAACAAAAATCTGGATGAAAATGTGCACGAGAATGGACAGGCAGCATCATGCTGAGGGCCCTGACAGCACCTTTACACACCGCTTCTGATTTGATGCGATCTCCTAACACATTATCGATTATCATCCCAAGCTAATGGAGCAGCACGCAGGACGACGGCGCTACCTGGAGGTCCAGTGTCTCCCTTGGGACCGAATGGACCCATGTCTCCTTGGATGCCAAGTCTCCCAGGAGTCCCCATCTCTCCTTGCTCTCCCCTTTCACCTTTGGGGGACATATGATACAATTCAGTTACATCACAGGTCTGTTTTTTTTATTTAAAGAAGCAGCAGCTAAATCCCCTCAATTACGTATTTAAACTACAGATCCACTGTGCAGCTGCTACACAGGACAGTCATAGAAGGTCATGACTTCCAGACCCCAAACCTTTGAGTCCCGGGGGTCCATCTTGCGCTTTTACCCCTGGATGTCCTTTATCTCCATAATCGCCCTTCTGCCCTTGTTTTCCAAAGACTCCAGGGAGACCCCTGTCCCCCTTTTCCCCATTTGCAGATGGGTTCCCGGGGGGACCCTGTGCCCCAGGGTAACCTGTGAAACATCATCATACATGATCTAACTCACACAGAAACAAACGGTAAAGAAGCTACAGAACCAGAACATCCTGAACCGCCGCTGCTTTCAGTATCTAAATAGTATTTTCCTTAAGCTTCCATCACTTATAGGATTTGGTGTATCCTATCCATCTATGACCCACCTTTAGCACCTTTTGCTCCAGGAAATCCAGGGTCTCCAAGTGAGCCCTTCCTGTCTGGGCTTCCCTGAGGCCCTGGTGGGCCTGGAGGCCCTGGCAGTCCAGGTGAGCCCAGAATACCTGAGGAGAGCATGTATCCAGCACAATGATGTTCTGTTATGTTCTATGGCAGACTGACACTTGGCTTCCTTACTCCAGGGTAAGGAGACAGGGTCTGGCTGTTTGTACACACAGCATCTTCAAGGTTTCAACGGATTATGCAACCACCGTATTCAAACTAACCAGGATCTCCGGGAATCCCGACCTCGCCGCTTGACCCCGGCAAGCCGCCAAAGGGGCTTGGGATCCCAAACTCTCCTTTGGTTCCCTTCGCTCCGGGTTCACCTACAAGTCCCCAGATATCCAAGCCTGCCGAAAAAAAAGAATATCACTTTCTATGAATGCCACGCCTATAAGATTCTATGAACACATCCATAACACATTATAATGCATCCACAAAGCATTATAAACATGGCTATAAATATTTAGAAAAAGACATAACACATTATAGCCATGATATGCATAAGAAATGCTCTATGAAGCTCTCCTCTGCAATGAAGAAACCTTCAAAATGCAGTATAAAGCATCCTTAATTCTTATACTGACTATTGTAATGCAGTACAAAGGTATTTATAGTGCAATATAGATGAGCTTCAGTTGAGTTTATGAAGTATCTTCAACATCATAATGCCTTATGACTATCAACACAAGATGCTTAATGCTTTATTAATTCCTATACTGACAATTTTAATGCATTATAGGTGTTGCCAAAAAAAAGCACCATGATTTTTCCAGCTGGTTCTTTTAGGAATATAGAATTTTTCATTTTTATGAATAGTGGAGGAATTCCTATCATCCTTTAGCATGGATCTCACTTTGCCCTGCTCAGAATGGGAAGTACCTGGGAGTCCTTGGGTGCCCTTTTGTCCTTTCAACCCAGGCAGGCCAAAAATACCCTTGAGACCAGGAAAACCTGCAAAAAGATACACAGCACTTACAACTAGTCTGACTTTCTAACAAAGAAACGAAGCATAAGTGAGAAGCGTTGGCGGACAGGCGCGGTAGACGGAGTGCCATCATAATGACTGGCTTCTGTGCATGGTAACCTGTCACACACCTTTTTCTCCTGGAAGACCTGATACACCATCAGTGCCCGACTCGCCTGGGATTCCCGGCCAGCCCTTCTGGCCTGGACTGCCGGAGAAGCCTCTGATTCCCTTAGAGCCTAAAAACACAACATCAACATTCAATACTTCTGCTGATTTTTACCTGAGGAAAACCATTTACTACATAACAATAATAATGATAATACTAGATACTTCATTGATCCCCATAGGGAAAATTTCTTTACTCCTCCCCCCAACTTGCTCTCTGTGGGTGAGAGCAAACTGGCCACGAAGGACAGCCACCCATAGCAGCTCCCAGGGAGCTGGGGGTTAAGGGCCTCGCCGAAGGACCCGTAGATGTGCCGAGGCCAGGCTCAAACCAACAACCTTCCGATCACAGGCACAGAGGCTTGGCCCACTAAGCCACACGATGCCCACATAGCAACAGCTGCGGCAGAGGGGGCTCCTGTCTTTCAGTAGAAAGCTGTGTACTTCCTTCTTACCTGGGTGGCCCTGTGACCCCAGCAGCCCTGGCACTCCTTTCATACCCTCAATGCCATCAAACCCTGCGCTGCCGTAGTCACCCGGCTGACCGGGATGTCCCTCAGGACCTGTAGGTGAAACACAGCTCTTAGCAGCACAAATAAGACAGTTACTGTGGCACATTAAATGTATGTGTGTGAGGAGGCATGATAGCCTCCACTTTTTTGTATTCGGTTGTCCTTTTCAGGTTCATGGGGGTCTAAAGCCTATCTTGGAAACTACTGGTGTAAGGTGGGGAATAAACCCAGACGGGGCAGCAACCCATCGCAGCATGGAGATTCTTACTGGCCTTTAATAATTCTTAAAACACGGGTGGGCATTCTTTTCCAGAAAGGGCCGTTGTGTATGCTGGTTTTCGCTGCAACTCCCTAATTAGATTCCTCATTAGAGGACTGATTGGCTAGAGTCTTCACACCTGGGTTTGAACAGCTGACCTAAAGGTTACCCCAAAAACCTGCATACACACCGGCCCTTTGCGGATAAGTTTGGCCACCCCTGCCTTACAACAACAGTTAGCGAGATTTAGTCTTACAGAGTCACATTAAAAGGTACCATTCACACTATTCTACCTCTGCTTTTTGGCCCAATCAAGGACCCTTCAGGTCTGGCTAATTTGGGGAATTTGGGCCCATAGTGTAAAAACTGCACTGCTCTGCTGGTTGCACGCCCGGTGTTTGTCTAAATGTTGTTTTGTTTCACAAACCAGGTTTTGTAATGAAGTCTGGCATTAATGGCAGGACACAAGCATGCCTCGCATCCACATCCCATTGTCCGTAACTTACCAGAGTCTCCAGATATACCACCTTCACCTCTCAGTCCTGTGGAACCTGGCAGATTGATGATCGGGCCTCCTTCACCTGCCGAAATAATCTCCTAATTAAACCATCGAACTTGTGAATAACACTACAGTTCTGTTATTCTCCTCCAATGTTAAGATGAAAGCTACAGCTCTGAATGTAACCATGCATCTGATAGGAAGAGACCCACAGAAATAGCTGGCATGTTTCATACCTTTGCCCCCCTTCAAGCCCGGTTCCCCAATGGATCCGTAGGCTCCTATTGATCCCTTGCTACCCTGTAACCGTAACACCAATGAGCATCGTTCGGGAGCCATGCCCAGTGTTCAAGTGCTGCTGGGCTGCCCCTACTTACCTTGATCCCAGGCATGCCAGAAAACCCCTCAACTCCTTGGTTTCCAGTGGGGCCTGGCATCCCCTTGAGCCCTGTCAGGCCCTGCAACCCAGGGCTGCCCTGGGTACCTTTCTCCAGGCTGGGCTCTCCAGGAAAGCCATCCAACCCAGGCATACCTGGCACGCCAGGCATACCCTTGGTACCTGGAGGGTTAGACAACCAGAATTGTCAGCAGTTACCTGGGTGCAACCCCTGTAAAGACTTCAGCTCCAATCAGAGTTCCTAGCTGCAATACCATGTACCTTTAAGGGCTAGCAATCAGTGCCCTAGTGCAGTGTTTCCTAATTTGATTCTCGGGGGCCCACAAACAATCCATGTTTTTGAGCTGGGAGGGAGCTAAAATGTGGACTGTCTGGCAGGCAGCTTGGAGGGAGAAAAAACGTGGGCCGGCTATGGGTCCTCGAGGACCGGATTGGGAAACACTGACCTAGTGACAGGAATAATGAGGATTATGTTTATATTATATTGTATGTCCTCCACAACGTGATTAAAGCCTGTTATTCTGACACTGTGGGGACCATTTTCAGGTCCCCACAAAGATCTGTGACTGCAATCAAAACTAAAAAAGGAGAGTGCCTACAAAGATATAATTACAAACCTGTATGTATGTGTGTGTGTGTGTGTGTGTTTGTGTGTGGGGGGGTTATTTAACCCAATGAATGGTGATGACTGAATGTTTCATATGGTTGAAATGATGTTATAGCAAATAGCTGAAAGGAGGGAAAACGTGGGCTGTCTGGGCGTCCTTCAGAATCCAGTTGAGAAAGGCAGGCTTACCTCTGGGCCCTGGGAATCCTTGATCTCCAGGTGTCCCAGGATTGCCCTTAAACCCCTTCATCTCTACCTTTACGGATTTTGGGATTGTCGGTTTTTCACCCGGAGGTCCGACCAGCCCCCTCTCACCTGACACACAGATGCACGCACATATAAACAATACACAAAGGATATGTAATTTTTCTTTATTTTATAAAGCCTGCTTCATCATTCACTAGTCTAACGCAACAGATTTGTGTGTCAATAAATGACATTTCATCAGCAAACTCTGGTGTATTGGGCAGTCCCTATGTATGCTATTATTACTACAGGCTTCAGGGACCTCTACTCTGCTTAGCCTGCTGGTTCTATGAGAGATGATCAAACATAAGACACCAGATCAGCAGATGGTCCCCAGACTTACCCTTTTCGCCTTGTTGTCCAGTGGTACCTTTCTCCCCTGGAGTACCTATGAAACCAGTTTTGCCTTTTAGACCAGGAACACCCTGTAGACCTTTGAGGCCCTGCTCTCCAGTGAAGCCTTGCAAGCCTAATGAGCCTTTAGAACCTGCATGGGAACAGAATTGCAACTGGATAAAGCCAGATAAAAAAGCAACTATGTTACCTTAAACTGCTTCATCATTTGCATGATGGCTTACAGAAATGAGATGCCACTGCAGGGTTGGCGAGAGATGGACACAAACCTTTAATTCCAGGCATACCATTGAAGCCAATCTCGCCTTCTGCTCCTGGATTTCCAGGAGACCCATTGCTGCCTCTTTGACCAGTGTTACCTGGGTCTCCTGGGAACCCCTTCATTCCCACTGGACCAGGAGGTCCTGAATCACCCTGAAGCCCTTTAACTCCAGGGATACCTATAGGACACGATAAATAATGTATTTCTCACCACAGTTTATCAAGATCCCCCCCAGACATTCACCCAAAAACCGGGAGTATCTCACCTGGTTCACCAAGTGCCCCCTGAGGGCCTGAAGGCCCTCTCAGTCCTGCTGCCCCAGGGTAACCAAATATTCCTGGTGGGCCTGGTTTTCCTTCTTCCCCTTGCAGACCGATAGGACCCATCTCACCCTTGAAACCAACTATACCAGGCATTCCAGGCATTCCTGTGAGGAAGGTTGAAGTTGAATTGGGCTGTTGGAGCAACCTGCAACAGCTTGATTGTATGTGTATTTATATTTTATCTCTGTTAATTATATTTTGTTGGTATTGATCCATACCTAGAACCCTAACCAGGATAAGCAGTTGAAGGGGTGATGAATGGATGGATGGATGGATGGATGGATGGATGGATGGATGGATGGATGGATGGATGGATGGATGGATGGTATTGACCCCTTGTACTGCTCTGAGTTATTCCTCACCTGGATAGCCCTGTTGGCCAGGATCCCCAGGGACGCCCTTTGGACCTTGAAGTCCTGGAGGTCCTGATTCTCCAGATGGCCCAGGTAGTGCGTCCAAAACCTCCCCATGGTCACCTTTCTGTCCAGGATCCCCACGTTTGCCTGGTCTTCCTGGAAAACCGGGTGTCCCTGGCTGGCCCCGGTCGCCTGGTTTACCCTCATCACCACGGGGGCCCGTAAAACCTGCAGTTTGTCACATTAATTGGCCATCTTTTTAAAAAAATGGCACATTTCTGTCCTATGTATGATAATGATTTTTTTTTTTGCATGTGGTTAATTTCACATACACCCAGCCACAGCAGTTGTGTTTACCTCCACTCAGACTCTCAGACCATGCGTTTGTGTGGGACCCCCTGTTGGCCAGAAACTGTCACTACACTAAATATTAACACATTCCTACAGCATCTTCTGCTAACCAGCTAGCTAGCTACGATCTTCAGAGTCTGCTTGCTAGCTATTTATTTAGTTTAAGAGGTGCAATACATAGCTGGAAAGTTCAAGTCCAAAAGGTACAAGTCCAGACCAAGGTTTTGTTACAACCAACCGGTGAAGCATAAAGGGTCACAGTCACAGAGTACTCAAGTGGTTGGCTGAAACAAAACCTTGGTCTGGATTTGTACTTTCAGGACCTGACCTTTCCACCTCTGGGACACAGAAATAACCCACCCTGTCCAGACTTGGAGTAGTCCAAGCTTGTGGTTGGCTGGAATAGTTCTTGCGTAGCTGGACATTATTCTCATTAATATACAATATTATCAGAAAAAAACATGTCTTTTTAGCCCATAACATAATTAGCTAGGTGCTAAAGCACCAGCATGATGTAACAGAGATGGATGCTGTGAATCTGAGGAAGAAATTGGTAAGTTAAGGTTAATCAGACACTCACCTGGGGGGCCTGGCATACTTCCTCCACCTGGATCTCCTCTCTCACCTTTGAGGCCTTCTTCCCCAGACAGTCCTGGTATCCCTTTATGACCAGGTGGACCTGAGGCAGCAAAAAGGCTTTTAAGATCTGACAGAGCTAGGTCTATATATACCGTCTCATTCTTTGAAAAATTTCATTTTGCACTGGACAATCAATAACAGTTTTGGAGCTCATTACCTGGGTGCCCATCGGCGCCTGGAGGTCCAGGAGGGCCCCGTTCACCCGGAGGCCCTGGCAGAGCGATGCACTCTCCTGTGAAATCACAAGAATCCCACACTGCATAAGGCCCAATATTCTTCTCTATGCAGCCATGTCTCATTGACAGCATGCTGGAGAAAAGGTCTTATGAATTACGCCACAAAAACGCGACAGTCAGTATGTCAGCATGTGTTGCTGCATCATGGGAAAGCCAAGGTGAGGTGTATAATGCTGAATTACTGAAATCGGAGAGAAAAAGTGGACATGAAGGTTTTATGAGGCGACGGCAGCACAAGCTTTTCAGTTGGAGGCTATACCTGCAGCGTTCATGTGCCCACCATGTTCCAGATCACAGCCTCCTTCCAGAACCAAGAGCAAAGGGTACCACAGAGGAAGGTTAGGGTTAGCCCAGTTATACAACCACATAAGCAGCATGTGCTGAAGCTACAAGCCCATAGGTCACAGAGCAGCCCATAGCCCACTGAAATGTAGCAAGACTCCTGGCAGAGCATGGCGTCAGTAAGTTAACAGAGCTTATGTGTTGAACCTTCAGACTGTAAGTACTATTATAATAAATATTGTGAATCGTTCAGTAGGCTAGTATGGCTAAAATACACAGCTGAATAAAATTGCCTTGATGTGTACTGTCAAGACTCAGTAGAGAGATCAAGAAAGATTAAGAAGAAGAAGAAGAAGAAGAAGGGACTAACCTGGAAGGCCTTTGGGCCCAGGGGGTCCTGCTTGGCCGTCAGACCCCGAATCACCAGGAGGACCTGGCAGCCCCTTTTCTGCACCCAGAACTATGCCAGGGTACCCTGGCTCCCCAGGGGACCCTAGAGGGCCAGAAGAACCCTTCACTCCCTTCTCTCCAGAAGGTCCAGCGGGCCTGTCGCCCTGAAGCACAAACCAGAGGATACATGCGAACAAAGACAGACAGACAGACACACACACACACACACACAGGTTTGAAATTATATCTTTGTGGGGACTCTCCATTCATTTCCATGGGGGAAAACTCTAATCCCAGCATAACAACCTTGACCTCTACCCAGCCCTAACCTTAACCCTAACCATAAGTAATCAAACAAAATAGAACTTCTGGGAAACACTTCACATTACAGGACACAAATACTTAGTAATAACTCAGTTACTACTGAAGTACAAATCATGAACAAATATAGTCACTACTTGAGATAAGATGCATCATGATTTATTAATGAACAAAAATGATCAGTATTTCATGTGTTATTTATGATTCGTTCCTTCAGTAGTTCCTTCAGTAGTTCCTTCAGTAGTTCACAAAGGTTTACAGAAACGTAGAAACACATATAGGGTCACCCTTTACTCAAGGGGACACAAATAATGTGTACATGCTTACTTAGTGCATTAATTAATCAGTAATTAATTAATTAATAAGTGTTTGTTACATACAGATCCCACATTCACTCATCATTGGTCATGTATTCCATTCAGGAACTATATTAGTTAACTAATTAGTTCAAAATTAATTAATAGTCCCTGTATGATACATAAGTCATCATAATTAATTAATGATGAACTAACACTTAGTTAAGTTAATTAATACATTAAGTAAGTGTGAACTACTACATTGTGTCCCCTCCAATACAGTGTTAACACTTGTGTTATTTATGACTTGTTCCTTCAGTAGTTCTTCACAAAGGTTTACAGAATTAACAGATATAGTGACAAATACAGTAACTGCTTGAGAAAAAAAACATGCGTCACTATTCATTAATGATGAATTAACATTATATCAGCATGTGACTAAGACTTAGTTTGTGGTTAATTAATACATGAGTAATAACACTGCCATATTATTTGTACCCCGTCAAGTAAAGTGTTACCCACTTTTGGCATTTTTAGTTTTTTGATTGCAGTTACAGATTTTTATAAAAAAAAAAAAGTGGCCGAAAAAGAGGTCCCTACAACATAACAGATTTTTATCGCATTGTGGGGACATTTCGTCTTCATAATGCAATATACACTACCAGTCAAAAGTTTTTGCACACCACAGGTTTTTACCACTTTTCCATTTAATTCATGAACTGCAGATTTTTTAAATTCTTGTTAAGCATTATATATAAGGTTAGTTGAGTGAACAACTATAAATGAAAAAACTAATTTCCTTTATAACATGGAAAGTGTATGTAACAGTGCATGTCTGACACCCTATTACTGGTTATGTGATGATGACATAGTCAAATTCTATGCTGTCCATTAACTTTAAATGCTCTAGTTAACTGTTTCATCCAATGAAACAGATCAATATTTAATGTCCCTTGTAGAAAGAATGCCTCAAATTTGCTCTGCTGTTATAATTGGTAGAGGAGATTACTTTGATGAATCAAAGATATGACATTTTCCTGCTAATAAAGGTACTTAAATGGTGAACAAGTTTATTTGTTATAAAAGAGTATTGGGTGTTTTTAAAAAAAATAAATATTAAGTAACATGCAAATGTAGAAAATCTCAGTGATGCAAAAACTTTTGACTGGTAGTGCATGTTCATGAACTGTCCCCTTTAATACAACGTCGTTTAGTCCCATGCATCCACCCTGTCCAGCTGACGTTATTTCATGTTGAGTCAAAGCAAAGCTGACGCAATGGATCACACAAGCACCAGCACCGAGCCAATAAACTAGCCTCAACACGAGCAGCGTAATTATTAAGCTTTAATTGTTCAGCAAAAGACCTTGTCAGAGAACTATGAGGCAGTATAAAAAATTGTTCATAAATTAAAATCTATTAATCGTGATCTCTCATCGCCCAACCCTACGTCACACACTCTCACCTCAGGACCCTGCTTGGAGTTAATCAAGATTTGAGCCAATTCCGTGTCTGTTTCCCAGCTTTTTGGACCTCCTGCTGACCTGGGCCTGATTTAATACGTAGCCCCCAGCTACCCTGGCTGAGGGGGCTTGAGCTGGGCAGACCGTGGACACGGACAGTGGTCGTGTGAAGCACAAGAACGCTCCAGGTGAACACTAAATGATCTTTTCTTCACCAGTCTAGCTGTGCTAACACACACACACACACACACACACACACACACACACACATGCTTCTCAGTCCTTCTGCTGACTGGCATACGTGACACATGATGTTTACTCACTTTGATGTTTTATTTGTGTCTTCTGAGTGTCGTTTTGGGACAGTCCACCCATCCCAGTTCTGTTGTCCTTCTCTCTTGTGTTTTTTGCCTCTTCATAAACGGTTTATTCCATGCATGGTATAGATGCCTGTTGACACAGCTCTGGTTCTGTTTGAGTACTGACTCCAAGGTATGACAGGTGGGGCCTCTTCTGGGTTACTGACAGTCCTGTAATCATATGTGCCTAAAGACTCCCTCCTCCTTCCCAGTGGGAGGTAGTTGTCCATGTGGTGAAGGTGCGGGGAACATAAACAGGACAACGGTTCCATTTGGTCAGGGTCAGCCGGGAACACCCACAGGCTGTGCCATTGGTCAGGGTCAGCCGGGAACACTCGCCACACATGTCATAATCTTGACCAGTTATCTCCCATTTTATATATTATATATTTTATGTCATTTTCATATTTCTCTTGCCTCTGTTGGTTATATTGTTGTCTATTCTTTGTATAATTAAAAGCTTTAGTCAACACTTCCCAATTTAGGACAAGCAGGTGCAGCGGATGGCTGGATGGAAGGATGGATGGATGGGTGGGTGGGTGGATGGATGGGTGGATGGATGGATGGATGGGTGGAAAGTTGAAATGTCTTGAGTAGGGACCAGTGCTGCTGGGAACCACTACAGGTGAAGAAAAAGATATCTGTGGCCTAGCCGGAGTGAGGCGGTGTGGAAACGGCACGGTATCTTGTTACCGGTAGTGCGTAAAGCGATCTGTCTGTCTGGCAGGGACGGCGAGGGGGGGGGTGCGTGTCGCCATTACACGGACAGTCACCCTGGGGCTGTTTGATCTTTGGCTCTTATGGATCTTCCCGTGGAGTTCCTCGTGAAATGGTGGATGTAATTTAAACATGGGGACGCTGAATAAGGCGCTTCTTCATGCGGAGAGCTTCCTCGTGAGTGATTAAGAGCCCAGCTGATATTATCCTTGGGCTGTCTTTAGGTTAATCCGTTGTCCTTTTTAATGCCACTGGTGTCTCTTGGATGTCAGTTTGCAGCCCCCCCCACCCACCACTCTTCTGGGAGCTCAGGCCTGCTGTCATTATTCTGGTTATCATTCCTGTTTAACCTCTAGCTTTGGCTTGTTAGCGGAATTTAAAGGGCCCTCGGTCGATGCACCGTGTTTGAAGGCCTGACCGATTCTCTCAATGTGCACCATGGCGGCTCCTGTAAACCCCATCCAGATGCAGCATGGATCTCTCCTTCCCAAAGTCGCCAGCCTGGTAATTAATATCCGGGGGGGGGGGGGGGGGGGGGGGGGGGGGGGGGGGGGGGGGGGGGGGGGGGGGGGGGGGGGGGGGGGGGGGG
>JAODLD010000001.1:44031261-44061314 GCA_026781065.1 Mormyrops boulengeri
ACGTTTGACCAGTAGTGTACACATACCCCCCCCCCCGCCACACACACACACACACACACACACACCCTCTTATGAACGAAGGCATTGCAGGTATACAAGTATATATGGGATGATTCTTTATAATCCTTTGCAATTCAAAGTAATTCATATTCTACGTCTTGCTGCATTGGACGATTTTACATTCTCCAAAGGACATCGGTTAATATGTAGCCTCCAGAAGAGAGGAGGGACTCACAGGAGGACCTCGCATGCCAGGAATTCCGGAAAATCCACTAGGTCCAGGCTGACCTGGGTTTCCGGTCTCCCCTCCTACACCAGGGTCCCCTGGGTCACCCTGAGATCCTACAAAACACCCAGAGAGTCACTGAGCCGGCTGCTAAATCAACCACGCGAAACACCTGCTTGTTTTCTATCGCCGTTAGCATTTTCAGCACCTATTATTAGCTGGAGACGCCTCTAAGAAACACAGACTGTTCCCTGTGAAGCGGAAAGGAAGACCACACTGTGGGCAGGCGTGGGGGGAAGCAGGTACCTTTTTTGGTGGCTTCCCACTGCTCTCCTTTGTGGCCCTTTGGACCCGGATACCCTGTTTGGCCTGGGAAGCCCTGGAGATGAATGATTGAGAAGGAGCTGAGTTATGCATGCGTGGCTGCATCCGCAAATGGCTCGTTTTACGCTGTATTATCTCATCCCATGTCCAAAAGGGAAACTGATTCCACAGAATCCAGGAATTACAGTTACATGAAGAAGGCACTGAACCCCAAATTACATTTACTCATTTATTTGATGCTTTTATTTAAGGGTTACAATGTTCCTGTGCTCCCTGGAATTTGAACCCATGACATTGATAGTGCAAAGCTCTACTAGTTAATAAAAAACTGTGAGCATCCATCCATCCATCCATTTTCTAAAGCTACTTGTGCTATTCAGGGTTGCGGGGGGGCCTGAGCCTATCCCGGAGCCTACAGGTGCAAAGCAGGGAACAATCCAGGATGGGGCGCCAACCTATTGCAGAACTGCATGAGCAATGTTAGGTAATTTGGTTATCAGACTGAATAATATTGATAAGGGGGCCTGTGTGAATGAGAATAGCTAATCTGGCAGTGGCTTGTGTGTCATCCCCAAAAGGTCACAGCTTACTGGCCATCCGTCTTCACCCTGTGGTCCCGGCTGGCCTCTGCCTCCTGGCTGGCCCCACTCTCCTTGTACGCCTTGGTGGCCGGCTGGCCCTGGTAGGCCAGCAGGGCCAGGCGGGGACTCCACAGTACTGCACTGGCAAGGCCCCGGGTCTCCTAATAGAAGGGGCCCATAGGAGATATGCTCAAATGGGCTCAGGCCTCACCTGGGAAGCACTTTGATATTCGGACCAAGGATGTAGGCTGAAAATGCAAGAACAAACAATCTGCCATGGAGACAGATGTCAAAGCTTCACCTTTAGAACCTTTCAATCCAGCAAGTCCTGGACGCCCAATTTCACCTACTAAACCTTTAAACTCAGTTTCCCCTGAAAAGCAAAAAAAATCAAAAATAAAAAATTGGTGCATGAACCGTCATTTTGTACATCAGTGCTACACACAACAGCCATCTGCCACCCCATCAGGGCATCTCCCTAAGCAGCAGAGGTCACTCCTCTCCAGACTGCTGTTCTTATTTCGTCCCACCATAGCACTGGTGTCCACTTACCCAACACTCCATCCATGCAGACCCACAGACGGTCCATGTGTTTGCTCCCTCCCAGCTCCCTGCCGGACAGTCCACATTTTTGCAAGAACGTGGACTGCCTACAGGTCCCCCGAGGACCAGATTGGGAAACACTGACTTACAAGATCCTCTAAGACCAGGGGCTCCGGGAAGGCCGGGCTGACCATCATCACCAGGAGATCCAGCGATCTGAGCAGGGGCTCCGGGATTGCCAACATATCCTTTGGTGCCTTTCTGTCCCTTTGGCCCAGGGGGACCAGGATATATGGCTAGGAATCAGAGAGAGACAAAAGAATAATGTTTGGCTTATATTTTCCAATTGTAAAACGTTCTTTGGACACCAAGAACTAGAGAGACAGGAAGAGTAAAGTTCATGCGTTTGGAACTGGTTATGCCCTAAGTGCCGTCTTACCACTGCTGGGTTCAGGTGAAGGTCCGGAAGGACCTGGCACACCCTTCTCTCCCCGTTCCCCGGTCTCACCCTGAGGGCCCATCTCACCCTGAGGGCCTGGGGGTCCCACTGCAGTATCAAAACAAGCATGGATTGGCTGTCAGAATGACTAATAGATCAGATGATAATCGTAAACATTCATACTCAGTCATCATACCTAAAGCCGTCCCATGACCTATCACGTCACCAGGGTCTCCCCTCTGACCCTGAAACACAAGTCTTGGTGTTACTCAACAAGTACATCAATTACACTTTGGTAAATTTGCTAACATATGTGTTTTTTACTGCAATACTACTGAAGAATAAACATTAATGTGGACCCAAGATTCTGACCTCGTGTTGTGATTGTAGTCTTTCGTGAAATTGGACCTTTTTAGCGACTCATATTAATTGGCCCATACTGACTATTTTAAAAACCTTGTTGTGACCAGCAATCAAGAATACCAAAATTGAGACAGCTGTTGGTCCCATTGGAATTACTTGAACTTGAAGTTAATAACATGTTTAGCTTCATAAATAGACAAAATGAAGCATGCAAACTTCTTTCTGTCTTTTCTCTCTTAATATGAGTGCCAAGAAAATTGTATAAAACCTTGGCTCCGATTCTTCCATCTAAACCAGGAAATCCGTCATATCCCTGAAATGACAGATGAGCAATGATTAGTAGACCACCCATCTGGACAAATTAAACGCTTTACTCAAATCTCCTATCCTTCACTTGTACTCTTTCTGTTCTTCGATCCACCGAGCAGGAGCCAAGCTAAAGGGACAGGTGAACTCACCGGTGCTCCGGGTGCACCATCAAAGCCCGAAGGTCCCTGAAAGTGAAGTGAGATTAGATAACATTTTGACAGCCACAAAAACAAAAAGCTACTTAGTCAGCTTTGAAAGAATATAGCAAACTGCCAACCCGTTGGCCAGGAAATCCCATCACTCCGGATTCTCCTCTGTTATCAGCCTGCAGAGACAGACAGGAGAATGGCACATATGGACTCAGCTCAGCATTCTGCTCTTAGCCTCTTAACAGGCAGCTCAACAGAAGCTAACAAGTGGCTCACTTACATTGTCGCCTTTATCGCCTCTCATCCCCTTTTGTCCTTTTTCACCCTTTGAAGACAAACAAGCAAGCAGAAGCGTTAAGATACAATGTCAACTACCTCAAGCCTTGAAGTTGCCTCAAGCCTTCACACATGCTTGTTATATTTCCATTACAGAAGTTCTCCAAAATGTGGAAGGAGTCACATGTGATTCAACAACCAGAGTTGGGGGCCAAACCATAGGCGACTGTGGACCCTGTTCCAGGGGGCTTTAGCCATCCTATTTTTGTGCCCATGTGAAAAAATTTTTTTTTTAAAATCATTTACCATTTTATCTGGTATTTACATGCACAGTCAGTACAAATTTTATCGCCATGGGGTGGGATGGTGTCCTGTATTTCTTCAGCTTGATGGTGGCCCCTCTATGAGTCAAATCCTAGCATTGCCCCGGGCCAAACTGTCAGCCTTTCCTGGTGGGGGGCCCTTCGGTTGTATCTTTGACATATAGTATCATATCCTGTCCATCACATGCACCTGACCCTCTTGTCTCCTCCCTGGCGTGGCCCTAACAAGTCACACCTGTTACTCATTTGTTTTACCTCTTGTTCGTAACCCTCGTGGTAATCACTCCCGCTGCCTCTCATTAGCTCCCTCGTCAGTAATGTACGAAAGTACTTCCAAGTCCTGTTCCCCAGTCCTGTCATTGACATCATTCCTCCCATTTCCTGTGCCCTACCTTTTGCTCGCCTTCCTGTTTTGATCTCTCGTGGTCCCATTTTGTTTCACTGTCCCTGTTGTTTAACCCCAATAAAGTTCCCTATTGTTTGCCTTAGTGAGATGAGAGTCACTCCAGCTTATAGTAATGAGTAAATACAACATTCTACTGGAGAAACTGAACTGCCAACTCAAATGGATGGTGTGGAAGATAAATAAAATCAACATCTTCAAAAGGTCTTAGTTAAGCTACTTAGAATAAAACTCTGGACCTCGCAGTTGGTGAGCTAAGTGTTCTCCTTTATTCAAGCTATACAGCACAGCCCTCCAGCCACACTCTGGTGCAAGCATACCACACCCAAAAAGCAGCAAGTTAATATACTATAACACCAATTCCCCTACAAGGCCTTCGAAGTCCTGATTGGTCACAAAACACCAGCAAACCAAGCAAACCACACTCAACAAACATATTTCCCCAGCTCTATTGGTCTACCTTGGCATCAGGGTGTCCACCTCTCAGCCAGCATCCCCCCACTTTAATCGATATTCACATGATCCCCCCTTGGCCTCATACGAGTCTCACACACAATCCAGTCCAACCAGCCTGGGAAGGAGGGCAAAAACCCAAAGCTTTAGCAAAATTCTACTCCCAACCCTCCAAAAGGCAGGGCCCCCCTTTGCGGTCCATGGTTGGTATGGCTCACAAACTACAAGTCCATACGGGAAACTATAGAACTACAGTAGAGAGTAACTCTTAGGGGTACACAACCATACAACATACTGCGTATAGCATATTGCAGCTACACTCTAGATCTACAACATTCTGTGTACTCCCTTGAGTTTGGCCAGTCGGGGCAGTGTCGAATCCCTTCCTATGGGTGCTTTCCCCCCTCCGTGTGCTGCCTGTCTCTCCAAGGTCTCAAGGCCTGTGACTATGTGCAAACTGGCTGTGAGACAAGGGCACATTGTATTCAAAACAATATCTTCTTGCTTAAGGCCTAAGACATAACAGACCCAATACGCCTCCCTCCTCGGGCCTACTGATGTCCAACTTTCTTTCCACAATGGGAGCAAAACCAATAGCTCGCTTTCCCAAGGTTGTTTCATCCCCAGATTTAAAAAATAAGTCACGTGGTTTAAGTGGTTCTCAGCACATCACGATGGACTCACTGGTAAACTGCCATTTGGTCCAATATGCTGATGAGTGCCATTCCCGGGCAACCCTGGTTCGCCAATCTCACCCTGAGATCAGAAGACAGACACAGTGAGAACCTCCTCATTTTCGGAGCTCTACAGCTCCCCCCGTAGGTTGGCATCTTACCTGATCTCCTTTGGCTCCCTTCAACATTTCCTTTGACATATGTGGAGTGGAGCCCTAAAGGATTAACAAAAGGTTATAGTTGGAAGGTGTGTTTCATATCCAATTGAACGATAACCTTCATTTAAATCAATTCACTTTCTGACCTGCAGAGGGCAGCATTTTTAAAACAGAAATCTAAACCATCTAAGAACTTATCAAAGGGCAGTGAATGAATAAACAAAGGCTTACCTTTGATCCCTTGTGGCCAGGGTCTCCACTGGGGCCCTACATTTGAAATAAGAGATCTCAGAAGTTAAATTCTTCATGTGGAAATCATGCATTTCCCAGTGCCGATGGAAAGAATCTATAGTGAAGTCACACTCACCCTCGGTCCGATGGGTCCAATGGGGCCGCCTAAACCAGGGAAGCCTTCAGGACCCTGAGAGAGGCAGTGAGAGAATGTGAATGAATAGATGGATACAGGAGATGCAAGTAAAGAGATTTCAACAGAGAAATGGAAACTCACCATTAATCCTGGGTAGCCTGGGGAGCCGGGATCCCCCTGGAAGACACAGGAAACAGTCTCTCATGTCCTATTTAAAAGAGAAGCCTGGCTTCTGAACTGTCGTCTCATCCGCTCACCTTAAAACGTCTCATATACACTGTGACGTCTAAGGGGTCTCCTTTCTCTCCCTTCCTGCCAGGTTCACCCTGTTTCATAACAGTGATTTATTTATTTTGTGTATGATTTTTTTGGAACATTTATTCACATGAAAAACCATTTAAAAATCCCATATCCTTCATTAATGTCTAATTAAACTAATTGAAAGTCAACTGTCATAGCCATTTCTGACCACTAGGGGCTTTGGACTTCATACGCACCGGGGAACCGGAATAACCCTTCAAGCCTGGTTGTCCTGGAAACCCACTTTCACCCCTGGTTCCATTGCAGCCATCAGCGCCTGGTTTCCCCCGAGGCCCTGGCTGCCCTGGGTGACCCTGCATCATATGACCAAGTGTCACAGAGGTGGCAAATCACTGTTAAAAAAATCATACAACTGCTTCTTTTTGCTAATATCATAATTTATCTCCTGTAGATTAACATAAGGAAAAAGGCATGAACACATACTGTACATACATGTTGACAGCTTCTGAAAAGGTGGATAATTACATTACATAATAAATGCATACACCGGTTTATGAAGAATACAGTTCTAGCAGGAAGTTAAGCCAACATTAGCATAACACAATTCGAAATAAGACTTATGACCCTTGAAAGTCACAGTATGACACCAACGACTGACTCTCCATGTCAAATGCAGCTTGTTGGAGTTTTACAAAAATATTCTGAGGGCAGAATGAAAAATTATTGGTTCAGAGAGATAACCCAAGCAGATTGTAGAGGAGCGGGTCCAAGCAGCAAGAGGAGGTGGGACCAAGACATCCGACTGGTTGGTCCCACTTCCTCTAGTTAATTTTTTTCTTCTGCCCTCAGAACATTTTTCTGTAAGTAAAATTCCCATGAGCCAAAATGCATTGTGAATGCAGAGTCACACTTCTTTGTGCTGTGATTGGTTCTAGGGAGCTGTCACTCACCGGAATGCCATCCACTCCTTTGAAACCTGGCAGGCCTATCAGCCCCTGTAATTGGGTGGCAGAGTGAGGCTGTTAGGGTGCTGCTGTTGTAAGATGAGCCTTATGAATCGACAGCCACTCACCATTCCTCCTTTGGGTCCAATAATGCCAGGGGGTCCTTGATCACCCTTGTGCCCCTTGGGACCCTGAATTCCCAGCTCCCCGGGGTATCCTGGAGGGCCCTGGGATCCCTGGGGGCCAACTGGTCCTGGCTGGCCCTGTAACCATAGCAATAACATTGTCATTAGTATCAAGCCACAGTGAAAGTGTAACAGAAAAACCATCCATAACAATATGTGATGCTACGTGGAAAAGAGATGCAGCATATTATTTATCAACTATGTGGATGCCAGGTAAAAAAAAAAATCAGTTTTTATTTACTTGCAGCGGACAGACTCACCACTTACAGCTTCACATTTACAAATGGATTGGATTTAAAGGGAAATTGAGGCACCGCAATAGAAGTAACAGTAACACAGCCTACCTGAGTTATTTGTACAGCAGTGTGATTTTAATAAAAGAAGCAGTTTACTTAGAGAAGTTTTGTATTTCATGTTTAAGTGTGCACAGGTACTGTTTCCCAAAGCCGAGATGTGATTTTCTTTGAAGCCACACAATGTTCAATAATCACCACCAGATGGCGCCAATTTCATATCCTAAAATTTTAGCCTTGTGGCATTTCATGTGGCTTAGCTTTAATGTTTATCACATCGCCACCTACAGGACACTTACTATACACTTCACAAAACAGCAAGTTAGCATATAAAATTACAGTTCCTCAAAGGGAAAAAATGTGTGTCTATTTTGCTAAATTCCTATTTCTGACAAGTCACGGTAGACTGAGATCTGCCCCCCCCACCCTGCGGTTAAGCATCTTAGCATGTGCTTTCACACAGTAATCCCAAGGGAAGACAAACCCTCTACTCATAACAAACTTCAGCTCACCCTCCCGCCATGGTGCCCAGGCCTGCAGATAAGGCTTCAGGTTCAAGCTCTCTCTACTTTCACACTAATTGTGATTCCAAAGCTAATTACAGCTCAAATATGTGAAAAATGTGAAAATTTCTTAGGAACATCAGAGGAACAAAATTCTTTATCTAACATATTTCTATAATCTAATTTAATTACTGTCATCAAGTTTGTCTGAAAGATACCTTAGTCTAAACAACAAATCCTAGCAGGTTGTTGTGTGTGCATAGAACAGAACAGAACAGAATAGAAAAGTGAAATAATCTGAATGGTGGCTTTCCTTTCAGATGAGTGTGGACTTTGAGATGCCATAAGCCGTTCCCATCAGCTTTACGCGTTAACTTTTGTTCTGTTTCCTGAAATCCTCTTTACTGAGACAAAGTGTTCTTCTTTCTCTACAGTTTTAATTTTATATTCCATATATGATCACCCTGCCATCATTTAATATAACATTGTTTGCCCAGTGCCTTGTGATTTGTGCCATCAGAATACAGTGATCCCCCGCCTATTGCGGAGGTTACGTTCCAGGCCCATCAGCGATAGGTGAAAATCCGTGATATAGAAAGACCATATAAATAAACGTTTTTAAGTTTAAGCCTTAAAATACCCCTCCCACATGCTTTAAACACATGTAAACTTATTAAAACAGACTTTGTAAACACATATGATATGTGGATTTCAGGCTGAGGATATGAGTAACATAATAATAATAATATGTAAAGTATATGTATATATATACACACATCGCAGAGAACTGTGATGCGTCGGGGAAAAAGTCTGTGATATAGGGGGTGCGATAGCTGAACCGCGATATAGCGGGGGTGCGATAGCTGAACCGCGATATAGCGGGGGTGCGATAGCTGAACCGTGATATAGCGGGGGTGCGATAGCTGAACCGCGATATAGCGGGGGATCACTGTAGTCCTTCTCTCTTGGACATCTGCTTCCCTACAATGTGGAACCAGCTGATTTGTCATCACACTGCCAGACATGTTCTACGTAATTAAATATGGCTGACACTCAGTGACTCAGACCGGGGTGGAGGGACCGGTAAATCTGTGCCCATGTGGTGACTTCTTCTGACCTAGGCTGATCTCTGCTAATGTTTTTTCAAGTCTTCCACCCGGATGAAAGTGACATGTGAGCGAGGAACATCTCATAGATCTCGTAAATCTAACTGAAAGTCATGTTTCTGCTAAAAAAACTGATCCAAAGGTACCAAACTCATTTAAAGATGAACTGATTGGATAGTGACTGACTTGGCTCTTCACTTAGTATATTCCGGTCTTATGTTAAGTCTGTCATTAGCACACGTTGCAAATCTTAAGCTGAGTTTTGTTTTCGATTTCAGAATGAACACTCTTTTGCGCATGTGTTAACCGCAGAGATTGATTACCAGCAGGTGTGTTATGTGAGTGTTCACACCAGAAAAACCAAGTGCTTTGACACTTCTGACTGATGAAACGTTAAACTCACAGTACAGGCTGACGCAAGTGGGGGGTTTCTGTGTCCATAGCAACCATCCCTATTTTGCAAGTATTTGTTTCATCCAGAGCTCTGAGAAGAAAAAATAGGCGTTTATTGGAAGAGCTGGGGGTTCACGCCTCTCTGTTGAATACCCTGGTAAAATTAACCTGAGATGAGAAAACCAGCTGGGGTTAGGAAATCCAGCCTGGTGAAGATTCCCATGGCCCTAAAACAGCACTGACCTCGTAACACGTGGCTGTAGGGTGGATTTTGTATGATCTCTTCTATGAACTCTATCCTACAGTCACTTCGTCCAAGTTCTACTGTCTTAGTCAACGGCAATTTAAAGATAAATTAAAAACAAATGAGCTGCGCACAGTTTTTTGAGGATTAGACGAAGCTCAACCATATACAGAGCCTGCAAGATTGAACTGGGAGGTAGAGAATCCAGCAGTTGAGTCATATGACATGTTCATACCGCTGGCGAGTAGAGTATCGCAAAAATGGAAGTTGTCGCACTTCCCCATGAGTTCACGGTACATTAGACAAGAATACAGTTACCTTCACTTTGTCAGTACCAAAAAACAGCTAAAAGCAGGTGCAATATAATCGCATAATTTGCCTGCCACAGGGCTGTTAGTGAGCAAAGGCAGCACTCCAGTTTAGGCTCTGATGTTTTAAGTTGGCTTGGGTGCAGAATTATGGCATTCCTGATCCAATGGAGATAATGTGACCAACGAGGCAAAAAGCGGGGCCTGCTGGTTGGACACCTCCTCTTTCTGTTGCCTTCAGAAACATGACGACAGATGGGTAGGGTCAACACATGACTGATGCCTTGAGGCCACTAAGGCTCTGTTTATGTGGAACGACCACAATATTGTCCAGCGTTAAAGTATTCCTATAAACAGAAAATTTTAAGTGCTTGTTTATTTTATAGAGGAAATTTAATACCGAGGTCTCTACAAGCAACAGTAACCTTCGGCCATGCTGTAGACAACCACTAAAAGAGTTCTCTGGAGAACATGTTACGAGCAAATTATCTGGAGCAGGCCATTAACTATGCCAATAATAACTAATGAATACGACAATTATGATTGTGTTCAAAAATCCCTGTCCAAGTATTATGGGAAGAGAGCAGTTTATTCTTGAATATCGTGTTTATTCTGGACACAATAAGATGTCTCAGCAACTGTAAATAAAAAATGAAAACTGAGGGTAACAGCTCACAGCCAGTGACAGTGACAGCTGACAGACAGTGCAGAACCACACTGAACTGCACTGTGCGATTGGGTACACTACAGCAGGTTATTAGCAAGCAGCAAAACCAAATGGTGACTGACAAGCACTTCCTCAGCACTTCCCCACTTTCATTCCAATGGGAGCAGCTCCCACAGAGTGCTCCATGAAGAACGTCCCCCTTCTGTGTTTCCAGATTCCCCCACAGGCTTCAGGAATCCTTGAGTCTCTAAGTACGGAAACGTACAAAGGACGTTTCCTAAATGCTTCCGGGCATGTAGGTCAATGTTCTAGAGTCATTGAAGGAACATCTGCTAGAGAGGTGAATATGCACAAGAGACAACATCTGGTGTGTTTTAACTAACTCTGCGGTACTTAAGATCAGAAAATTGACCCCAGTCCACCAGTTTGTTTTAAACTAAAAATGTAAGAGCAAATTGGGTTTCCATGTTCATCCACACATTTTTGACACGCTCTGAACCCAGAGAATATGAACCATCTACTGCAAAACCTAGCTACTAATTGGTTTACTGCATTGCACTAGACACTATGTGCTCTTTGGAGGTAAGGTCTCCCAACACCTTGTCTTCAGACCTCCATGGAAACACCCAGGAATAGGCTGCAACACCTAATTCCAAAATTGGAGGAAAGGTTCTCAAGTTACCACATCAGTGTAAAAGTTCCACTTAGAGAAAAGCATTACTGTGATTACTATTGTTAACAAGTTCCCTGACTATGACGAACACTTGTAACGTCAGTCAAAACAAAGAAAAAAAAAATAGGGTAGTAAAAAGGAATATTAGAAATGTGTAAGGCTTAAACAGACACCTAGGAATGCCATCTGGCATGACTCTGTCCACCGGGCAGGATCTGAGACACCCTTTCAAGTAAGGTTGTTAAGAGGACAGACGATGAGATGAGAAAATGGGGATAAAATGACCATAGTAATTAGCTAAACTCAGATTGTTGGACTTGGCTTGTTCACAGGCTGAAAATACCGCAGTATTATCGTTCTGTGACCACATCTGTCTGGTCCCCAAGAGGAGCCACAAATACCGAAGCTTCCCCCACCCATTTGCACGCTTTGGCAGGTTAGCAGTGAGGCCCTGCTCCCTCTGTGACTGCATGACTGCCCACAGGTGCTACAAATGTCACGGCCAATTATCACTGTGTATGATGATATAGTTGAGATACAGTGAGGCATAAGCAACATGCAAATGAAACATGTGGCCCATTAAACATTGGGAAAAATAAAAGCTGGTGCCCCATGCAGGCCATACGGAACAATGCAAAACTGACAAAATCCAAAAAAATTAGAAAGTAGATTTTTCTCCAGTGAAAAGGGAACCTGCCACTAGCCCTTAATCAAATCTGATGGGGGCAGCGTGTGGCTAAGTGGGCTATGCCTGCTTGCCTGTAATAACAAGGTCGCCGGTTCAAACCCAGCCTCAGCACGTCTGCGGGTCCTTGAGCAAGGCCCTTAACCCCCAGCTCCCTGGGGGCCGCTACAGGTGGCAGCCCTTCGCGGACAACTTACTCTGCAAAGAGCAAGTTGAGGGAGGTGTAAACACAATTTCCCTACGGGGACAATAAAGTATCAATTATTATTAATCCTGTGTCTAACAGCAGCGAGTCCTATGCGATGATGTCTCTGTGGGTTAGCCCTCTGTGCTTGATGCTTCAAATCTTGGGGTCGACCCAACTGATTTTACCGCTAGGCCCTTAACCTCAACTTCTCCAGGTACTGGCTGACCCTGCTTTCATAATTACATGTTGTACCTCCTTGATTACTTAAAGGTCTAACAGCAAATTTGTCCCAAAACACTTTTTGTGTTCAGGCACATGGTATGGGTGGGACGGGTGAGATCAGTGTGACAAACTCCAGCAGAAAAACACATCAGGAAACTTTGCTGGATAGCTGTGATTAAGCTAGTTGCTCCATGGACCCTATAGGGAGTTAGAAATGGACTAAAATTTTGCTCTCATCTCCAGGATGTAGTGAACCTCACTTGTACACAGGCATGCACCCTCTTCCTAGTGTTACTTAATGAGGTCAAAGATGCCCTGTGGATTCCATCTGAATAAAAGCTCAAACAGGGAAATCTGGCAAAGAGTGGTTTGGTGAATGGGCGAACAGTTCCTGGATGGTGATTCAGTCCTTGGCCTCAGTAAGCTTGGACAGAGTATTTACCTGCTGCTGAATGTGCCAGCTGGCGGATGACCAGCCTTCAGACACTCAAGGTTGTGGATCAGTGACGTCCATCATGTCTATGACAATGTATCATTTGGAATGCTGAACAGGGTCACATGACATGGGAGGAAGGTTTTTTAAGAAATAGGGGAGGAATGGCCTTTATGAAATAGAAGGGCGAAACGAGTACAAGAGACAGTGACTTGGCTTCAGCATGGAGGGGAAGACACAGGGACACAAAATGGGCATTTAGCTTGGTCTCTGTGTGTGGTCTTGCATGTGTGGGTCCAAGAAACAGAATGAAGACTCTTTTATATTTCTAGAAATAGCTTGCAGGTGAATGATGTGGTAATCATATGACTTCTCCCAGGCTGGGAACATCCATGTGTGCTCACCCCATCTTACACAATGATTCGTCTCCCGTGACGCTGTAAACTTCTCGATCAAGCACCTTTACCACGTTACATTATAGCTGGTTTTTACAACTTCAACCTGATATCTGCGCCACCCATCTTACCAGGACGGATAGCATGAAAGAGGAAGTGGCGAATCCAAGTGTGCTGTGGACAGCCTTGGGGCTGGGGGAAGGTCTTAGGTTTCAGGGCTGTCTGACCCTGCTTTCATAACCACATGTTACAGACGTAGCCTTCATCTTTTAGAATATATAGTGATACAACAATATATAGACAGCAGATTAGAGAGAGTAGAAACTATCAACATGATAAAAGTGGAGCATTCCAGAATTGTCATGCAAAACAGAGGCCTCTTCTCTAGTCTATACTGTTTTTCTAGTAGTTTTTTTTCTGCTTTAGCAATCAGCTCTGAACAGTAGCCTCTAGACTCCATTCATGGTTTCCATTAGTTACTACCAGGCAACACCCACAAAGCACAAAAAGTCACTCGCTACACTCCCTTATAGGCTGACTACAGTGAACAGGCATTGGGTGGACATTAAATGTCAGCTGGGGAGGGAGAACGAGTCCCGGGTGGGTGGAAGCCATGACAACATCATAATACCACTCTTTCCAGCTCCAGATACGTACTAACAGCTGCTATCTCCTTCCTTTCCCGGAAACACCCCCTTAGCTACACTGGTACGGCAACAACTGAGCTAATGCAATTTCATGCTCCCTTTTTCGCTCCAACAAACTCCTGGGATCTCCATGTGTAGTTCTAGAAATGTTGGTATTTGGACTGAGCGGAGAGAAGGGAGGAGTTCGATAACTGAGTGTGGTACCTGATTGTTTACAATCCCTGTGAGTTAGGAGTTATCGAGGTGGGGCTGGGGGGGCTGGTGCCTGGGCCTCACACTGATCCTCATTCTCAGACGAGGTGCCAGCTGTGGAGTCTGATGTTCAGGGATGTCTTGGCAGTGCATGCTGTTCCACCATTATTGCTAAATCTCCCCCAAAGCCCCGAGAAACATCCATTACACAGCAGTGGGGTTTCCAACAGCTGCGAGGGACAGGCGGGAAAATGCCCCCCCTGGGATGACCTCCTGGGCTGTAACCGTAACCCAGAAGCCTGTGACTCATCTGTCACACGAGAAAGGGAAATCGGAGGAGTGCAGATTTCAACTGCTGTCAAGCTAATTAGATACAATACAGTTTGATGAACGGCACCTTGGGAAATCATGATATCCACAGATACTGCAAATTGTACTCTTCGGGTTAACTTGTTAGTTTGGCCTTGAATCTCACAATGTCCAATTCAAGGCCTAAACTGCCATGAAGGTCTGTCTCAGTAAAACTGGCTAAAATACTCAGGTAAATTAGCTTAACACGTCAGTGTTTATAGCACTGTGAGCTATTGAGTTTCTAGCTCTCAAACTATGTCTTTAAATGTTTCCACCCATTGACTGGGAGGGTTAATGGGATCTGCCTGCTGCTTCACCTTGTTAATGTTTGGGAAATTCATTAATGATCACAACGGAGCTACAGTCTGTTCTCATGCCAGTGGGAAAATCAGTTAGATTCCATAACTTCGAAATTTGTGGTCCCAATTACCTATTCGAAATCTTGCCAGAACGCCTCTTTTTCATAGCAGTAACCATTTCCATAAATAATGTTTTTTAATTTCGTCTTAAAGAGACTGTCTGCTGGCATCACCAGAGAAACAGCTTTACATTTATTTATTTATGAGACGCATTTCTCTGAATCGACATATGAGTGATGATCAGAGAGCATAATCAGCCAGTGCCCTTGGAGAATTTGGGGTTAAGGGCTTGGCTCAAGAGCCCAACCAGGAGACTCTGTACAGTGATTATTCTGCCAGCCATGGGATTTGAACCTATGCCCTTCCAGACATGGGCACGGATCCCACAACCTGCTGAGCTAAACACTGAAGGGAGCTTAAGAAATGTAAGAGTATTTATGGGCCTGATATTGGGGACGCATCCTGGGGCTGTGGTGCTAAGAATGCTAAGGTTGTGGGTTCAGTCCCCATATGGGCCACACGTCCCTTTAGGATCAGAAGATCACTGCTTTGAGTCACATGTCTGTGGACCCTTAACTCTCAGTTCCAGGGATGCTGCATGTTGGCTGACCCTGTTCTGTGACCCCCCAGGCTATGGAGAACAAGATCGGGGTGGTGAAGAGAAGCATTCCAATGTACCTGTACTTGTGCAAATGGTAAATAAAGGATTTAGCATTTATCATCAGTGAAGAACAGTGAGTCAGGTCCCGTGCAGAAACGTCACCTGGACGTCAATGAGTGGGGGGGTGTGTGTCCTCTGACATGACACGTCACTGGTCCGGCACGCGATTCTCTGGAATGAAGCGGCACATTTAAGAAGGCCAGCGGGCATTTTGTCTTTAAAAGGAGAACACGAGTGCTTGGTCCTCTGGGAGCGAGTAAACACACTGACAGCTGGAGAAGCAGCAGAACTGTGGCCATCGAGGAGGCGACAGTGAGTACGCACATGCCGGGGGGAGGGGTCCTGGAGGGGGACGCGTGCACGAGTGAACACGTGCGAGTCAGCGCATACCGATCAGACACTCGTGTGGTCACCAACTTGCAGAAAGGCACACGCATACACACACATACATACATACACACACAAACAGACACACACACACAGGTTTGTAATTATCTCTTTGTGGGGACTCTCCATTCATTTCTCAGGGGAAAACTCTAATCCCAACATAATGACCTTAACCCCTACTCAGCCCTAACCTTAACCAGAAGTAACTAAACAAAATACGAGATTATTACTTATTTGACTGCATTCACAGACATACACACACACACACACACACACACACGCGCGCGCGCACACACACACACACACACCTGTATGTATGCACACATTTGGCTCCATGCATTACAGCAGACATGATATTAAGTCAAATGTAAACCTCATCACTCAGTAGTGTGCTACACCCCTCGTGGCCTTTGCACCGGCACAGGAACGTTAATACTGAGGTCCTGACTAATTTAAGATCCTCAAAAAAGCCAAGAGACGCAAAAAGCAGGCAGTGGATAGTGATGAATAACAAGGTAGAATTAAAACGGCGTTGAAAAATAGCCTGCATACTGAAGCATGGGAAAAAGAGCAGCGGAGGCCCCTCAAGTGCTTGGGAAAATAAATAACTACAATAAAACAAATGAAAATAAGGCTGAAGCGAATCCCAGACACAAGGCAATGCCTTCAGATCAGGCTGAGAAAGTCGCTTTCCCTGCGGGTCTCTGGAAAGATTCGTGCAGGGGTGTGATGACCTGGGGCCAGGGGAGAAGTTGCCCTGGGAAACCAGGACCACAAAGTCAAAGAGCAGCCCTATGTGGGCTGTCATCCACGCTGGGATCAGTATCTGACTGCCCTTCCCTGTTCTGCTTTGGAAAGCATCACTTGAAGCAGAAATGTCAAAAATTTATAACATTTTAAAAATCTGTACAAAATAACAAAATATATGCTTGACAGCGAAGCCTCTCAATAGTTTCTTCCTTTAGTTTCTCTCCTACCAGGGCTAATTGGAATTTAACTTGGCTTTATCCCCAATGGCTAAATCGTGTGACTGTATTTTCATCTAATTTACACTGTTGCACTGCAGGGAATCGAAAGAGGCAATTGTTACTGTAGACAGACTGAAAAACTTAACATCCCCCTCCCTATTTAAAGAGGAAATTCTTGACAGGAAGGTACAGAGACAGGGGCAAGGACAACGGGTGACGCCAAGACATCCTCTGATGTCATAAGTCTGTCCACTCAAATAACACATCTTGAACTAGTTTATCTCTACTTTTAATCACCTGTGTCAGATTCCAGTCTCTCCCTTTTATTTTGGTCTGTCTGAGTCACCCAGTTCACCAGTTAACCGTTCATTCATGCTGATTTGGCAGGTGCTAACTTCAAGCCTACTGTATAGAGCAGAGCTGAGTGGACCTTCTGATGGACATTTTTTCCACCTGGACTGAGATATCTTCGGAGGGGCAGTATCTAGTAAACTTCCTCTGGGAGTCTCTCATAATCAGGGAGATTGATAATAACAGACCATCATTTTGGTATTTTTCTTGGATGTTTCATCCTAAAGTTAACACCACCATGAAGGCTATGGTCCACATGGACTGCTATAATTCTGGGGTTGCAAAATTGACTGGTAACTCAGAACCAGGCAAGGCCCGGGATTGGCCACATTCCGGTGCCTAATCATTTCATCGGCATTTCCAAGCACCCTCACCGAGATACTGATCTTGCCAAAGGGCGGCTATCTGCCTGGGACATGCCACCCTGGGAGAACATGCAACTGTTATGTAAACACAGAAACAGAGCAAACTGTGAACCTGCAGCTCATTAATTAGGAGAAAAATTTAGGTCTCATGTACACATCCTGTTGAATGGTGTTGTTCGAGAAAGAGAAATACAGCGTGCATGTGTTCAGACTCCTGAGTGATATAGCATGTTAGGACTCCTGAGTCATCTAGCATGTTCAGATGCCTGAGGCATACAGCCTGCTCAGACTTCTGAGTCATACAGCCTGCTCGGACTCCTGAGGGGCATAGAGTGTTTGGATTCCTGAGGCATGGAGCCTGCTCGGACTCCTGAGGCATACAGCCTGCTCGGACTCCTGAAGGGTATAGAGTGGTGCATACAGCCTGCTTGGACTCCTGAGGCGTATAGCCTGCTCGGACTCCTGATGCATACAGCCTGCTCGGACTCCTGAGGCGTATAGCCTGCTCGGACTCCTCAGGCATACAGCCTAAGGCCTGTTCAGCCTGTTCAGACTCCTGAGATGTACAGCCTTTTAAAACTCCTGAGATGTATACTTGCTTCCATGATCCCGACAGGACATGAGGGCCCCCTCCAGACTAAATGATACATTCAGGACTCATTATTTGGGCCTTTCCTCCACAAAGATTTGAGAGTAGACAGTGCACATGAGGGACAGATTTGTCAACACTTTGTGGAATTGAATCTTATAAACAGAAACTCTATATGGATGTCTACCATTAAATATGTTTAGAGATCGTTCAAACATATCCTGTTACACTCACCAGCTATGTGAGGCATGTATGAAGAGTGTGAGAAAAACACAATTTCACAGATAGGTGGTCAAAGCCGGCAAAGAAAAAGCGAATTTGATTCCAGTGGAAGGATGTAAATTTGGTAGAATGAGAACCATAAATACTCAGCAAACATGAGTATTTCTATGATTAAATCCATGGTTAACATTACTACCAAAGCAGCAGGAATGTTGGCTTATACAAAACATTCAGTGTAAACAGTGGTAGTCAGCTCTGGGTTAGAGGATATGGTCAAGGTGCAAGGTTGCTAATCTCCCCATTAGGATATGATGAAGTAGGACAAAATTCAAACTGATGCAAGACCGAAGCAGGGGGGTATTTACATTTTTAAGTGGATTTGTCTAGGGGTGTTCTAAAAAAATACTTCAATACAAATGAATACTGGGAGCCCCAATCAGACATTTAGGATGTGCTTGTGAGTGCTTTGGTACAACAAAAATACCACATATAGTGCTGTGTCAGAGCTATTGTCACGACCTGCCCGTATTGCCCTCTCGTGTGACACGCCCACTCATTTACCTCGTGTGTAATCCTGCTTGTAACCAGCTGTTTCCTGTTTGATCTGTCTAGTCCTGTGTATATCAGTCCGCGTCTCAGTCCGATTCCCAGATCTGTCATTAATGTGTGTACCGTGATGTTACCTTGTTTGCCCCGAATAAACCCCGTCCCTTGGATTTTGACTGCCTCCTTCGTCATTCTCCCCATCCTGCCTGCTCACTGGACACCGGTCATAACAGCTATGACTGGGAAGAAGAGCCCATTGAAGTACAGCTCAGAGTCAGAACACCAGCAAAAGCTAAAGCATATTCTACAGAACAGCTGTTTGATGTTCCACACCACAAACGCTGTGAACGGCCGTAGCATCACCACATTAGGTTATAGACCAGCAATTAATCAGGCTAAGAAGTAAGACAAAGTGATGATAAACCATTGACTGAAATCAATTAACCCTCTATCTGGGGGTGGAACGTTCTCTCTTTCTGCAAGAATAAGGGTATAGCATCGCCGCGACAAATCATGACGAGTTGGCTTTGTGTAAATTGAACTTTACCACAGCTCCTGAGGATCACTGGCCTTCATCTTGTCCGGTTCCACTTGCTCTGCTTTACAGGTCAGCGTTGAGGCTTTTTCGCTCGCATGACACAGCTGCTGCCCACATTTTCAAATTGTTGAACACCAGCCAATCAGGCAATTACAGGAGGGTTTCAGAAATAGGACTTCTAGGAAATTAATCGTTTGTAAATTCTTGTTCATTCTTGCTTCCAAGATAATTTTCAATGTGAAACAGGAGACTGCCTTCGATTTTTGTAAAACAAAAATCATGTAAATAAATAAATAAATGTAAAGAACTTCAAAAAGTTCTGGTGTTTCCTAGAAATAAAAGTTAATAGCAAGACAGAGCTAAACAATCACCTGAGGTGAGTTTCAGTGCAGTCTAAATAGAGACAACGTTGTATACAAATCCTCCGCTGAACAGTCAACGGCCCACAGATGCTAAAATGAGATCACATGCTTGACAGTCCTGTGCTCCAGACTAAATACAGGGTGATATGTTCAGTGGCCCTCTGAACACCACTGACCTCGTAATGCCGTCAACCTCAGTAATGGTTTGTTTGTACCAGCCTGAATGAACGGCTGTGCTGGGTAGGGTCTTCTGCAGTGATGTAAACGTTACCACTGAAGTAAGAAATGATTGGGCAAGAGCATTTTCTTGTACAGAAGCGACCTATCGAACATCTAGATGGTAAGGCTAAACCTAAGGAACACCAGCTCGGACGGAGGTGGGGGGGGGGGGCAGTGTTTGTGGTTTAGCAACAGGTGCAACACAGAGCTGAAGTGATTTTCCTCCCCTGAGGGTATTTCCAGTTAGACTAGTCCTAGTCTGGGTCATCTCCAAGTCATTCTTGGGAGTTTTACTGAGACAAAGAATCAAGAATCAAGAGTCAAGACCTCAATCTACAGAAGAATCAACAAGTTCTAATAAAAATGCAGCAGAACAAAGTCATTAATGCTTTTCCCCCTCGGGAGGTCCCTCTCCGCTTTCTAAACATGTATCACGTCTCACGTTGCAGATTAGGAAAGAAAATGTCTATAATTAGGGATGTCTGCCAGTGTGCACTGCTCTGCCTCACACATTCAGAGTTGGGGACTCAAATTCTACCATCACTATGTGTGTGTGGAGTTTGCACGTCGTGTCACGCGAGTCTCCTCTAGGTACTATGGTCTGCTGTCACAGTCTAAAGACATGGGGTCTCTAAAAAGCACACAGAATCTGTTTGTGAGTGTGTGCATGTGTGTGTCCTGTGATGGACTGGCATCCCAACCTAGGTGTCCCCATGCTGCCTGGACCCTTCATGATTCTGTCCAGGATAGGGCAGTTGGAAGATGAATCAATGGACAGATGGCTGTTTGATGTATTACAGGGACGAGTAGAGCTGGCCACACCAAGACACCATCTCCTCAAAAAAAGTCCATGTCTTTAAAATAGCTCCTAATCAACTAAAAAATGCATTCAGCTTGGACCTTGCCAAAGGGACTACACCCCCCCTCCATCCAGCATCCTGTCTGAGACACCTGACCCCTGACCCTGATGCTGTTATCCTACTAAATCTAGCCCCGTGATTAGAAGCTGAGAACAAAGGTCCCTTTAGCTCCCTGTCGCAGCCTCCGGCCCACGCCTTTCATGGTGGCAGTTTTTGGGCCTGCTCAGAGGAGGCTCTGTGCTCCGTGCCGTCAGCCTATCGGAGTCTCTCCTGCTGTCCCTTAACAATGTGTCCCTTGTTATGACCCTCGTCTTTAACTTTTAAGACTCAAATAACATAATATGGAAGTACCCAAAAGGTGTCTTTGCATTATGCCAAGAAAATACCTTTATGCCAACAAGATTATTACGAGAAGGTGGTCAACCGTTTGATTCCTATTTACTGATCTTCTGAAAGGCTCTGAGCAGATCTGATATGGGGGCTTGGCATTCCCGTAGGGGGGGGTTATTTAAATGCCTCTAGGAGGAGCTTGTGCCCCCTCCTCACCAAGTGACGGAAGCCAACTAAGAAGGCGAATTTGTTCACTCTCTGGAACACTTGTGTACTGTAGTGTGCGTTAGGTACAGGTTTGTGATCGACTGAATGTGTAATTAATTAAGCATGACGGAGCTGTGATTGGAGTAGCACTATGTCTCAGAAGGTAGCACTAAGGCCTCAGGCCTGCATGGTTGGGGGTTTGGATGTCACCCACAATGCCTGTGGAGATCCGGTGTTAACTGGGACAGGTAGAGCGATCAATGTATGGAGGGGGTGTCATTTGAATGTTGATGTCAGTTGATGTGTTTTGGGAGATCTGGTCTGTTTTGGGATATCCATGCTATTACACAAAACATTAAGATAACTGTCTTGCCAGAACACTATAAAACCACATTAAGGATATAAACATAGAAAACCAAATAACAGATAAGCGGATAAACAAACCATGTGCTTTCCAGTGCATCACGGAAGTGCGACCAAGAGAAAAGGGGCTCATGCCCAGAGTTTGCTTTACAGGATTTGGCTTAAGTGTTCCAGCTTGTCTTCTGTAAAATCATAAACGCAGTGGGTCATTGCTACAGACCTCGTCACACATCAAAATGGCATTTCATTTGCTGAATACTTGTTTAATACAGTTTTATACTTCATGCTTTGCTTCAGATAAAAAAATTGTTATGTAACTAATTAAATTATGAATTAACTGAATTAGTGGTGAAATTTAAAGTATATGTGAAATGGCTGGGGTGTCCCTGAGGAGAGATTTTGGAACTGAAGTGGCGTTCATCTAGCCAGCCAGTAAGATATTAGTGATTTTATAGAGAGCAGAATAAATTCTTGCTAGTTTTTATTGTGTTACTGTTAATATTCATGTGTTGTAACGTTAAATGTTTTTTTCTGAGGAAATATATACTTACTATGCTAAATGAATTGCTTTAAACACGCATTATGACTGCCTATGATTTTGGCACAGTACTTTATATAGTTTCCTGCTTCCATTTCCAAGAATGTTCCATGCCTTGTCATATTTGCCGTGAGGAAAACAGCAGACATCTATTTATGAATAAGTTCCTTTGGTCCATATCTCCCTAATAGCAACAGGAAAAAACATGTGATATCCTTGGCAGGGGTGGGGGGGGAGCTTGGGGGATCTCTTACTGCTGCAGTCTGTTTGGCATGAAAGGCATCAGAGATGCAGAGGCCCCAGCAGGCCGGTACCGTGAGTGCAGGCGGCCCCGAAGGACTGCAAATCCAGAAAGCCCATCGCTCCTCTATGCACAGCGACTCTGCATGTCATGTCGTTCCATAATGCTGTTCATGTTGACTGGAAATTACATGTAAATTTATTTCTATGTAGCAAAGACACAAAAACAACCCACTCTGGAAATATTTATAGACACCCCCTACGTTCCCCAGGACAACATCTGGATACATTCCGTGATATGTTCCCATGCACTATCCCATAAATCAAAGACTCTGTCACACAGCTTCCTGTCTAAACTATTCGACTGCTTGTTCCCAGGGCCGCTAGTCACAAACCCACTTCAGGTAGCGACTAACGCCGTCTACAGGGTGGTGCTACATTGGTCTGGCTTCTTCCCTGCCGAAATCATTAAAAAAGCCCACATAACTCTAATTAATGTCTTCAGTGATGGCTTATTTGGTCATTCCCTAAAGGGACACGCTCTAAACTGTCTCCTAGCTCTTGCAACACCAAGTTAAATTGGCCAGTATCTGCCGATGGTGAAAATCAGTCTTCTCCATGTGAGAATGCTTTCATTTGCAGCTTAATGTGGATGTTATACCTTTGTGCCAGTAAGGACACAGACTTTGTGGATTTCACATCGTATCCAACAGCAGATGAACAGCCGTAAACTATTCCGTTATGCACTGGTGTTTGTACAGTGGCCACTTAATGATTTCAATGCGCTGTACAGCTGTGTGTAATCCACAGAGGGAGCTTGTTGGGCGAATGGAGGAGGAGCTTCTGTCCGTATGTAGAGACTTATCTGAAAGCATGTGTTGCAGGTTTTGCTTTCTTACAGACTGGCATTGGATTGTGGAGCACCACAATCCCACAGCACCAACAGACATGTCAACACAAGGACAGGCCTCCAAACACATCCCATTGTTGAGACTAAATAATTATTTCTCAAGATGTGCCTGTTTAGCGGGATGATAAACAGCTTCTCGTTGCTCCCCAAATGTGGGTGCTGATTCCTTAGAGGAAATATCAGGAAGTAATTCCCAAAAACATCACTCTTGTGTTGGCCTTTCCCACATGACTCATCCCAAAATCTTCTCGCTGTGGATGCTACCACGTGAAGACCCCAGGTGGAACAGCAAACAGCACAGACTAGATGTGTAATCTGATAAAGAAAATGGAAAATTACTGAAGCCATCTGCTTGGGAGGGAGACCACCCCCCCGATCAGTCTGGTCACGGTCACTGGAAGGAATTACACCCGTTTAATATAATTTATTTTATAGACATCACATATCTTTATACATATTATATGTTTCTTCTCTTACTATAAATCACCATATTTTGTTTATATCTTTCATCCCGTTGTCAGGTGATCTTGAGACGGCCCATTCAAGCCAGGAATAGCTGAGGCAATGGGGTGGGACTTCTGCTTTATAAGGCTGGGGGGGTGTCTAGTAGACGTGAGTACCAGGGGGAGGCGCTGCGGTGATGGTGGGTCACAGTGACCCATGGAGAGCCCGTCTATGTGGAACAGTGCTCACTGGGAACTGTAGCGTTAGGGAATGCATCGGTGCCCTGGCCTGTGACCTGTGATCCAGATGGTGACGTGCGCGCAGCCCTACGTCAGTGCATAGCTTTCCCAAAACGGGCAGAGGGTGGCACGTCATAGAGAGCGCTTACAGGCACCAACGTGTGGAAATACTGCTTGTGTTTTTTTTTTTTGTTCAAATTAAGAAAAACAGCAGCTGGAATTTAAGGCATCTATGACAATCAAGTCAAAGTTTTATGTGCGTCTAGAGAGGGGAGGCCCGGTCTCCTGACCCCAGGGCCAGGGAACCGGCGCAGTGACGGAGCCGAAGGAATGTACTTCCTCTGCCGTCACATCACTCCCTCTCCTGCTCTGTTTTTGCTCTGGGATGTCTAACATCAAAAATTAAAAGACAAACCCATTTCCTCAACCATCTTGATGTTATTTTAACTTCAAGGAAATTCATAACATAGCATCAGATCTTTTATAACAATAGCTACTTGACTGAAACAGGCAGAATTTAACAGATGGTTTCCATGGTAAGTCACTGCAAGCCATCATAACAGAACATATCCCACTCTGGTCACTGGTTTTACATTCTGTTCCCCCCAAGGCATGAATTTATTAAGTAAAAAACTTTAATCTGACCCTTATGGTTTGTCTTAAAAAATCCACTCATAAGGTACCTTAAGTCATTCTCCTTGGGCACGCACATTGAAGAGGTTGAAAACAGAAGGACATGGAAGTAACCAATCAGACTGCCCTTCTCTGCACCATGGACCAATGGGAAGGTATCAGTGCATGAGAAGCTAGGGCCAAAGATCCTTATCATAGGTCAAAAGTGATGCAATGCTGGTGGTGCTGCAATATTAATCCTTAGTTTGATCCTCAGAGACAAAATTGCTACTTACCCTTGCCCCCTTCTCTGGGAAACATTTACAGCCACCACTGCAGTCTCTGCCCCCGCATGGTCCGCTGAACTTCTTACCCCCCTGGGAGAAAAAGAAGCAGGGAGGTGTCATTGGAATGTGGCATATCACAATGTCTCCACAGCAAGCAAGTGCTGAAAACCCCTGTAATGGAACTTAACCTGTGAAAAAAAGTTCTTTCTGTATGAAAGACACCTCTAGTTGTATTATGAGTCCCTGTACTGGGCAAGCGTTTAGAAAAGATGGATGGATGGATGGATGGATGGACGGATGGATGGATGGATGGAGTTCCAGGTGTTTCCTAACAACACAGTCTATCCTTATTTTGTTCAGCATCTCATGTGTATGTGTCTGGTTAGAAAGAATTAAATTTTCTTCAGTATGTGCAAACTGATATGCACCCCATTACACAATCCTCCATTTCAACATGTTCAGGTCTGTCGTTTCACAGCTGTTTCCAAAGTCACACCATTGGTCAACTTTAGAAGTTTCATCAAACCAAAAGTTTTAATCTCATTAGAGCGTTTCACCAAAGCTACGTGATGTTTTGTAATGTTTTCAAAGACATCAAAGAAAAATGGAATTCCAGGAAGAAAAGATGTCACGGAATATAAATCTCATTCTGACAGTCAAAAAATCAAGTGCTTAAGCAGTGTTTTGATGAAAATTTATTTGCTATTTAGGTCTCAGTAATCAGGGCCCAAGAAGGAAGGGCTTTCAGCAAAGATGGATGGATTGAACTCACTTAAGACTCACTCAGGACTCACTTACAGTAGGACTCACTCAGGACTTAGTTAGGATTCACTTGTACATATATTTGCTATAGGTTTCAGTGAGCATTTCAGCTGATCCCCATGTTTTTGCATTGTAACAGAGGACCTATAAAGACACAGGGAGAATATGCATAAACAGAACTGGGGTCAGATTTGAAGGCGCAGCTACACAATTCAGTTACAGTCCCACCATCCTGATTTTATATGCACTACTGCTGTTACCGGTGCAGTATGAGTGACTCATTAAATACAGAAAGAGCAGATTCACATGCACAGAAAAGTGATAGGTCAGTTATTCATTAACTGCTTCATATTCACGCTGGACAAGAAGCATTTTCACGATTCACTCGTCTGATGATTACATTTGCTTGAAAAGCTAACAGATATATCTCAAGAATTTGGGTTAAGTGTCTGAGGAACAATTTTGTTTCTATCAAAAGAGAAACTTTAGGTATAAATGTGTCTACTACTGAAGAAGGGAAATGCACAATGAAAGGTGAAGACCAAACAGTAAGCCAGTCATTTCCTGTACGGCTGCAATGTTTTATATTACTTCTATGTAAAAAAAAGCTGAAATGTTCATTGTCTGTTTAAAGACAAACATTATCTAGTCAGTACCATAAGACTAAGCCGAGGACAGGACCGCAGAGACACATCAAGAAACAGCTAACTGAGTCATTTACGCAATTTTCATTTAAGGAAGGTCCAGACCATTTTAAACAAGTTGTGGCTAAACTCCCATTACTGTTTAGTCCTTAAGGGACAGTTGGACCTCCCTGAAAGACCTCAGCTTTAAACAGCCCCTAGATTCACAGACTTCTGCACGTAAAGCCTGTTTATTCCGCCTGCGTGCAACAGCAGGACCGCGGGAATAATACAAATTCCCGCTGCCACACTGACGTGAGGATCTCAGCATAGGTCAGACAAAGACCATACTGGCTTCCACACTGACTCCATAAAGAACTCTTTTTGTTCTAAGATATGTCTTTTCATGCTCTCACATCTCTTCCATACAAAAGCCAATTCTCCCAGAGAATGCAGGCTGTTTTACTTCACTTACATCCATAATAAGATTCCTGCCCATGGTTTCAAAGGGAATACTCCCCATGTAAAGCCGAATGGGATTTTCTGTCAGGAAATAAAAGTATTTTTAAAAATATGTGGTTCCCTTCAGTTTTTCCCCAGAGGATACAATACTAAATAAATATATTACTGTCGGTACATATTCACATTTTTGTCATTGATCTTGTTCTCTTTTGTCATTGATCTTGTTCTTTGTCAGATGATCAATGTCCACACCAAGAATAAAACAACTTCAGGAGAACTCCATATAGTCCCTATATGATTACAAATTGGGTTTATTTGCTTTCTACCTAAATGTCCGGGAACAATCATAAAAAATGTTTTGACTGCCCATACAATGAAGCAGAAAGATCCAGAAGAGTACTAAAGCTGGCCATAACAGTTGATGGCTATTTCAGATGGAGACCTCTTCATTGTACTCCATCCAGTCAACCCGCCCCTGGTTTCCGTGGCTGGTTAAACGACGGTTTCTCCATTAGACATCCTACCTGTGGAGAGGGGTAACAATGTTCTGGGGTTGGGGGCGGCTGCATTGTGAGATCTTGAGAGATTCCATCAGGAGAAGCCATTAAGGAACAAACACCAGCACACACTGTACTGGATTAGTCTGGATTAAACAAATTACTGCTGTGAATACCATGTTTTCAGCTTTCGCCCACTTTGCTTCCACATAAGGCTCAAGTGCATGGAGACAACATGCTATCTCATGCCAATGATAGCCATCGCAGACCACTCTCCTAACCCACACGGGTTCTCGAATGAGTTGTAAGACAAGGCATGAAAAAGCACCATTCCCTGATGACTGATCCTTTTATCTTCTGCCGGTGTTTATGCTCAACACAGGCCTGTACAGAAGTGACCTCAAAGATGCCATCTGGAATGGTGGGCATTCATCCCCACTGTGGGAAAAATCAGACTGAGCCGCATTACGGGTCCGGAGCAGATTAGAACCAGCTGAGATCTGGGTTTTGTGGCAAATGCGTGTTCAGTCGTCAGACAGATTGTGGGATGCTGCACCAGCCGTTCTTGAATTCCAATAATCGTAAACCAAAAAAAACAAAAAAACAAGACTGAAAAGGGGTGACTGAGATGAGGACTGTATCGGTGTACATAGCGTGAAAGGTCCGACAAACATCAGATGCCTGAATCAGACTCTGAAAGGACAAAAGCCAAAGGAATCTCCTCTTCCTTTTCAGCTCTGGGTGACATTATAAACCAGACACTGCGGTAAACCATGTCTAGGTCACAAGTGACTTTCAAAAGAACTGCACAAGATAAGCATTACGGTTTGTGGTAAGTGTGGCTTTTCAATGAAGCGTGCAAGTCGGGCCAACTGAGGGCAGCCTGTCTCGTGTCGCACCATCAAAATGGAATAGAAAACAAGTAAGGAAAAGTAACAGCAAGGGGTACAAGACCAAAAACCAAAGTGATTTAAACGCAATAGCATATTTTTTCTATTTGCTACTTGCCGTTCCTCTGTAGGAACCATAGAATTTAAAATAAAAAAAAATTAAAAACATCATTCTTTAACTTAAAGTTCGCTGTCTTGAAGCCAACAGAAATAATAGGAGCAGAAAAAAGAATATTTCTAATAGAGGTAAGAAATATATGTTGTACTTTTAGAGATTGGTTGGGGGCATATCAATAGCCAGCATAATGTAATGTAATTCATCACTGGGGGTGCGATGTGGGGGTGGTCTTCCCCGGAATGCATATATCAGGCCTAGAAGGACATCTCCGTTAATGAAGAAGATTTCTCCTGCAGCCAAAGCTTCCCCCGGCATGTCAAATTTCCCATGATGCACTATTGCATTCTAAAGCTGTCAGAACCATTGGCCTGTGCCAGTGGTGACCTCTGTCGCTGTTAGAACCTACAAAACTACTTTGGAGATCATGTTTCCTTCAATGATATATGAAAATAACAGACGGAAAAAAAAATGACAGAAATGGGATGAATGGGCAGCAGTCTGGGCCGATGGTGAAGGTAGACATGTTTTTCTTGGCTTTTACCCCCCGAGTCCTACCATATACCGAGGAAAACAAACTGCCAACAGGTGTGTGGTGTACGACCACAATAAAACCAGTAGAGGGCAAAGCCAATGGGAGGTGGTGCTTCTGTAAAAATATGTCAAACAAGGTGAGGCTGAACGCTCTTCAAGCAAGACTGGAGGTGAACGTAACCGTAGAAGACTGAAAAAAGAAATGGCAGAAATGCATGAGCCACTGCAGCTCATCGGGAACTTGCCGGTGTTGGATGCGTAAAAACGGAATTATGGGAAACAGCCACGAAATATGAGCCCCATAAGGGCGAAACCTATTCAGCAGTCAGTCAGATGAGGCCAGACTAGTGTGCAGCAAAGCCTAGGCCAATCCTGAGACAGGCCGTTGATCACTCTAGGGTCCGTTTAATGTCTTCAGTAGACGGACTGCGGGCGGTGGCCAAAGCTTGACAAACCCAAACAGACTCTCCTTGCCCAAAGAGCTGTCATCCACTTTACTGCTCAAGCCTCTGCCCTCGTTTGAAATGACGCAGCCGTTTCCTAGGCCTTCTGATACCTGTGTACATCTCATTAACGGGTACACTTCACACTGTGCTGCATTTACACGCCACCTTTTACTCCAAAACCTCAAATGTCAACATGATGAAGTCAGTGCTGTGTGTGGTGGTGAAGGATGTAAGACTGTTGCCTCATACTGTTTAACTTGAAGAATGTGGTGAACCTGAATTGCTTCAATAAATTATTGAATCAGATTATCATTTAAGTAATAATGCAAGATAAATAATAATATATGCACAATAATACAAAACTAGTAATTATTTAGTGACACTTTACATTAACTGCACTTTAATATTGTCTTTATAATGCATCCATAGAACATTCAGTGCACCTTCATAATGCATTTATAGAACATTCATAAGAAGCATGAATGCAGCTACATTGTCTACATTAATAACAAACATTATTAATCATATAATGTCTGTTATTAATGCTATTATTAAAACTGTTAAGGTATGTTAGGTGGTTAAGGTATACTTACATGCTGCTTATGGATGCATTATGAAGGCATTATGAAGGTGAAGTTAATGCAAACCACATTACATTGATGTTGGCAAAATCCTGACTCTAGGGCCAACCTACGCGTCTAACCCTAGGACCTTTGCCATCTGGAAGGGGTCACTATCATGTTGTAAAGATTTTGACCTGTACCACCCGCGCCCGGGCGCGGGGGCGGGGGCGGGGGGGGCGGGGGGGGGGGGGGGGGGGGGGGGGGGGGCGTGGGGGGGGGGCGGCCGG
>JAODLD010000001.1:44064006-44083241 GCA_026781065.1 Mormyrops boulengeri
ACTGTAAAGCTGGTGCATGCACGCACTGCAAAGCTGGTGCATGCACACTACACTTTCTGGTCAATTGTCTTTTCTTGTCATTTACACCTATTTATTTATCTATCTATCATCCACTTTTGAGAGACTGAGGAGAGTTAAGGCACCCGGTCTCCTAGAGATAATCTTAGCCAGTAAATCAGAAGTGTTAATTTGCACATGTTTCTGTCTCCTTCTGAAAGTGAATGTGCAACTGTGTGTACAGACCTTTTGGCACAGAGACCCTGAGCACGGAGCTGGGTCGTGGCGGGGGTGGGCGTGACATTAACGCAGCTGAGATACTTCACCAAGAAAAATACTGAACCACCATTTTAAATTGCCCATTTGGAAGTGGGTGTGCAACTGTGCCTGTCTATTTGTGTTTAACTGGAAATGTAGAAGAAGAACTAATTAATGAATTGTTTGAGAAGCGGTGTACTTTCTAATGCCTTTTTTGCACAATAATTTGTGTTTTTTATAAGCTAGTAGAGCTGACAACACAGTATAAGCTCCTTTAAATAGGAACGAACCATCTATATATGACTTTATGAGTCACATAAGTTCAGAGCTGAAGGCTTCGGCGGAGCTACTGATTGGCTGCTCAGTCGGTGAGCCACGCCCCCAATATTCCGGAGCCTGACAGTTCACACAGAACTTCCAAGATGATTTCCCGAAGCAGAAGATTGCTATAAAAGACAGCTTGGGCCTGCCGTCACCTCAGCGGCTCGTGGGTGAACGAAAGCAACGAGGCAGCTAATGAACAAATCCTCAGTGAAGTAGGAATCCTCAGAAAAGTCAGCAGACTGCCCCCCCCCCTCCCCCCGCGACTCCAAAATGCCTTTCCCATGCCAAGACTGTGACAACTCTAGCGGAGGTTAAACAGCCAAACGGCAGCCCAGAGCCTGGGATCATATTCAGACTATAAAAGGAAGGAAGACACAACTAAGTGAAGGAGTGGTTCCTTTCTGTTCCCGGAGTCGTACAGGACATTAATCAGGGTCTATTCAATGACAAATACTGTCACTAAGCCATTAAAACACCAATCCCCTTCAGAAGAATCTGACACTTAATGTTTACTGTTATGTCTGTCTATGGTGTTTGATGGAGACGAACTTCGAGAAGACAAAAAGGCACGCCCCACCTCATTGAGACAAAGCTGTGTGAGTTCAAATCGAAATCAAAATGAAGTAAAATGTTGGAAAAGATCAAAGCAGCACTCATTTCTTGCAATTGTAGTTCTCTTGGGTCCCTTTTACTATGAGGTTAAAGGCAATCATAATAAGAAATACTAAGTGAAATAACATATGCGTACCCTTGCCCTGTCCTTCTAAATGTTTTGTATTGTGAAGATGATCTGAGGCCTGTACATTTGGATCTGACAATCAAGGCCATGATGAAGACAACCGACCCTGACTACATGAAAGAGGGAGAGTGAGGGCCTCGAAATGGTGAAGATAGGGAAGTTACCCATGAAATAGTAAACATGGGACCGCAGGCACATGGTGTGGACCGGGCCCGCATGTCCGGAGATACACCGTGGTGGCTGACGATAACTAATCTGAGCATGGCAGCGTGGAAGAGAGCTGAAGCATGAGTGTCTCTATCTGCAAGATCAAATGCTCTATTGAAAAGGCCACACCTACTCCACCATATAGAAAAGCCACTGTCTACACCATCTACACTCTCTCTAATGCTATACCATCAGCTCCTCGGAGAATCCATGAACCAGCATCAGCTGCTGATGGATTTGTCCACCTCTCCATATGGACAGTCCCTTTGTGAAACACTGCTAAAGCAAACAGACGCTACAGGGCTGGCCTGGTTCCACGGCTCAGTCTGCTTGCCAGGGAGACCAATGTGTGACCTCTGGACCACGATTTTACCCACAATGCACAGAAACTCGTTATCGGAACTCCCCTGCTTCCCTAAGCAAGGCAAACACAATAGACTCTTTCCACTAATTGTTAGGCCTGCTAGCTGTAGACTATGGTGGAGAGGCAGGTCCAACATCCTGCTTCTAATGTAAGACACAGAGCTCTACCTCGGGGAGATCTTCTCACATACATTACCAGACATCAATGCTCCAACCTTCAGCTACCAGCCTCCTTTGGTATGAGGACAGGCCAGCTGACACCGTGATCTGATTATGGGCCAGGGGTGGCGACAGCGATGAGCTTTGCTGCATTCTTCCTACGGATGCCCCTAGAGGTCTGCTGAGGCGCTCGTGTGGAAGCAGCTACAGCTCTTCCTCATCCTTCTCAAAGACGAGCCAAAATCTCCTCTCTTTGTACTGAAACTTGTAAAGAAAACGATCACGCAAGCCGTATGGGTGCTGTCTTCAGTCCAATCAAACCTGAGTGCTGCAATCATAGCGCAGCATCAACACACTCTTTCGATTTGGAGCCCTTTGCTCCAAAATATAGACTCTGCCAACATCTATCTATGATAAAAGACATCTTGAAGTGCATTCCCACACCAAGACCAAATAAAACTCCCAAGACCTCTGCTCGACTTCCTGTTGACACTGCACCCCCGCCCCCCGAGCCACATAGTCCCTGAAGAAGGCTGTGGAGTTTGAGGCCTACACAAATAAGTAAAGGAGAAACATTACACTTACCCCAAGGACAGCAGTGATTTTTTTTCTCATCATACCATACAAAGCATGATGAATTAATTATAGTAATAATATGACTTAATTACTGGTTATGTTTCTTAATCCTATTCTGGAGGCCCATTGATTGTGTTGGAATTCCTACCACATCGGAACATCAGAATACCGTGAAGGTATTAGGCGATATAAGTAAGTTGGCAACGTTCAATTATATGTCCGAGTTTAAGTTACGGAACTGAAAACGACTTTCCAGAATTGCACAGGTACTCCAAAATCCTAACAGTGTTTAATGCGGTCAGAACATTGGGGATGTCCGCACGGATAACTCCAGACATGAAATACTAGGGACAACACAGGATATAAGACAGGATGTGAGGACTAGGTTTACAGAAAGAGAAACAGGAGCTCTGGTATATAACTATGGTTCAACTGGCCTTTCACTGGCTCCATATACTGGATGGTCTTATCGGGCCACGGAACCACTCCGGGGGGGAACTGTTCTCCAGATGTATCAACTAGGGAGGCCTGATATTTTTTTCCCCCGGAAGGAAATGTGGTGAGGCTAACACGCCTCAGGCTTGTCTTCAGTCTGAGTCCCACAAAGTACCGTTTAATGTGCACACAAAGAAAAACATCTGAGGAAATCTGACAAAAGCATCGAAAAATAAAATTTTGCCAGTGATAACTGTGGCTATAGGGTTAAACAAACAAACAGCAAGCACATGTGGTTTTATGTTGACACTCGTGATTTTCACATGGAAGAAGGAAGTCTGATTCTATCATGACCTTCCAGCTGTGAATAAAATCACTTTTTCTCCCCTGCTTGGCACTGTTAGCTGTGAGCGCCAGGCTACATGGTCCGGCTGTTTCCAACCTCATCAGCGTAGTTTAATAAAGTAAATAAGCTTTCACACTAAACGTGGGAATAAAATCACTTGTATCTCAGAACATCTGTGAAAGATTTAACTTTAATATTTTAAATGATGCATTACATGTACTGAATAAAAAACATTTCTGCAGTTTGATGGCAGATTCGTAGCCGCTTCGTGTTTTTGTATGGCAAAGAACCCTTGGCGGGGCGGCATAGGACCGATCTCCGCCGGGTCAAGCCTGACGCCAGCACTGAGCCGCTGTGCGCCTGTACACTCCCACTCTTAAGGGGTGGTAGCGTAACACGCGTGTCCTCTATTTCTGCGAAGTTTGAGTCTAAACTTCGGACCATCTATTGCGTATATTTCGATACATGGACAATAAAGCAAGTTTGCAATATAAGGATTTGTTCCATCGTCGGTAAAATGAATGCATTAAAAAAAAAGGTTCAATGAGTTTAAAAATAACTTACTGCTTCCACCCCAGACGTCAGAAGAACGAATACTGTCAAACACAGTATAATACACCTGTAAACAAATAAATAAAAGTATGAACGAGATATTAATAGACTGAGCGTATACAAAACTTATCCTATATATTTCAATGCGAGTGAATGATGTACTTGCCATGTGTTCAATTCTTTTCGGCGATGAACCCGCATCATTCCGCGCACCCACACTTCAAAGTTCATTCTGATTATTTCCTCAGTTTTTTCCAACAGCTAGTGCATCTTGACCTGAGATTTTTTTAGACAAAAGTTCACAACTCCTCACATATAAACCATTGCACTGCAAAACTGATTATAGTGGAAAAAGCATTTCAGCTTTTACACCATCTATATGAAACGCTTGTTATTTCCGCGCGAATTATTCGGAAGCCAATGGAATTATAAGAATGTGCGCCAAGGGAACAGTTAAAAATATATAAATGCATTTACGTTTTATAACATTGTAAGCAGAAAACACTCACAGCGACAGTCAGAGCTGCCTGTTTCCTCGCATCCAGCTGAACTTTGCTTCTGGACTGTCAGACACGCACCTTGGGCATGAAACGATATCTATCCCGAGAGAAAGAATCCCACGTCGTGGAGAAATTACAAAATATACCTACAACGACTACTAAAAAGATGAGGACGAAACTTTGTGCTAAGAAGCAAGAAATGCAAGTGGTGGTTTCTTAGAGAAAGACGTGAACGGGGGTGGTCATGTCTAACACGAGGGGTGGGGTGCAGAGAAGAACAAGAAGTTTCTGTGGGCAAAAACTCACAACGGTATCAAGGGGAAGCAAAGATGAAGTCAAATGCGATCCATAAACTTTGATTATACAGAATAGGCAGATAAAATAAGAAGCGACGGACTATCCCGTTAGGAGAGCTATCACAAAAGACTTTCTTAAATTACAATGCTGTCACATATCGTCTTATTTTTCATGGTCTTCACTAACCTACACCGGGCTACAGCTGATGTGAGTACAAACTTAAATTCAAACCTCGAGTTCATTATTATATAATATTGGCCATATGTGATTTCTGGGTTTCATTGACTTTGGTAGGAGCCATAAAAGCAAGTTTGCAATATCGTTGCAACCTGCTTCCGAAAGAGGTGGAAGGTATGACTTTTAACACTGAACAAGTTAAGTCTGATAGCCTTTTAACGTCACCGTTGAGTTAAATCGATAATTTCCGGGCAATTTAGCGACTTTCACGTGTCCTGTATTCGCCCCACTGCAATTTACACAGGCTTATTATGTAGATGATCGGGATAGCGCTGCAAATATTGCTTTTATTGCACGGAATATTAGGTAAACGTTCATTTATTTTACTAGAAGGAACGGATATTGTCAAGGTAACAGTGTCGGAAATAGGTAGAGGCTGGGAAGAGCATTTCTGTGATTTTTTTAGTCGCAGCCAGGCGGTATGGTGTCGTAACCTGCGCTACAGCGGCTCGTCATCGCGTACTTAAGTTGTAGCCTGCAACAGGCTGAAAATTGCGATTGTTTTAATGAGTTTTTAATGACTGACTGTGTCATCTATGCAAATGTTTGCAAACAGCGAATGTCAGTAAAATATGATTTTTGCAGACATTAGTAAGCAATAAGAAACAGCTTCACGTGTTTTATGCGAACGTGGATGATGTCCTGCTGTTGGGAGCAGATTGCATACTGGCAACGGTTCCAGGATGAATATGTGTAATATGCCCATGTTTATGCAATGGCAAAAAAAACTTCCACCACAAAACAATAAAAAATGCTGGATCCCTTTTCAGGCATATAACCAATTGCTTGTTTAAAACCAGGCGGTTTTGTCATTTGTGGCTTTGAACCTTGCTTTAAGGCAAATGAACACTGACTTCCCTCAGCAAGGTCTGTGCTTCTATGTTCTTTTGCAGATATACTGCACCCATAACTCTCTTTAATGTGTCCGATCATATGAGAAATAAGCAGTCAGTATCACAGAACATTAAAAAAGATATCATAGAATTAAAAGCTAAACTCAACAGTGACAGTAACCCACTGACTTAAGTATCTACAAAATCTCTTACGATGATTTTGAGATTATGAGAATTTACAAAGCTTTAGTTAATACCAGATACGCGGTTTAGTTTAGCAGGGTGGGGGCCCTTGGGCTAAAGGCATTGTTGGGCCCATATGTACACTGTAAAATGCTGGAGGCCCCTACGACTCGGGGCCCTGGGATACAGCCCAGGTTAGCCCCTGCATAAGTCCAGCCTTGACCAGATAGTACCTTAAAAATATATATAATACTTTAAAAATATATACATGATAATACAATAAAAGGTTTTCAAATAAATAAATGCTGAAAGATCAGCAGCATAGAGAAATGTTGTAACTTGTTGTGTGTGTATGTGATCAAAAAGTTTAAGTTAAAACCCAAATCAATATCAGAGAAGCAAGGGGTGTTTTATTGCTCTGTGGTTAGGGTGTCGTTTTGTCATGAGCAGTTGTGGTTTCAGTTCATAGCAGAGAACTTATCTGAAAATGTATAATTTAACGTAATGCAGTAACGTAAGCAACAGTAGGCCAGGCAAAGTCTCTGATGACAGTAAAGAAGAATTTACTCAAGTGCATGAATACGATATGAAATCGGTAAAATATGATTTTTCATATCTTCATTTTCATATATCTGAACAGCTGTTTTTCAATAGAGGCAGAGTATTTGAATGTATCTTGTACTGGATACTTAGTAATACCAGTGTGAGGCGTGTGATGTCACAGATAGAAGATGTTGGAACAAGTTTGGAGTCTGGATCTCTTGGGTCAGAGAGAGATTAGTGTTTTGCTCAACAAAGAGAGTTTGTTTATGTTCGAATGGCAGAAGGAACGTATAAACAACGTTTTGTCAGCACCAGCTTTCTTTCGGAGTTCGTATGCGGGTTTGGCCGATTCAAATATGATTGTGTTGAAGCTTCTGCTCTCAGCCATGTTTAATACTGTAAACATTGGTACATTGTACCACAAGGGGTATTCACTCATTCCAGCCAAGTAATGGAGTCACCCATTTGGGGTGTGAGGTCACTGGACCTTTTACTGGGATTGTCACATCTCAGCTCCACACTGATTAGTTTCAGCCTGTATCTAATGCCACTACTCAACAGGAAGACTTAAGGCTGCAGAAGAAAAGGAGGTCAGATTAATTCAGTACTTTTGAAGAATCACCGGTACGTTAAAAAATACACAACCACATTATCACCTGTGCATTCCTGGTGTGGGATTATGGGAACTTGTCGAACATGTGAACAATGTCGTTTCCCCACCCCGGCTGTCTTGGGTGTGACAATATGCAAACATAACCACTGACCCCAATTCCCACATATGGGAGCTTGCACCAGCCCTGGCCCCCACTGCCTTCCAAGATGCACCCTCACCTCATCTGGAAAAGGAGCACGTGCTGAAATCCAGCCCAGTTTTTGTTTAACCAGACAAGGGAATCAGGGTCTGATTAGGTCTCACCCCACCAGGAGGTGAAGGGCTTAAGACCCTATAGTAGGATCAACCTGGAGCTAAGATGGAACTAAAATGCAAACAATGGTTCTATGAAATTCCTGCTTCACTGCCTCAGAACCTGTGAGATGGTCAGTCAGACTCGCTTGTGGTTCTGCTCATGATCCAGCCTTACAGGAACAGGGGCTATGTGCCTGGAGAGGGGGTGGTAAGGTCTCCTCTGAAGGACAAGCATCACCACCAATCAGCTTCAGCCACATGCGGACAGTTTGCGCCTCGCAGCGGCCTTTGCAGAGTAATCAGCAAATCTCTGTTTACCTTATAGTTTTCCTGCACATTGATTTTTTTCTCTTCTGACTTACGACTTGACCTCATATTGTTGCTGAATTGCTGAATTAACGGCTAATCCAATCAAGGGCTGTTTTGGTGGCTCAGTGAGTAACAGTGGTCCCTCTACCTCCAGGGTGGGGGGGCTTGACTCTCACCTCTGCCCTGTGTTTGTGCATTCTCTGTGTCCTCTCCCTACTGCATGGACTTCCTTTACCTCTTCTCTGGGCCAGCACCCCTGTATATTACCCCGATAAATAGAAATACAGCCGCAGAAAAAAATTAAGTGACCACTTTTTAAACAGATCGGTATTTTTAAATCCTGGTTTGATCCTGGTTCTGCTGGCTGAAGGCTACACTGAGCAGCAGGATGCTTCCAGGTTCAAAATTTCAAACACAGTAGCACACAAGAATAAGATGAAGCAGGAGACACTGGGAACAACCAGAAACCAGCCAGGTAAAGGGCGGAAGCGACTTTCTAATGCAGAAATGACTGTGGACTTATCTGACAGTTTCTCATGAATCAGAGTATATATATACAGTATATACCCATATATTGAGAAATGAGAAACTGTGAAACAAAAAATTGTGCTGTGGTCTCTTAATTTTTTTCTCCCTGGCCGTATATACAACAAAGGGTAGCACAAGTAAGAATACAATAAATATGTAAAGGAAAATCCATTAAAAATGTATATGATGTTGGATGTCTAGGGCCACAAAAGACACCAATGATATTAAAGCCAGCCAGGACCACGCTGTGGCACCTCAGATGTTGGTGGGAGTATCTCTGCCCTTGTCCATGTCATCTCACTCCTTCTTGTTCTGTTATCATGAAATGTCACATTACAAGGGCTTAAAGCCTTCCGTCTCTTTTAATATTTTCATTGCTTGGGACTGAAGCTCACTTCATTGGTCCATATCTTTGGCTCACCACGGTGCAGAGCTGGACTGCAATTAAAATTCATCCCCGGAATTTATCGCATACAGGCCCACCACTCATACATACCAATGATAAAATTTGCTGATCGAGGGGGTTGGGATTCCCCCCACAATGAATTTTTGCCCGGTATGCCAGATGGCCGGTCCAGCCCTGCCATGGAGAATTACTGCAAGCTTCAAACAGGTGGAAAGTATGTTTTTGCAGCTGTAAAGTTGCTCTGTCATGTTGTAAATAAGCTTGTCCGCAGGGGGTTAGGCATTAAAGAGGACTGGGCAGGACCGGGTTATAAACCCAACACTCCGGGGTGGGGCGGGGATACGAGAGGTACAGTCTAGCACTGCAGACATTATACAGGGGTGTTGATTCAGATCTTACCTGGTTCTGCTTGAGCAGGGTACTTGTCCTAAATTGACTAAGTATTTTTAAAATACGTCGTTAGCCTTGAAATATTGCCCATGTTCCTGCTCTTGGTATTTTGTGATTGCCCCCATTATCATCCTGGTGATTTTCACAATGTCCTTGGAGATTATCAGAATGCTTCAAGAAGAGACACAGCCACTCGCATGCCTTTGGGACCCTGTATACTGACAGTGCTGCTGTTATTTCTGTGACCCCATTGTGCATTGCTGAATTCCAGCAGGGTGTGGGGGGGGTGGGGTGTGTATGTATCTGTGTGTCTGTGAGGGGGGTGTCCTGCCTTAGATCCCAGGAGTACGACTGACGGTATGAAACGGCTTTCCAAATAGCTCTGATCTGTGGTCAGCTCGCCAGAACCGGAGTCTGACCAGAGCTTATTAATTGCAAATAAGACAAACAAACAGCAGGAATGTCTGGGAATTAAGGACCCAGATCCTGTACATAAACAGACAAAATGAACAAAAGTTGACCCAAGGTTAATAATGTGCACAGCTCTCCTGCTGTGGCTGTGTGGGAGAGCATGGTAGGGTCCACAGGTCACTCCTTCTTCAGAAGTTACGAGACTTAAAATCCCACAGTAAGACCATTTTGCCAAAACGGACTGGATAATCGTCCAGATGCCAGGAGCTGGGGGTGACCTGCTGCATTTAATGGTTTTTTAATTACTTGTGTTTTGTGGAGCATTTCAGTGCGTGTCACTGGGCTCTTTATTTTCACATGCTTGACTAACTTGCTCAGATCTTGGAATCAATCTGCATCTAGTCGGATGCATAAAACTCCACTGAGATGTGGTTTCCATGGCGCTGTCGCAGGGGTCACTCGTATGTGATACAAAGGTGGGTGTGTCTTTGCAACAGGAAGCTTAATGGCTGTCCAAAGCAGCACTTCTGCTCTGTGCTTTCTCTGTGTTCCTTGATATGTTTCACAGAGGCGCCCCACACGTGTAGCAGTTTAAATGCCAGGGAAAAATGCTTCTCAACACTTGTGAAAACTTTGAACTTTAGTTTAGGCTTTAAAGTTTTCAGAAATTGAAAAAATATTGGTAACACTTTACTTACAGCACTCATGTATAATGCATTAAAGATACCTTCATAATGCATTATAATGGCTTATACTGACAATTATAATGCATTATGAAGGTATTTATAGTGAATTATAGATGAGAGCTTCATACAGTATTTTTAATGCATAATAAACATGGCTATAATGTGTTATACCTTTTTCTAAATAGTTATAGCCATATTTATAATACTTTATGAATGCATTATAATGCTTTACGAATGTATATGTAGTGCATTATGATGACTGCTTTAAGTAAAATGTTACCAAAATATTTCTCACCTAAGGCAAATCACTCTATGGATAATCACAAAATCATTCAAGTTTTGCTTAACATGCACATAACACTAATATTCTTAGTTTGTTTCTTTGGGGGGCAATCGTCTCATCTTCTGTACTGGAATATTGTGTTGGACATCAATAAGAAGCTTCTGGAACTTATGATTACCAATTGGCAGAGGTGGCAATTTCAGGTTCAGAAAGTAAAAATCTAGTCCAGGATTTTGTTTCAACCAACCACTTGAGTACTATTTGGCTGTGACTCTTTACACTCACTTGGTTGGTTGAAACAAAATCCTGGTCTGGATTTTTACTTCCTGGACCTGAAATTGCAACCTCTGCCAATTGGTAATGGAACTGAAGATTAACCAATAGCGCTTCCCCTGTTAGTGTAACACTGGCAGGCTCATACTGTTAGTGAAACAGCCTTGGCTTATTATTGGAGTAGTTCCTTGGAAGTCTCACTTAAATGTCTTGAGAAGAGTGGTAACTAAACAGGTTATTAGTCCCATAATATTTGCATGAGAGTACTGGCTCTGGTGCCATCTGGTACAGGCTGTTAGTGTGGGCAACCCAGCCTGTCTGTCTGTCTCTGTAGTCAGGAGACCCACAGGCAACATGCACAAAGTGCTGTGCATATGGGTGTGTGTATCTCTGCGTTATCTGACATTGGGATGAATCTCCGCCCTGCACACTGATATAGTCTGGGATGAAAGTGTGATGAAAGGCGGAATAAACACAATGAGGATTGGGCAGGTGAGGGCAAACTGCAAAATACCAGCCATCAGCTGCAGGTACAGCTTATAAGCATGGATGTGGCTGAGAGAGAGAGGGAACTGATTGCCAGTGGAATGTGAGTGTGTTATGGATGAATGACGGACCGTTCTGTTTTGTCTACTTTGCCAGCGCTGTCTGTTGAAGTTACAGGGGCGTGGTCACGTCCCTCAGGTAACAAACTTCTTCCAGTGTTGGCAAGCTGCAGAACATTCCGGAAGCTGAGTTGGCCCAGCCCTTCTTGTCTTTGTGACCATAAAAGTGAAGGAAACACTCTTGCTGCCAGTGAGTGTGAGACGGAGGGACAAAGAGGGGACATGGCTTTTCTTAATCTGCCCAAACCAAGAGACTGCATGTTGGCGAGAGCTGGCACTCTCGCAGATATAACGACTCTGGGCATTCTGGTTTGTTCTCAATACCCTATTTGTTCAAAGAAAAGGGGCAGACACCCATCCCCTCATTCCTAGTAATTCTAGTCATTTCTTTCATTCAAGCCACAAATGCGAACTGCCTCATCAAAGCCAAACACTTGGTTTGGTCTTTGCTGTTTCTGTTCGTTGTTTTGTGCTCCGGTGTTTGCTAACTAGCTGGATTCCACCATGCTTTACAGTTGTCTTTAACTCTAACTGTTGAATGTTTTGTTTTCATTTTCATGATCATTCGATCATTTGAGCGTTTTCATTGCCCGAAATGCCCTTTCTTTTAGCAGTTTTCTAGTAATATCCCGCTGTAAGCAACTTACGCTCTTAAAATCCAAATAGAGAAATTAAAAGAATGCTTAGGGAATTGAAAAGATTTTTGAGAAAGTATTTGCGGCAGAGTCAGTATTTGTGGATACACCTAGTCTGTTTGTTTCTCCATTCATTCATTCATCCATCTATCTATCTATCTATCTATCTATATGTGGAGGGCTTTCTGTTTTACGTACCATTTGAACAATGGCTGCTCTGTATCTTTCCACCCGATCAAAGTAGTTCATATTAAATTGTGCTGTGCTGTTGCCCCTTCATACTTCTGTCAGTCATACATACCTTTGACTTAAGCCTCATTAACGCTTTTTTTCAGCTGGGCTTTAGAGAGAAATTTATTTCTTGGTGGAATCACCAAGGGGACTGCCAAACAATCGTTCTTATATCGCTCTGCACCAGGCCACGGTTCTTGAGACAGCTGCAACCATGATTATGAGAGATTTTCATGACACTGGTGAGATGTGGCAGCTTCCCGTGAGACTCCCTTGTGGGAGCTGTCCCAGAAAGATCCTCCTGAGCCAAATCCAGAATTTGGGCTCCCAGAATGCCGAACACATCAACACTGTCAATGTTTACATTCGCATACATTGGTTTATTTTACCCAGAGAAAATTGTTGCTTTCAAAAGGAGTCCTGACTAAACTGGTACAGTGTAGGCGCAGAGCAGAGAATTTTGTTTTGTTGATGAAAAATGGATATTTGCTTTAGAGGACAACGCCCCACCAATTTTGCCAACACAGAAATTGCAAAGATACTGTAGGAGGTGAGGTGTCAAGAACTGTAGATCATTAAACATCCTAGAAATCATAGATGCATTTTGCAGGTTCGGCTTTAGATTATTGCAGACTTCATGCATTTTTAGGCTGTGATCTTCTGAAAGTGTTGTGACTGCGTCCTTCAAAAAGTCTTGGACCTGTGTGCTTTATACACTGCTTGGTTTGTGTCCATTATACTCAATTGGACACATGTCCTTCAGAATTTGCTGGACCTATGCCTTTCCCTTACTGCTTGTCTTGTTTAGACAAAGAAGCAAGTTCATGGAGGGTGTTACATGGTGGCATCTAGGTTGTATACGTCTGGTCTGCTCATGTGGCACCAGTCACACTGGGCTGACCCCTGAGGACTGTGCAAGGAAACCCTGGCAACTGACAGCTCATTGGCTTTTCATTATTGCTGCCTGGGGATCTCCCGTGCCGAGAAGCCAGGAAATGGCGGTAGCAGAATCTCTATATCTCTTTTAGATTTAAATCTTTCTAAGCTGTACTGATCTGGATTGTTTTGTCTTGTGCTTAGGGATGCTGCGACACCATGCACCCGTGTAGACAGTACTCAGATCTTTTTGTGACGCACTCAGCAAAGGAGTCATTAGATGTCGCTGGGTTATTTTATTTGATCTGAAAGGCCATCAGTCTAGTCCATTGAAGCTTTGTTATCTAAATGGGTATTTCCAGATTATTGTGCAGCTGAGTTTTAGTGCATTTGTTTCTCTAAATTGAATGAAACTCATGTCTGTGTTTTTTTTTATATTCCTTCTCCAAGGGATGACCAAAGCTTCTTGGTTACTCAACTTGGAATGGCTCTTATGGCATATTAAACAGAAGGTGTCTGGACTTGATGTGGTATGGAATAAACATGCAGTGAACATATGAAACACATGACGGGCATTTTATGTGTGTGACAGAAGGGTGGTTGGAGTCACTAGGTTCACTGGACCAGTTGTGATTGAAGTCAGCTCTGTACATTGTGGGATGTGTGAGGAACCACCTTCAGACCAGGAATGAGGAATCAAGTTAATATCCACTAAGAATTCAGTGTTGCCCTCAAACCCACATAGTAGCACTCTTAATAAATGAGAGGTTGTGTTTTGTCTGTAGATTCAGAATATTTTTCCAGTTGACGGTCCTTTAGGGAATAGAAAAATGAGCAGCTCAAAGTGATGCAGGGATTCTGGAGAAAGGGTTGGTTTTCCGGGGGTGGCATGGGGGGCGCAGTAATTAGCATTGTTGTCCCCCCCCCCACCCAGTCCACAAACATGCTAAGGTGAATTGCAGCTGTCAGATTATCTGCCGGTGTATCTGCTTGTGAATGGTGTGTGAGTAAGTGTGCCCATCTTGGTTTATTACCTGCCTTGCACCCATAGCTTCCAGGATAGGCTATAGACCCCTGCAGCCCTGCATAGGCCAAGCAGGTATAGAAATATATGGATGGGTGGATCGATGGATGGATGGTTGGATGGGTTCATTGACTTGCCTGCGCAGTCCATCAATGTAGAAGCATAAGGCTAATAATCAAAGTGAGATTTACATGCGTGCTGCATCTGGGCTCACACGTAAGCAGGAGGCCATTAACATAGTTTGTGTTTGAGATTGCTGCTGATATGACTATGGGATAGCCATTCACTGCATGGGCACAGCAGTCTGTGTGGAGACCAGGCTCTGCTTCCCCACCCACTCATTACATGGGTACCCACCTCAGGCACTCATTATCAGCCAATAATGTAATGGTCACATGACCAACAACCGGTGGAAGCAAGAAACAAAATAATGGGGGTGCTTCCTTCAGGACAGTAAAAGGTCGCAGGGAGAGGAAAGGCACGCCTCATTTAAGAGTCCTGGTGCTTTTCCTGCCGTAGATAACAGAGAGAGTTGAGGCTGTCCCAGACCCGAGGGGCCCTTGTTTTGGTTTGACCTAAACAATGATAAAAGCAATGTTTTGATGGGCAGGGCTACATCATGCATGGTGATAATCTGCCTGTGCATGAAAATTTACCTTGGAGAGGAGAAAGTAAAGAATTTTTCTGTTTTGATCTAGAGCTGCAAAACATCACTTCTTAATGTTAAATCTCCTAGTGTAGGGGTCTCCAACTCTGGTCCTGGAGAGCTACGATCCAGTAGGTTTTCTATTCTACCTGGCTTCTGATGAGCTACACCTGTTCCTGGTATTTGCCTGAGAGTTGGAGGTCGCTGTCCTAGAATCTTATATAACTGCTTATTTCCCTGTCCTTTTTTGGTGTCTGTGCACATGTTTGTGTTTTATTTATTAGTGTGAAAATTTGCTTTCATGATACTCATACTGCATTCAGAGTCCTGCTGTGGTCAATGCACAGGCCTGACGCTTGACGCGGCACTCAAGACCATAAATATTGACCTGAGGTTTCATTTGAACCAGAGGAAATGTAGCATTTATAGGAAAGTATGAAGCACTGCGCAGAAAAGGGAACACTGACAATATACAGCAGTGATGATTCTAGGATCTGAGTGGGGGGTCCTCTAATAAAATTTGCCATGAGGAGGGGTACGGAGCATACACGAAAATGCAGGAAAAATCACTGAAGACAAAAAATAGGGTCCAGAACCAGCTGTGATGGACAGATACACACATCTAGCTTCAGTCCAGGGATGAATTCAAAGACCTGAATGTCAGCTAAGTGTGTTCTCCTCCAAGCATGCAGATGGCTGAAGATTCCAGAAAGACCATATCGACAATTTAAGGCACAGATGTGTATATGATAGGAAACAATGAAACATGCCTGCAAACTGTCAGCTTCGGGCATGTTTTCACATATAGTGCGAAAGGACCATGTTGGTCACATGCAACTGTCCGTGCCAAGGACTCTTTCGGGTGGTTATGTATGATATTGTTGTACCTACATGAACACAAGAGCTGAGGAGAATGTTTTGCCCCCTGCTGGTGAGAAATGTTTTTGCAGCTGTTAAAAAGGTGGTACAGAACCATCATTTAGCTGTCATTCTCTTCCCTCCTCCAGTAAAATACCCAGCTGTTTTAACAGCTATAGAGTAACTTACATTTAACGCAGCAAAATCACAGGTGCTGGCTTTGGAAATGGAGTGGATATGGTGGAGAGATGTAGCGTACATTAAGAGAAGGGACAGTGTCTATGGTGTGGGGGGCAATGTCAGAAAAGCAGTGTAGGTAGTTTCTTTCAATGGTGAGTGGGGGGGGGGGGTCTGTGTGGTGTGGGGTCGTGGGGGATGTCTCTGTTGGAGAGGTTAGTGGTGGGAATCTTTGTCAGGAGGGCTTGCTTGGGGGTTGGTGATGGAAGCATGTTTCCCCCGAAGGTTCACAGTGGGGGAGTCCATGGTGGAGAGCAGTAGGTGCTCCCGCAGCAGCCTGAGATTGGCTGTTGTGCTCATAGGATGTTTATCCTCCGTCACTTCAGTTCCTTTCTTGGAAGGTGCATGTCTGCTGCTTTCTGGGTTATGTTAGCCCCTAATAAGGAGTGCCAGAGTCTCTCCATGGGTGGGGCGGTGGGCATCCAGACAGAAACATCTAGGAGCAGACTCCTTACGGGTGTGCTATGGTCTGATCACCAGCAAACAGAATCTCAGAGGGCAAGATGACGCTGGCTTCCCAAAGGAGGTCGCATAGTGTCGGAAAGAGGCAGTGAGCTGCCATATAAGGCAGGATGAGGTGGTCTGTGTGGCTTGCGCGGCCGTTATGCTCTGGGGGGAGGCTTCTCTACTGACTTGCACTGGATATTCACACAAACACACACCTGGATATCCACCCAACCTTATATTTCAGGGTATATTTCAGTCGCACTGCTCACCGAGGAGGCCATGTCAGTATCATGGATACGTCCTAAAATGTACGTCTACTGCAAGGCAAAGTATAGGGTTACCATACGTCCGGGTTTGCCCAGAAGCTAATTTTAGCTTCGTTTTACAGGTTGGTTATGGAAAACTCATTAGTATTCACGAGAGAAGTACTACCTGATTGGTCGGTTGGTGAAAGCAAGAACTCAAAGTATCCTGAGCCCTTGACCACCAAATACTGTATGGTAACCCTAGAAAAGTCGGGACTAAAGGAAATTTGCCTGTAGTCTCAGGAGTAGATTTTGGTGAGAACATCTCAAAACCACACATAAACACACACCAGTCTGACAATCTGATCCTGGCTATCCTTCCTGAGATGTGGTTTGCCTGTGATAGCTGGTAGCACATTCTGCAGCTATGACGTCCATTCAGCAGAAAGTGAGCAGTAGAGGGGCCCATGTCTTTATGTTTAATTTGCAATTAATGGCATTCTGTTACCTCACAATCCTGTCCGGGTGGACGATTGATGGACTGATAGTTTATCTAGAGTGCAGGAACTCTAGTAACTATAAACTATAATAAATGCCAGACAATGATTCCGCAGGCTCTTTTCAATCAGGACTCTGGATTTCTAACATCAATAACAGAAAAACGAATTGAGCAGTTTTGTCTTTTTACAATCTTTCTCATCTCCTGTTTGGGCTCATGGAAGTGCACAACAAGCTGAAAGGGGAAATGTAAAGTACATTTCAAAGTCCCCTGCGGTCCTTTGAAGATGCTGGAGATTAGAGTGGTGTGAGATACCAATCAACCAGTCCTGAGCGATAAAGTACACACACGTGAAAGGTGATTCAGCTGATGTGCCTGCTTGGCTTGAGTTTGTGGCCGCCCATCTACACATTGTTTCAGGTGCATCTCTTGTCAGACTGTTTGGGTGGATGACCGGGCCCTGTAGCTCTCCTTTCCGCTTTGTGTCTTCGTCCGACCTAATCTCAGGCCGATAAAAATGTTGGCAGGTTTAGCATGTGATGTCTGATATTGTTTTTTGTGGAAGTAGTTTTTTGTGTGGCTGCCCCTTTACAGCTGAACTTTCTGCCAGATGTTTCCATGTCACAATCACTTCACTTGCAGTTGACCAGGGCAGCTCTAGCAGGACAGACACGTGGAGAACTGACTTGTTGGAAAGGTGTCCAGTGGTGTCCAAAGCAAGTGCTGGGCTGACTAACCTCGTCTGTATGACCCCCCCCCCCCCATTCTGCTGCCAGTGTTTGATACTGGAGGTTGCCTGACTGTGTGCTTAATTACACACCTGCATCTCAGCAATGGGTGTGGCTTATGAGTAATTTTCTGTAATTAATATGAGTATCGGAATACATTTGTCCATATAGTGTATATAAATACTTATGTATTCCTGGATTCTCGCACTACCTCCACATACCGCCAATTTCGCAAGCTATGGATAATTATATTTTAATGTTCCATGTTTGTTAATACGTTATGTCTTGTTTCTGAAATGTACATCCTCTTTTCACATTCTGGGGCTTCGCTGCGCCTTGCACTGAGTATAATTGTGTATTTGACAAATATAATTTAAAGAGCAAGAAGAGAAAATCTTTTAGAACACAGACCAAATATACCTGTGACTATGGGTACAGTTTTTGGCCCCTTTGTGACAGAGGCTCTGTCTGTGCATAGATGAGATGTTCATCCACATGCTGATGACGTTGTTGGAGATCAGGTTCTTAAAGCTTCCTACTAGTTATTGCTCCCTGGCTGAACATAATTCCATCTGTCAGGGGCATGGTTATTTTTCAGGAACACTACATGGGCACGGTCGAGGGCAGAAACTCTCCCAGTCCCCAAAGAGTCTAACAGGAAATGACCTTGCAGCACTGGATTCTGGACAGTGTACTGGTAAAGTACCAGTTGCTAGGAAACAGACACACTCATTTGCGCATTTACAAATTCCAAGATTGGTCAGAATTTTTGTAACGGGAAAAAGCACCACCCCCGACTGATTATACAGCACAGATAAGTCATTAACCAAATGGCCTGTGCTGAATGCTACTGACTAAGTACCTCCCCCTCGAGCTCCCGTGAGCTGGATCGCTTTGCTCGGCCAGCAACACGCCTTCCTTGCTTTTCCGTTGCTTGACTTAACAATCTGCTACTCAGCTGAAACGAGTTGTCTTCAGTCACACTTCTGTTCTGAGATTGTTAAGACTGGTATGTGCAGGATTGTAGCAGCATAGTGATTCGGCAGTGCAGCGTCACCAAGATTAATAAAAATGCGCGAAAAACGTGAAAAGAAGAGCGTGACGATTAGGCAGAGGGGAAGAGGGAGGCTGCCAGGAGTAACATTCTGGTTTGATAATTACAAGCATTCCCTCATAACAATGCTTGTGGTGGGTTGGTGCACAGAAAACCATCCACCTGAGGATGGACTGGATTTAAAGGTTGGGACTGGCAGAGGGGGAAGCTGGACCAGAGTCCTCACATGCTGATCCAATTACCTCAACATGGGAGCCAAGGGCACACAGTGAGGGCGGTGGGGGTGTGCTTCTTGAGCCTGTCTCTCTGGCCAGAATTATCCATGCTGCCACAGATGCGTGCAGACTTTGGCTGGAGACTCCACACGTGACTTGGGAACAGCTGGCTGCGAGAGGCAAGGGCGGGGGG
>JAODLD010000001.1:44090400-44101822 GCA_026781065.1 Mormyrops boulengeri
CCCCCCCCCCCCCCCCCCCCCCCCCCCCCCCCCCCCCCCCCCCCCCCCCCCCCCCCCCCCCCCCCCCCCCACAAAGCAACATTTTTTCAGAATTTCTAGGCATGCCCCTGGTTGTGTGTAACTAACCCTACAGAAACCCAGAGGGTATGTAAGCAATGATATTCTTTATTTTCATGATGGTTTAATGTTCCAAAACATCTTTTTTAGGGTATTCCTGGAATTCCAGGCACGAAGGTGAGAGATGTCTCAGAACTACTGATCCTGAACGTACTTAAGATATGGGTTTCACGGTGCCTGGCTCTCATTTTTTACTTACTTCTTAAGAGGCGTCTGGTATTAAAAGTTCCGTGCTATAGCTCTGTACGCCTTTTGACAAATAGCAGCACTTCCTGGTGCCCTGATTTCCACTGTGTGTGTCATAAGCCGGTTGTTGTGCCCACAGGGTGAGCCAGGTGGTTTGACTTCGACTTACATCCCACCAAAGGGTGAGAAGGGAAGTCCTGGACACCCAGGTTTGAGAGTATGTATATCAGTACTTGCGTTCTATTTTCCACCATAAATAACTCTAAATCAACGAGGCCACATGCTTATTTCTCTTAGATCTGATACTCCTCAGTGGTATTCCACTGAAATAATTCTCAGGATTATGCCAAAGGGCGATTTCTGCTTCTACAGGTCAGAAATGAAAATAAACCTCAGAAATTACATTATGATTTATAATGTAATAAGATGTAAGAACCATGTAACAACCAAAATGGCATCCCATATCTCTTATACATTAAACATGCATGTAAACATCAGGTAAATGATCTGTGGGTTTTTCTTTATCCAGGGACCTCCTGGCCAGCCAGGAATCTCTGGTCCAATTGGACCACCAGGACAAATGGGAATCAGAGTAAGTGATAAAAGTAGCCTGTTTGCATAATGCCAGTATTTCAGCTACTTGGTTGAGGTAACTGTCCTTCACTGTGGACACAAACACAGCAAAACATGCATTGTTTTCTCTCATAGGGGGACTCTGGTCCACCTGGTCAAAAAGGAGAGAAGGTACGTTGGCGCCGTAGGTGCGGCTGACTGATATTCTTCATCCCATAATTGAGTACATTCTGCCAGCTTCTGGTCCATGACTGCTTAGCCGGTGCTCTGTGTGCTTTTCCTGTAGGGGGATATGGTGAATTTCGTTGGCGAAAAAGGAGAGAAGGTAGGGCAGATGGCTCCTGGAGGGGCAGAAGTTCTGATTTGCGGTGTTCCTTTGTCCCGTCGATACACCTAAGTTCCTCACTCACTGCACTTTCTGTTCTGACAGGGAAGTCAAGGACTCAGAGGTCCTCCAGGCCCACCAGGAGAGTTTCCAGAGAGAGAAGGTCCTCCAACCACATATATTAATGGACCCAAGGTATGGAGGCAGTCAAACTGCTGTAGTTTGAGGCGTTTTTGGGAATGGGTATGCATTAGTGCTACAGATGTTCCATGTAACAGGATAACACAGCACTGGTTCTGTACTACAGGGTGACTCTGGTGAGAAAGGAGACAAAGGAGAAAAAGTAAGTAGAAAACTGAAGGAGCTTGACTGTAAAGGTCAGTCTGTAAGGCAACTTGGTCGATTCAATGATCCCGGGCGGGAATCCAGATTCTCCTTGGATACAGATGAAAAACAGCATTAATGAGGCTCTTCCTGCTGCAGGGATATTGTCTGCCATACCTGCATGGGTTAAAAGGGGAACCAGGTCTGCAAGGGCCCAGGGTAAGTGATGATGGCTGCCTGGAATGACAGCGGAAGCCAATGTGCCGGTATTAGTGTTCAGAATGATATATTCAATGTGCGGCCTCTTTAATTTCAGGGTAAACCAGGCAAGGATGGAGAGAAAGGAATCAATGTAAGTGGGATTTATAACCTCCAGTAAAATACATGGTTTGTGTCATGATACAGAACCAGAGCATATCGGTGTCCGTGTTTCCAACAGGGAGAGGCAGGTTATCCTGGTGCACCAGGGCGCGATGGACTGCCGGTAAAACAGCCGCTTATTGTTCTTTCTGGCGGGGGGGGGAGGTATTTTCAAACCTTCTCAAGATATTTCAAACTCCTTTCTGCCCCATCATAGTTGTGAACTACTGTATGAAATACACAGATTTATGGAAACTAATTTGCGTAATTTCTGATTTTTCCATGTATATATTGACAGGAGAATTATTGATACATTTTATGTACTGTAAAAGCAGCTACAATTGTGTTTAGTTCAAAATGAAGTCCATATCATTGCCTGGACCTTTGTTCAAAGTCAGACTTGTTACTAATATTATTTATTTGTTTCTAGGGTCAAAAAGGAGAGAAGGGTCTTCCTGGATATGTGAGTTGTCTGAACTCCATCTCATGCCTCTTCTGTGCTTCCATTAAGTACCTTCTCTTAGGTGTAATATATAGGAATGAAGCCAAACGAAGGTGTTTATGCTGTCAAGCCAAGTTACCCAGGATGCTGCAAAAGCACTCACCCCATCTTTGTCATGTGACTAATGCTTGGTGATCATGTGACTAATCGGGAGTTGGTTTGACAGGGCTATGCTCCTGGTCCTCCTGGGGAACGTGGTCCACCAGGCATGAAAGGAGAAAGAGGTACATCACTGCAGTTTTCAGAATGGCACTGGGGTCACGGATACAGTGTTAAAGCATTCTGTGCATTTCAGCTCCAAAGCACACAACCCAAAGTTTATGGCCAGCAAGTTAAATTAAAGTCAGAGAACTAGTACAGTACAGTACAGTACATGGCCCGGGTCTATTCAAGGATGATAATCCCAGGATTCAGGGAGTCAATAGCTCATTGAGGTTATGCAGAGCTTTAAAAGTGAGAAGCAATATTTTGAATTTGATACGAGACTGAACCGGTAACCAGTGTAGCTGAGAGAGGACGGGTGTGATGTGAGCGGAGCGTTTGGCGTGAGTGAGAACTCAAGCTGCTGAGTTCTAAATATACTGAAGGTTTTGTATATTTTCCTGAGAGGACAATGAAAAGAGAGTTGCAGTAGGATGAAGGTGAAAGAATGAGATTTTGGAGAGGGATTTTATGTGAAGATCTAAGTTGAGTGAAGAGTCAAATGGTACACCAATATTTCTGCCCTTTACGGACTTTACGGAGTGGTTTCATTCACCTATCATCCATACAAGATCGACTCGACAAGAAATGAATGCAAATCTGCATGAAAAAATGTTCAGATGATGCATAAGCACATGGAAATAATGGATGTGCACCATTATCGAAGCTAAAGGCTGTCCGACGAAATATTAGTGTGCAACTTTTTTGTTGGCCAGCCAGTGTAAATAACATGCTATAATGTTCCAAAACAGCCTCTGTTTCCATCCAAAGACATTTTTGTCATGTCTGGATAATGGTGTGTGGACCCCATGTTAAGTTGTCCAGTTATAAATACTATTCTTAGAAGATCCTTACTGCTATTGATTGTCTAAATTCACATTGTAGTGACTTGGGTAGGATTTAATGCAACCTGCTCTTATCTTGCAGGTCCCCCTGGTAGTCAAGGAGATATTGGTCCACCAGGTGAATGGCCCGTCATTTCATGTGAAATTAACGCATTACTTGCCTGTCAACATTTTGCCAAGGCCTCACCCTAGCACTGACTACCTCTTCACAGGCAGATACTCGTTGGGTCCACCAGGTTCTCCTGGGTTCCCTGGGGAGATAGGTCAAAAGGGGGACAAGGGTGCTGATGGCTTGTCGCTGCGAGGACTGACTGGCCGACAGGGGCCTCCAGGACCCCCTGGCCCACCCGGACCTGTAGGTGAGTGTTTTCTGTGGGCAATATGATGTAGAAAATTAGCCAAGGAGTTTCTTCGGCAGTGAGATTACCCTTCACAAAACATATTTACTTGAATAGACATTCCTCAAAATAGTTTTATTACTCAAATTCTAACTGTAGAATGAAATGCATGCAAAATTTTATACAAAAATTCAAGTAAAAAACATACCAGTTGTAAGTCTCTTTTCTAAATGTGTTTTTGTTTTATTGTTACATGTCCCTCTGCTTCCTGTCCTATGATGCTATCTTACTCTCCGGCTGTTTGAGTAGGTGAAGATTGTGATATTGAACACGGACCCCCCGGCCCCCCTGGCCCTCCTGGTCTCCAGGGAGAGATAGGACAGAAAGGTGAGAAAGTTAAAGAAAAACACTCAACATGGATGTGGAGAGACTGGCTTTTACCAGCAGTTGAACATGCGGCCTCCCGCCCAGCTTCTTCTAAACTGAGACCTGGTACCTTTAATGGGTTTTTTCCGGTTCTCTCAGGGGACCAAGGAGATGTTTGTGTGAATTGCCAGGCCATTGGATTTCCTGGTCCTCCAGGGCCTCAGGGGCCTCAAGGACATCAAGGTAACACCTAGTGTGTGATTCCCTATGATCAAACCGGACTCTCCATTCTGTGTCTGTTGGTCCACAACAGATAATCAAGTCACTATACTTCTTGTTTCGATGACAGGTTTCCCTGGGCCAGCAGGTCCCAAAGGAGAAAGTGGTGAACCTGGACCCCGTGGTCCTTCAGGGAATCCTGTAAGTAGGAATGTGCTATACTGTACTTCAACTGCCAGCCATCTACCATCACATACATATGACAGCCTTTCACCGTAAATCTCAGTCACTTGTTTCACCTTCCTTTTTTCTTAGGGTTTGGATGGCCCCAGAGGCCTGATGGGTGCTCCGGGTGCCCAAGGAGCACCAGGTGACTACTTAGTGGCACCAGGACTGAAAGGCGACAAGGGCAACACAGGCCTTAAAGGCATCAGAGGATTTCCAGGCTTGAATGGACTCCCGGGGAAAGATGGCTTGCCAGGTTTGCCAGGAGAAAAGGGAGAACCGGTGAATACTCACTTCCATGCAATACTGCTAACTAGCATCAGCCATCATTTTAACCCTATGAATAGTTGAGTCCCAAGAATAACTGGTGCTCACCCTTCCAGGCAACCGTGGGCATGAAAGGAGATCGAGGCAAAGACGGGGACCCGGGTCTGATTGGGCCCCCCGGAGAGAGAGGCTTCCCAGGCCAGCCGGCATTTGGCTATCCTGGCAGGCCTGGAGATAAGGGGAGTCATGGGGAACCAGGTAGACCTGGAGCACCAGGGCGGGAAGGTAAGTGTACTGGTTGGTACAGTGCATGCATTGTCATTACGGCAAGCGGTAAGAGTGGTATTTCAGCTTTTGTGAGCTAAATGCGCCAAGTGCCAGGTAACTTGTTTTCTATCATTAGGCCTGAAAGGCGAAGCTGGAAAAGGGGTTAGCCTGCCTGGTTCACGAGGTGCACCTGGGTCCTCGGGGCCGGTGGGAAGGCCTGGGCTCCCCGGTAAGTGCTGAAGGTGTCTCATAAACACCTTATGAATCGTGAATGGTAAGGAGCATCTGGTGAAGGACTGATTCTTTGCATCTAGACATGAGTGTTGAAACTGTAAAACCATACCCTCACCTGTGCCACTGACAGGCTTGTCTCTGGCACTAAGCAGAATGATGATGACTGTGGTATACTTGTCTTTTTCTTTCAGGCAGTCAAGGAGAACAGGGCACCCCTGGCTTTCCCGGTGTGCAAGGACTGAAAGGTGACATAGGGCTGCCAGGTGTTGGCCAACCTGGTGTGCCTGGGCCAAAAGGTAAGCATTTTGATTCACACCCAGTTCATGTGTCATTAATGCTATATTGTAATATGTTAGGGTGAGCGATTCCTTCCTCTCTGGGATAGGCTCAGGACTCCCGTAACCATGTGTAGGTCAACTGATATAGAAAATGAATCAATGAATGAATGGATGGATGGATGGATGGATGGATGGATAGATGAATGATAGATGGATGGATGGATGGATGGATAGATGAATGGTAGATGGATGGATGGATGGATGGATGGAAGGGTGATAGATGGATAGATGAATGAATGAATCTCTTTATTACTTAGGGTATTCTGGGGTCCCGGGTACACCAGGGGTACCTGGAGAGCCAGGTCAACATGGAAAGGATGGACCTTCTGGACATTCTGGTGTCCCTGGCCAAAAGGTATGTACACAGAAGCTGAAACTTATAACTGCTTAGAATATAAATGTGTGCATGCTTGAGAAATCATTACCTATGCTTCACAGCCTAGAGGTTGTTTTTTGTCTGATATAATCAGTGAACGTGTGGACAAGGGTGTATCCTAGTCATGGGGATGAGTAATGTTGACTGTGTTCCAGGGTGAACCAGGTCGGGGCCTTCCGGGGCCTAAGGGCCTCATGGGTCCCCACGGAACGACAGGGTTTCCAGGTGTGAAGGGGACTGTGGGGCCACCTGGCATCCCAGGGAAAGAAGGGGTGACTGGCCCTCCGGGACTTCGGGGACTTGCAGGTAGGATATGCTATCTGACAGACGTTATTTTCGTTTTAGGAGAAGATTATATCTGTTAAATTCTGCATCATTTGTTTGAGTACATAGTAAAGTGAAGAATCTCCAATACTTACCCTGGTATGCTCATACAAATCACAGCTGAAGTGATGCTTTAGTACATTTTAGTATGATTAAATAGTTTTTTGCTGCTGAGAACTGCCTCAAATGTCAACCCCTTTTCTACTCAGGTGACATTGGACCACCTGGGCAGCCTGGATTTGAGGGCCCTCCTGGACGTCCAGGGCCAGGTGATCCTGGACCTCCAGGACCGCACGGGCCGCCTGGTTCTCCCGGAAACACTGGTGAGCTCATCTTATGGAGCTCATCTTATCTCATAGTACAGTGACTGGGTTTCTAATCTCACAGTTGAGCCTAAGTCCATTTGCTCTCCTTCAAATCTACACTCACAGGATCACCTGGTGTGAACGGAAACAAAGGCGACCCTGGTGGGCCTGGGTTAGATATGCCTGGACCAAGGGGAGAGAAAGGTGATCAAGGGTTCCCTGGACCCCAAGGACAAAAGGGGTCAGTAGGTCAACAAGGCCCACCTGGCAGAGATGGATTCCCTGGGCTACAGGGTAAGCTCACAGAATTTGGAAATACATGGGCATACTAAACATTCGCACTGCCTATGATTCAGATCCCCAGTCCAGGCTATTTTTTATGTGACAGGGTTATTTTGGTTTGGGTAGCAATTTTCTTCTAACCCCTACACTGACACTGACTATCAACTGGTTAGGAACATACACCTGATGACTAACCTACAACTGATAAGTAAGGTTCAGAGAAAATTTATTTCCGCGTTATTTAGATAACTCAAAATCTAAGAAGAGCACATGTTACTTAGAGGAATTAAAAGCACCAGGCAGGGGTAATTCTCAAACTTGACCCTTAGGGGGAGCTCAGCCTCCTCAAAAATATGGAACCCCCCCCCCACCCACATGGTACCCTATAATTAAATTTGGGAATTAAATGTATATAAAAATATGGGCCATAAAAAAAGGAGGATTAAAAAAAATCAGTGGGCCTGAAACAAAAATATAACCATGCTTATGTGCTCAAAAAATCTTTACAATGTCAAATATTTATATATTATGTTAATACATCTTTGTATGTGATATGTTTGGTTCTATGCTTTATTCACAGGTCTTAAGGGAGAAAGGGGAGGTATCGGAACGCCGGGAATTCCTGGAAATCAGGGTCATTTTGGCAATCCTGGTGCCCCTGGGCAGCGAGGTATGGTTCATAAAGAGCTTAACAGATTTTCTGTACAGCTTCAGGGTGCAAAGCATGCACACTCCAGTCGAACATAAGATACAAGCTTTAAAGAGGAGAGTGTTATCTGTAGAACGGACTGCTGTCACAGCAATGGGAAGGTGTGATCAGTCTGCCTCTGCACCAGGTGACCCTGGTTTGCCTGGGCTGCGGGGCGACTTTGGAGGACAAGGACCTAAAGGAGAAAGAGGAGATCCAGGCCTACGGGGGCCTCCTGGAAACATGACTGACATAGACATGAGCAGCATGAAGGGCGATAAGGGCGATGCTGGGATACAAGGTACGGCTGAAAGACAGAATTTTGACTGGTGCTGTATATGTGTGTGTACATCTCAGAAAGGAGAGCAATGGTGTGCGGGAAGAAGCATTCCAGTGTAGCTGTACTTGTATTTGTGCAAATGCCAAATAAAGAATCGTTTTATTTATTTTTTAAATGTACCACTTATAACAGGTGACCGAGGGCTTACGGGAGAGAAAGGCCATCGCGGAGAATCAGGGCAGCCTGGAATGCCTGGAAAAGAAGGAATGCCTGGATCACCTGGTCAGCCAGGTAAATCACCTCTGTGTGGTATTTCTCCAAGAAATTCCAAGCTGTGGTGTTTCTCTGTTTGTACTATAGATTAAAAGGTGAGAAAATGTAGCTCATGGTTTTGTTTGCAGGTGAGAAAGGTGATCGCGGTGAAACTGGGGACCCGGGAAGAACGGGACATACTGGACAGAAAGGGCATCCTGGAGATATGGGACTACCAGGTGCGGCATCGGCTTGCTGCTCACAGGCTTGCCGGAGGATGATGGTGTAACTATGGAGAGCTCAACGTCTCCTGTTTTCCCCATACAGGATCAGATGGACCAAAGGGGGCCAAAGGAGTGTTCGGGTCTCCGGGGCACCCTGGGTTTCCAGGCACCACTGGGCATAAGGGGCAAAAAGGAGATGCTGGCTTACCAGGCATCGGGATGCCAGGACCAACAGGAGAGAAGGTGGGAGGACCCTTCCCTTAAGACTACAGCACCTATTGACCTATTTATAGTGTCACTTTGGCTACGTTCACACTACCAAGCTGAAGTGACTCAATACCAAGCTTTTTTGCCTCAATGCGACTCAGATCTGATTCTTTTCAGGGATGTGTAGATTTAGATTTGAGTCACTTTCATACATGGTCCTAGATCGGATATATATCCGGATTCGTGGCCATGTGACATGAATATGAACGGTCAGATTGGAATTCATGCCTTTTTTTTCCCTATATGCATGCGCTGAGCGTTTTTTTGTTGTTAGTAAGGCAGATGACTCGTGCAAAAACTTATCAATGTGCACATGTGAACCGCTTCGGAGGTGAGATACAGGTTACTTATAATTATGTATGTGAACCAAGAATCAAGATAGGCAAAAAAATCGGAATTAGCCAATGATGTTTGTAATATGAACATAGAGTTTTTGTGCAATTCTCATATGCGTCTTTGTATGTAAATGTATTGGTAGGGAGTTACAGTATGAAGCTATTATTCCTTGAAGATGCTGTGATTTTTTGGCCTCTCAGGGAGAGAAAGGCTTTCCCGGTTCGATTGGATATCCGGGGGAGAAAGGCCAGACAGGCGGGATGGGTGAACCTGGAATGCCAGGCAAGCCAGGAGCAAAGGGGGACAGGGGCTATGATGGTCCCCAAGGTGAGCTGTCTGTCTTCCCCACAGTGCATCACAGGGATCTGACAGACCTGAAAACAGTGAACAGTGAAAGCCAGCATGTGTCTTTCTCACAGGAACTCCTGGGCAGCCAGGCGAGAAGGGAGCCTTCGGCCTGCCCGGCCTACCCGGTGATCCAGGTTTACAAGGCCGACCAGGTGAGCCTTAAGAAGTGTGAGGTCCTTTAGGTATGTGGCAGTACAAGATCAGTCCCCGGGGAATAGTCATGGCTAATACATTTTGGAAATCATAAATATTTGGCACTAATAAGAAAAACCCAGATAAAAGATGACAGTTAAGAAATTTTGGATTTCTGTTATCTTCAGGTGAAGCAGGTCGGCAGGGCCCACCTGGGCCACATGGGCAGAAGGGCCTACCTGGACAGGATGGTATCCCAGGATCCACTGGGGAGCGGGGTGATCCAGGTGAACAAATAAGCCTGCAGACAAGGTACCAGAGGGTGGGAGCAGTTTCTGAAGCCCTCACCCTCATTCTCCCCCCTCTCCATTCCAGGTTTTCCCGGCAGAAGTCTTCCTGGTCCACCTGGACAAGGTGGAATTAAAGGTAAGCCTTCAGAGATATCTCTGTCATGGGTATTGGCAATTCACAGGGTTCTTCAAACTGTGTCCATGCATAAGGCTCTTTGTTACCATTAACGGTACAGCTGTGAAGAAAATTTCATAACACTTCGCGTCAAGCAGTCATCATAATGCACTATAGATACTGTCATAATGCATTAGAATGCTCAGTATAAGAATTAAGGATGCTTTGCACTGGATAATGAAGGTATTTATAGTGCATTATAGACGAGAGCTTCATAGAGCATTCATACTGCATAATAAACATGTTTATAAAGTGGTATGCCTTTTTATAAATAGTTACAGCCATGTTTATAGTACTTTATGAATGCATTATAATGCATTATAGGTATATATCATGCACAATACATGAGTGCTTTAAGTAAATTGTTGCCGAAAATATGAAACCCTTTGGAATAATCCATATTTCTATGTGAGTGACTCTTAGAATGTGATCTATTCTTCATCTAAGTCTTTAGATACATACATCACAACACCACAACATTTAACACTTCAAAATTGTTATCAAACAAATGGTTCAAATTAGGCTCTTGGTGGAAACTCTGGCATAATAACCTCTTGAAAAAAGTGCAATTAGAGTTTGGTGTTGCAGTAAATTTGGATGTATATCCAAAATTCCATGTAATGGGGCCAAGGGTAAGTAAAAAAAATGCAAAGCAAAATGTAATGATGTACTGTTTTCTGTCAATGAGCCTGTTCTTGTCCACCTTTCTTGTGTACATATATCATCTAATGCTGACCCAAGGTACCTATCTACAGGTGATAAAGGCAGCGATGGTCTCCCAGGCATCCCAGGAATACCTGGTGTCCCTGGGGCTAAAGGAGACAAGGGCCGGGCAGGAGACCAGGGCCAGCAGGGGGAGCCAGGACAGCAGGGTTTTCCTGGACCCTCCATGGAAGGACCTAAAGGGGAAAGGGGACCCGCTGGAGGTCTGGGGTGGCCAGGTAGAGATCACGAGTAACTTACCACCATTTAGTACAAAGACAGCGTCATCTATGACCAATATATCTATATCTGAGGCTGATGTGGTACAAAGCCTAGCTAAGCCCAAAATAAATAAATCGCAGGGCCCTGATGGCATCTTACCTATAGTTTTAAAAGAGATATTATTAGCCAACCTTTAACTTTACTATTCCAGAAATCCTTATCTGATGGTGTGGTACCTTCTGATTGGAAGCATGGTAATATAACACCCATATTCAAAAAAGGGGATAGAAGTGATCCAGCAAACTATAGGCCAATCAGTTTAACTTGCATAACTGGAAAACTAATGGAAGCTATAATCTGAGTGAAAATGGTAGATTACCTGGATTCAAATAATATTCTGAGGGATAGCCAACATGGATTTAGGAGAGGTAGATCTTGTTTAACTAATCTATTTGAGTTCTTTGAGGAAGCTACAAGAGAAATTGATCACAAAAAGTCCTACGATGTGATCTACTTAGATTTCCAGAAGGCC
>JAODLD010000001.1:44101922-44127574 GCA_026781065.1 Mormyrops boulengeri
GAGAACATTTTAAAATGAATTTGAGAAAACACTTCTTTACACAGTGTGTAGTTAGAGTATGGAATAGTCTTCCTGCTAGTGTAGCACAAGCTAAACCCCTAGGGTCGTTTAAATCAGAGCTAGATAAGATTTTAACAACTCTGAGCTATTAGTTAGGTTCTCCCCAAACAGGCTTGATGGGCCTCCTCTTGTTTGTAAATTTCTTTTATTCTTATAAGTTATGAATCTATAGATACAAAAGAAACACACAAAATACTTTTGAACAGTTATTGTAATGAACAAACTTGGAGGACCCAGGTGCAGAGAGGAGCGAGATTTAATCCAAAAACTCAAGTCGAAGTCAAAAACTAGCTGGGTCATAACCAAGTAATCGAAGATGCAATCAGAGGCAAAGGGAAAATCCAGATACAAAAACGTAGCTTCAGGCAAATGTTCGTCAACAAAGTGATGATCAGTGACGCAAACACATCCAGGAAGTGGCACAGGCAAGAATCAGTAAACCGGGAATTCAAAAGCAAAGATCAAACACAGCAATATCAGGAACATAGGCGGCTCAGTATAGTACAGGGTCTCCATAACTCGCTTCGGGCTATGGAAGTGCAGTGTTTAAATCAGGAATCAAATTACAGGAAATGCAAGGCAGATGTTAGTATTCTGGAGATGTTGTTCATTGGAGGCGTGGTGGTTCGGCTGAAGGTGGACATGTGTGAAGCTGATAGGATGCGGACCTGACAGTGATTTGATTAGCTGATTAGTTGATCATTTCTCCATTGTCAAACATAAAGTATTTTTAAAAGAGAATAAGGTCATTATGCACTAGTTGCTTCTTCTAGTTGCTTTGATGAATAATAGGATGTGGAGTGCTTGACAAGAAACTGTTATTTTTGAAGGTGATATTGGAGCCCCTGGGCCAGTTGGACTTCCTGGAAATATCGGGGCTAGAGGGGAAAAAGGAGACACGGGCTTTGAAGGGCCTCCGGGCTCCAAAGGATTCAAGGGTGACAGGGGATCTCCTGGCTATCCTGTAAGTTGTGTGCTCTTGCCTGTCACTCACATACACTCAACCAGCAGGTTGATCTGTTTCTCTAGTAATAGTATTGGTAGTGTTGTGAAACCCCTCCCCCTTTATTGATGTTATATTTTGCATCACGGCCCTGGGGGAATGCTATTTTGTGGCACTGTGTACCTGTATACAGATGGTATGACAATAAAGCTAACTTAACCTAACTTGTCTTGACTTGACTTGGCTTGTCTTAACTAGGCTTGGCTCATATTGTCTTAACTTGACTTCGCTTGTCTTGTCTTAAGTTGTCTTGATTAGAAACCCTGCCAAATTTCCATTTTGGACATCACTGCAATAAGAACATGCTGTTTATGAGGTGTGAATGTGTCACAGGGAGCCTATGGCCTGCCTGGCATCAATGGACAGAAGGGGGAGAAGGGGCTGCAGGGATCGCCTGGATTCCCAGGTATGAGGGCATAGTGAAGCGTAGCATGTCATTGGCCTCCTTCACACCGACAATGGTGTATTATGACATACAATGACAGAAGTACAGTGTCCTGCATCCAGGCCACACTGTTTTCTGTGTTACATGAGCTGCTTGTGTTGTCCAGGACTGAAAGGGGATAAGGGCTTCTTGGGAACCAAAGGAGAACAAGGAGACACGGGCTACCCTGGAGCTAAAGGTAGGTATCTCAGTTCCCCTAGTACATGCAAGTTATCCACTGACCTACAAGACAGGTCAAGCCCCCATGCTTGTGGCCTTTAGGAAAAGTATTTTGTTTCCAGGTAACGAGGGCCCACCAGGGCCACCTGGCCCCACTATCGTTATAAAAGGGGACGTCGGCTCCCCAGGTCCTCCAGGGCCACAGGGGCCTCAAGGGTTCCTGGGACATCCTGGGATGAAGGGGTACCAAGGTAGATTCACACATCTTTGTGCATCCTATTAATGCTGTGAGAACTCTTTATTTGCTGTGATTGCTCTGAATTAAGGTAAATTGACAACTCCCCAACTGCTATGCAGACATTATTAAGCTATCTTTTTTATACTAATCACCCCCAGGTATGACAGGACAGATGGGTATCAAAGGAGAAGAAGGCCAACCAGGGTATGATGGCAGACCAGGGGTCAAGGGTGAACCAGGTCCCATTGGACCTTCCGGTAAGTGAGTCCTCATGGGGAATCGTTATGAGTAGATTGCTCCACGTTTGGTTCATGGTAACCCTCTAATGTCACGCTGCAGGTCCTCGAGGTTTCCCAGGCCCTCCGGGACCAGACGGGGTGCCTGGGCCGGCTGGGCTTTCGGGACCTGCTTCCAAGGACCATGGGTTCTTGGTGACACGGCACAGTCAAACGGTGGAATTACCCTTGTGTCCACATGGCACCACACTCATGTATGAGGGCTACTCTCTCCTGTATGTCCAGGGCAATGAACGTTCCCATGGACAGGACCTGGGTAAGAGAACGGGGGGAGGTCTGGTGTCATACAGTGACGGATACACAGAGACTTCACCTGGTCTGAGATGTGCTCCCCGTCGCCTCCTGCAGGAACAGCCGGGAGCTGCCTGAGGAAGTTCAGCCCCATGCCTTTCCTCTTCTGCAACATCAATAATGTCTGCAACTTTGCGTCGAGGAATGACTACTCCTACTGGCTGACGTCACCTGAGCCAATGCCCATGAGTATGGCTCCTATTACTGGGGAGAGCATCAAGCCTTTCATCAGCAGGTCAGTATGTACAGTGTGCTTGAAAGTCACTGTTTACTTTGCTACGTGAGATTTTCACTGGATCTCCTAACAGGTGTGCTGTCTGTGAGGTCCCTGCTATGGTGATCGCAGTGCATAGCCAGTCTGTCCGTATCCCACCATGCCCTGAGGGCTGGAACTCCCTCTGGATTGGCTACTCCTTCGTCATGGTAGGAGTGCTGAGAATCTGGCCATCATTACTCTGACATCCTGCCGTTTGCTAGCTAACGGATATAATAAGCGGTGCTGCATGTAAATGCTCATCGAGTCTCAGCACAATGTTGAGTTTATAATGAACCATTAAAATTAAAATATTTGCTCCATGTAGCACACAAGTGCAGGAGCTGAGGGATCTGGCCAAGCCTTAGCCTCTCCCGGATCCTGCCTCGAAGAGTTCCGTAGCGCGCCTTTCATCGAGTGCCATGGCCGTGGCACCTGCAACTACTACGCCAACTCTTATAGCTTCTGGCTGGCTACCATTGAAGAAAACGAGATGTTTAGGTAAGCCTTTGTCACGCTTTACCCCTTACGCTTTCAAGGGGCAGCAGTGAGTACATTCTGAAGGAAATTCCCTGTTTTGTTCCAGGAAACCTGAACCTGTGACACTGAAAGCAGGAAGCCTACGGACCCACGTCAGCAGATGCCAGGTCTGCATGAAGAGGACATAACGCACCTGTTGCTTTGACCGAAGTTTTTTTTTAACAAACAATGGTGCTACTTGATGAAGTGAAGGACAGGTTTATTTCGGGAATAGGCGCTGCCCCCCCCCAAGTTACATGACAAAAATATAGCGCAGCGAACAGAATACCAAGTTGCCAGTCCTCCTGGTACCTAGCTCACCAAGGATGGCTGAGAGAGCCCACCGAAAGCTTTCTTCATTCAATGGCACTTTGTTTATTACTGCACTGATAATATAACATGTAAACAGGTGTCCATTTACGGTTGCGTGTGTGTCAGGTGCTACCCAATATCCTATTTACCTTTCAACGCATTCTTGTACTTTTGTTGGTCCATCGCTACACCTCTTTCCTTTTTACAGATGATATCTAACTCCAACAAGTTCTAGATCTTTTATTTAAAGATGTACTAATGTTATGGAAGTGGTTGGTACAGGATACACTTTGTTGTAAATATATTGACTAAACACAGCAAATACAATTCAGACATACCATATCAATTTATAACACTTTTTTATTTATGAGGGATAAAACATGTAAAATGGAAACAATAAACCAAAGGATAAATAAAGAATATGGCTAATATAAGTGAGTTATTCTACTGTGAGGTATAACATAATTTAGGCACATAGGTTATAACATAAAGGATTATGTATAGCATAGAAAGTGAGGTCATGACCTTCCTGTGCTTGTCTATTCTGCAAAACCCAGCCACCCAATCGCAATAGCAAGAGGTGTCAACTGCAGACACTGCAAGTAAAGAACCTGATGTTTTCGGGTAAACTTTCCATGTAGAAATTTTCATGGGACGTAACTGATCAGCAAACACACTCCCTCCGGGCACTGAATCCCCATGTTTTCGTATCGTATCCTTCATGGTTTTATAGGTTGAATTCACATTAATAACCCCCCCCCCCACACACACACACACACACAAACATACACACACACACACACATCATTCCTGCACTGAAGTACTTGATTATCAAACTCGTTTCCTTCAGTTTTCCTCAGTGTATAAATGCTATGTTATGTGGCTATTCTCAGTTCGGCAGGTGTTAGTTAGATAGTTTATTGATAAATTTCTGAAATTTTTACCGGAGAGCAGTTGGTATAAATATGAACAAAGGATGCTGATACACTTAAGGGGGGGGGGGGCAAGTATTCACCTGGTTACAGTGTCCCAGAGGTCCTTCCATATTTTGACACAGTCACAGCTCTGGAGAGACTGCCTAAGGTGCGTGCAGTGTCCAATACAGTGACAGAAGGGCCAGATGACTGTGCTGTTTTTGGATTTCAGTGAACTGACCTCAGGTGCAGTGTGTTCCCTCTGGACATCCTCTTTCAGATTTACCACAATCTCTGACACATGAACGTGGCCAATCATTTAGGTGATTTTTTTAAATGGGGAAGAACTACCTTTATTGTCAGGTCTTTTACTCATATTAACATGTAAAGCTGGAGCGCAAGCTTGTATTTCCACCTCCAAAATCTGTATTGTATAAATCATACAATAAAATGATTTTTATAAAATTACTCCTATGTTGTTTATCCGTGGCATGTGAGAATAAGGCTGGACTTAAATCATGCTGCCTGCATTGCACAGTACTGCCACAAGAGGGTGCACACATCACATTATAACAGTTCAGCTCACAGGCTCCCTGGATCTCTACAGGCCTTGGCAGTTCCATGCTGTTAGAAAAAATTGTTCATCCCTGCTACAATTGTACCCCAAAGTACGAACAACACTAATCAACCCTGAATGGTACATAAATGTTCAGCGTTCATTTCTGTACCTTAAAAGGTATGTTTACCTGCAGCTAGGGTACAAATGTCAGACCCTTGAAGGTACAGCCCCAGTGAAAAGTATTTGTACCATGAAAGGTACATATTGATATTTTTTTCTAACAGGGCACAGAAACAACTATAACTCAGTTTACTCTTAATGCTATCAGCTTCACTATCAACAATAAGAACAAAAAATAACAAAACAGAAACAAGCTTCCTGCCATACAATCAATTCCAAGCAATGGGGTATAGATAACAAAAGGTACATTTTATTGATCTGACAGAGTTGTTCTTGGAGCCTAGGGGTGTTTCTCGATATGCGTATTTGACTGTACTTCTGCTCTTGTGTACCCGATTTACCCGTGAAGACCAGTTCCAATACCAGTGGTGAACATTTCAGGTCCAGAAAGTAAAAATCCAGATCAAGATTTTGTTTCAACCAACCAGCTGAGTACTCTGTGACTGTGACTCTTTATGCTCAACTGGTTGGTTGAAACAAAATCCCGGTTTGGATTTTTACTTTCTGGACCTGAAATGTCTACCTCTGTCCGAAACTAAGAACACAAGTACAGAGGACGGTAAAAATTCCCTCCATGTAATTCTTGCCCCGCCCCAAATGTCAAGGATACATTAGTTGCATCCTCGCCAAACGAGACCAATCCCATGATTCATTGCAGCCTCCGTTCATTCTTGGGAGGCAAGTTAGCAAGACAGGTCTTGCTAAGATCACATTTACACTCTTCCTGTTCTTGGTATTGAGAAACACACTAGGTCAGGCTGACGTCCCTGGATCTGAATAAAGCAACACCAAAATGGATGCAGGGTGTCCAGGAAGCGAGAGTAAGCATGCACTCTCCTGTGGGCTGACCCCCATGCCCAAGACTGAAATTTCGGCTTAGGTGTTATACCCTCGCTGGCCTCGTCATAGTAATGATTTCCACAGCAAATACTGAGTGCAGTAGGTCCTTCCAGTCATTAAGATGGTACTACTATATTCCACAGAGAGGGTTCCTCAGGGTGACGCCCCTTCATTTATTGCCCAAAAACTTTATCAAAGTATTTGGGAACTGATTCATGTTGACATTCCATTGTCTCTGGCTTTCGTGTATGTCACATGCGACAAGTCATTCCTGCCTGTTTCCTAAAGAGATGCTGGTAGCAGTGATGAATTTATATAGCACTTTTTCCACTCCTTTGAGCACAAAGCACTTCACAATTTTTGCCTCCCATTCACACACCAGTGGCAGAGGCTGCCATGCAAGACAACCAGCTCACCAGGAGCAATTTGGGGTCCAGCGTCTTGCTCAAGGACACTTTAATAGGGTCAGGAGGGGCCAGGGCTCAAACCTGCAAACCTCTGGTTACCAAACAGCCACACTACCCCCTGCGCCACCATCACCCCCGCTGTAAGGCACCGTCAGCGCAATGTCTCCTGAGCATACCTGCCAACATTCCTGATTTCCCTGGGATTTTCCACTTCTCCCCCTGTTGTCCTTCTGAATAAACTCCCAGTAAACTCCCCATCATGAGAATCGAAGTCCACCCCTGCCCCCCGCTCTTATCATCGGGAACCCCCCAAATCTCCTGATTTTTCACAACGTAATCTTGGCAGGTATGTTGGTAGGTATGTGTATTCTCTACTCAACATGGTACTGTAAGGAAGCTGCAGAGAAATCATTTGGGACTGATGTTTACTGAGAATTTTCGGCCACTCACAGCTCTGACCACAGCATTAATAAGCTTGGCCTGCTTCCTGGCAGTTAAGACAGCCTCCCTTGTTTACAAACAGTGCTGGAAAGCAATTCTGAAGGCCGCTGAACTCCGTGGTCATATGTCTGAAGATCAAGTTTCCACTCCAGTTGTCCAATCAGGACATTCCAAAATATTGTCAAATGAAAGTTTGATGTTGATGTTTCTGGTGGAGGGAGCAAGGTAGGAAGTAGCTAGAAGGTAGGAAGAGTCAGACTGAATTTAGGAACAAACATGTCTGTATGTGTGTGTGGTCTGGCTGAGTTTTAGCTCTCACACATGACTGTCTCTATTGCATTATTGTGAGTTAAGAAATTGACATGTTTATGTCAGTGGCATTTGCTGTGATTACAGGAAACTACAGGAATTGTCTTTAGTCTCAGGTAAATGAAAAAGAGTAAATTATGTTTGACATAGTTCCAAACTTGATCCAACTTTTGGCTGGATTGGCTGTTTATTACAGGTCAGGCAAACAGGACTCACACAGTGATTCTAAGCTTGCCGTTAGCTATGTTAGGCTGTAATGTCTAGGTTCTAACAGTATCCTTTAAGCAGCATTTGAGGCGAAACCTTAAATAGTGAAAGATCTTCCTCAAGCCTGCTCATATCTCTAGGTCTTCAGAGGCCTTGCCAGGATGAAAATTTCTGGTTGTGTCCTGCGTACAAAGCAGTAAATATGCAAATTTTAAATGAAGAAGACATTAGACAGGAGGGGTTATCCTCAAGGGTGCCATGCTGAGAGACTCAGATATAAAAGGCTTTACGAAGTCATTGACGATACATCTGTCAGCCACACATCTCACAAGTCAGATGCATGTAGCTAAATTCTGAAGTGACCCTTTTAGAGAGCAGATATGTAAATGTCCACTAGGGACCAGAAGCTGAGCATTGTGATAGAAGGTGTGATCCCTGATGCCTCCACTGCTCCAGGCCATGAGGGACACTGGCAAAAGGCCAGCGGAACTAACCCAGCTATGCCTGATAACCCCTCACCCTCAGTTCCGGAGTGCTCAGTGGGGGCAAGAGTGCCAAGAACACTGGAATGGAGCGTGAAGAGGTGCAGACAGGCTTTCGGGGATGGAGTAACACCAAAGGCGTGAGGAATTACAGGGCGCACCTGATTGTGGGGAAGGAAGAATGGGATGTAGATAAAAGCGGACTACAGCTAGGACTGGGGGGGGGGGGGCGTCATAATGGTTAGGCTGTACGAGCTGGAAAAGTGCTCAGCAAATAAAAAAAAGGGGGGCAGAGACCAGAATCACACCAGGGAACGGGGGAAGTGTCCCCCCAACTGGAAAATTATGCCTGTGAGCCAAATGCACAGCAATTGGTATGATGGCACACTGCAGCAGATAAGGACCAAGCCCAGTCACTGTAGATGAGTCGGTCAGTACGTTTTATGGCTAGGCCATTTGTACATAGGGGGGCGAGCTTCTCGCTCAGCCCGGTCCGGTATTATATCCCTCTTGGTCCCCAGATATTAAGATGCGATCACCGTAAATCTCGGTTCTCCAGATTTCCATCTAAGGCTCCCCCACTACAGTCACCCTACTTATTTACTGTCAGATCCCAGCTGGCCACCATGACCTGTCAATGTGCTGAAGTACAGGATAATTCAAACAGATGGGTCAGTACCTCAGCATGATTGACTTTGTGTCAAAGGCAAAACACTAAATGAATCCATGCTGATTTAGTCAGACATATATTATCCTTATACATATGCACAGTGGTGAGCCATAATGGTGAAACTACTATCTGGTCCTCGTGTATTAGTGAGGTTATTTTTAGTATCTGCTTATTTGACCTGTACTATGGCTCCCAATCAGCTGTGGAACCATTAAGGTGTGAGTGTAGCAAGGTTGCTCATTTGTGGGATGAACCAATTTATTAGTGAAAGCTTAGGGGAAATTAATTTATTATTTACTGCAAGATATACGCTGACCAGCATAACATTAAAACCACCCACCTGATATTGTGTAGGTCTCCCTCATGCCATCAAAACAGCTCTGACCCAATGAGGCATAGACTCCTCAAGACCTCTGAAGGTGTCCTGTGGTATCTGGTACCAAGACGTTAGCAGCAGATCCTTTAAGTCCTGTAAGTTGCAAGGTGGGGCCTCCATGGATCGGACTTGTTTGTCCAGCACATCCCACAGATACTTGATCTGACTGAAATCGGGGGAATTTGGAGAAGTCAAGACCTTGAACTCTTTTTAATGTTTCTCAAACCATTCCTGAACATTTTTGCAGTGAGGCAGGGTGTATCATCCTGCTAAAAGAGGCCACTGCCATTAGGGAATACTGTTTCCATGAAGGTGTGTCTTTGGTCTGCAACCAAGTATTTGGGTAGGTGGTACATATCAAAATAACATCCACATCAATCCCAGGACCCAAGGTTTCCCAGCAGAACATTGCCCAGAGCATCACACTGTCTGCACCGATCTTCTTCTCATAGTGCATCCTGTTGCCATCTACTCCGTTAAACAACACACATGCACCCAGCCATCCATGTGATGTAACAGAAAACGTGACTCATCAGGCCAGGCCACCTTCTTCCACTGCTTCATGGTCCAGTCCAGTGGACAGGGATCAGCATGGGCACTCTGACTGGTCTGAGCTGTGTTCTCTGATACCATTCTATCATAGCCAGCATTAACTTTTTCAGCAATTTATGTTACAGTAGCTCTCCTGTGGGATTGGACCAGGCAGGCTAGTCTTTGCACCCCAAGTGCATCAGTGAGCTTTGGCCACCCATGACCCCATTGCCGGTTCACTGGTTGGCTTTCCTGGGCCGCTTTTGGTAGATACTGACCAGTGCATAACGGGAACACCCCACAAGACCTGCGATTTTGGAGATGGTCTAACCCAGTTGTTCAGCCATCACAATTTGCCCCTTGTCAAAGTCACTCAGATCTTTACACTCGTCGATTTTTCCTGCTTCCAACACATTAACCTCAAAAAGTGACTGCTCACTTGCCTAATGGCACCCTTCGCAGGTACCATTGTACAGTAATGAGATACTCAGTGTTATTCACTTTATCTGTCAGTGGTTTTAATTTTATTGCTGATCAGTGTATATGGCCAAAAGACAAAACCTCCAGTGTTTCTGGGTTTGGTTCCTGTCTCCTGGTTAACCCCCTCTTCTCTGTACCCGTCTTGCATGTCTCAACTGTGTCTACACAGCACTCTCGGACTGGGTCATGGTAGTTGTCCAGCCACCTAAGAAGCAGAGTTGCTATAGACAGAAATGTTTTCAGAAAACATACGGAGCAGTCTCGTGCCAGTCCTGTGCAGATGACTGAGCCCCAGTGGTTACACAGCTTAGAGAGCCTAGACCCTACATTTTCCTAATGTTGGGAAATTTCCCCTGCTGGAAGATGTTGGGCCCTTGTGTGACACTCCCCAGCTCCAATTTTGACTCCCACATGGTGAGGTCAGAGTATTAAGATCACAATTGTTTTTTTTCCCCTATTGCGGTTATAATGCCTAAAAACATTTTGAGAATATTCTACAGATAAAATGTGCTGCTCTCCTCTTATTCTATTCTGCTATATCCTGCCCTGCTTTAGCTGTGGCTACACAACCCCCGTTTCTCTTGGACTATAATGGATTTGGCATCCTGGGGTATCACATGCACGTTCACTGCATGCACCCAGCATAGATACATCTTCCATAATGGAGGAATTATTCAGGGAAAGAACTATTCATGCCACTTATTAAGACCTCGAGGAAGAACTATATGGTAAGAACCCTGTGAGACATAGCAGTGGTAACTGTACCATACACTGCCTGGCAGATTCTGCCCCAGCTTCATAGGTGAAAGCACACACAGAACAGATTTTGTCTATTTTCAGTTCTGCGGATATGAATATATATCTAGATAGAACGATACTCATTTCATTTGTGGTTCCAATGCCTACCTACCTATAAGCTGATAAGGATCATGATATTTGTGACTTTCCATTCTGACAAAGGCATCTCTTACGGTTCACACGAGAGTGTGTGTGTGTGTGTGTGTGTGTGTGTGTGTGCGTGTGTGAGTGAGGGAGAGAGGGAGAGAGAGAGAGAGACAGAGAGAGATTAGTGAAGATTATCATTCTGGAGCTATATTTTTCCCTGTTCATCTCAACATTGGGCTTGGCACGACACCCCAGAGAGAGCTTATCTACGTCATACTTTCCGTTCCTGAGATCCTGGTGACAGCTATGTACATATGCAAAGGCAGCAAGAAGCATGTGCTTCTCAACTCCTTCCACTGAGGCAGGATTCTCTCGGGGCAAGAAAGGCGTTGGTGATCAATTTATTCTGATAAGAATGGAGGCTGTGATTGAAGGTGGTCAGACACCCATTCCTTTTGAGGGCAGATCAGAGATGGTCCACAATGGTGGAATCCTGGTTCAGCAGAAGGTTTGTGTAGTCGTGGGCATCACTGACGAAGTCTGTGACCTATGATACAACTTGAACAATCTGTAGGTTATCTACACAGCCTTGTTGGAGAGCTTGGCTCTCAGTCTTGTTAACCTCTAACATTGGTCTAATGCCTTAATTTGGTAAAATTTCTTATTTTGGCTCTCTACTCAATCCTAGACTTTGTTCCATGACATTTCCCCGGTGAACATTTCATGGTTCTTGACCCCTGGTTTCTTGACCATTGTCTTATCCAGGTTACTATCTCCATTTTTACCTTAGTAACTCATGTCCCTGCATGGTTCAGTCAGGATTGTTTGCATAAATACATCGTCTGATGTAAATATACAGCTGCAAAACAGTACTACAACTTCATGACCCTGACTGTATGATCATGAGGAAATTTCGTAGCATAACAGTGTGGGGAGAATGATAAATGTCTGTTAATTTTTATTTAAAAATATAAGTGTAGTATTTACAAGCATTATGGAAATTAGTTATGCAGATATCGTATTGAACAAAGAATACTCCGTATTACCTATAATAGTAGAATAGCTACAGCTGTGAGATCACATGCCTTAATTACACCAAAGAGTGTCAGAAAATGGATGGACATAACCTGGAGCTGCCAGCAGTTTATGAAGAGGAGCAACATCAGAAATATCAATCTCTTTATTGAGTCTGATTTTAATTGGGCTTTTAAAACCTGATGCTATTGCATTGCAAGACCTTTGTGAAGAAAGGACTAATAAACAAAAGGAATATCTTTTACAATTTTTTACACGTGTGCTTTGTTGTGAATCAATTTATCTGCCCAACCTCACATGAGCAGAATGATACAAAAACAGACATATACTGTATATATACATATATATATATATACACACACATATATACCTATATATATATATATATATATATATATATACACGCGTGTGATGTCCCGGCACTGGAAAACAGAGACGGCTTATGTTATACTGTTGACCATATTTCAGGACAAGGTCCAGTGCTGACCTTGAAATCCCCATGTAGTCTGTAACTGAATCACTATCAGACTGCTGAATAAAATAAAGCAGAAGGCCTTGTGAAAACAAGTCAAAGTGAATAATAACTGGGAGAGAAGGACACAAATGATTCAAGCTGAGATATCTGCTGTTTCACACATTCTAACCACACTGTGTTGAATGTTTTATCCAAAAGGTGTTCTACGTTCTTTCTGCGCCATATTGCAAGTTCTAGCCCAATTGTAAGTTTCAACCACACTGTATCACACACTCAAACTGTACCATGCAACATGTTCTAGCCATGCAGCTTCACAAGTACCAATCCTGCAGTGTCACCTGTACTAATTCCGTCCACTCATCTGTTTTCACCCTGTGGTTTTGCATGATCGAGCCATTCCGTGTCACATGTTCTTTCTCTGCCACATCATGCGTTGAAATCACAGGTGTGTCAGGTGTTCTCGCCAAAACACCTGATATGTTCTAATCCTATCATGTCACATGTTCTAACTACCCTACGGTATCACATGTTAAATTTGCTTTTACGTACCTGAAGCCCTCTCCTGTATTTTGTGACCGTTTAGCTCTTGCTTTCTCTTGAGAAGTCGGAGAGTTTCATGCTGAAAAACTGGTAGAACAGTGGAACTCTGAAGACACACGTGCAATCTGTTGCAAATGTTATGGACATAAGATACCTATAAAGACAATAAGGGTGTGAACTGTGGTTTGGTCACAACTGGGAAACAGTGATGGCAGCCAAAGGTTTGATGAACTAGCTGGTCTCTTAATGGTTATTGTACTTCTTTAGGAGTCCCACAATAGGCTAAGAAGGGGTGTGGGAGATTGAACTACAATGCTCTTCTAGGCAGAAATTTTCTTACTTATGTTCAGAAATGTTACCCAATTTAAAAATAGTACTCAAGTCAATGCTGAAACTGAACCTTTGTGGTTTGGGACAAACCATAATACAAACCTGTGACTATAGTTAACAGTTAGACCGCATTGTTAGAATTATCTACGTCATTGTAGCTGCACCCCATGAGAAATGACTTGGCAAGCTTGCACAGTAAATATTATTGCAACAACAACTCTCCCTTTACAGGCACATTGGACAAATACAGGCTGTTCCATAGCCTTGAGACAGGAACAGAACCGCTTTCCAGGGTCAGGGTCATGTGACAGCGAAGAATCGCCGCAGGACAAAACACCATCCTTCGGATTACATATGCCTGCTCACTTAAGATGTATTGACAACTGGGGGGGAGGTCAAGTCACTGGATAAATTTTAATTTATCAAATTGATGTCAACATCAGTTTATAATCATTCTGGCACGCAAAAGATTGATCTCCTGGACAACTGGTAGAAAACCATATTTCCATTAGCATGTGGAGATAATGACTCTACAAGACGTTGGTTTGAAAACGGTTGCGAATCAAGTACCAACACATTCTGCTCGGTACAGTAAATTCAGTGGCTCCAAACAGCCTCCCTGGTTGTACGTTTCTGGCTAGTCTGAGAGAAGAGGGGGCTCACTGGGGACCCATGACTTTTCCCAAAAAAACACTCCTGGTTACAAATGAACTCCAATGGGCAACATCGTAGATGCTATGCAGAAGCATAAATCAGTAATTAAAGGGGACAGTAAGACACTACATGGCTTCTCGCACGCAGCATTGGTGACGTTCCTGTGAATTTGCGGCGCACTATATTGTCAGTCCTGCTTGTGGGAAAACGGCTTTACGATTGAATAATAACCATCATCGTAGGAGGTCCCTCAGCGGAACTAATACAGAAATTTGAGATGGGGGGGGGGGGGACTGTCATGGGAAGGAGAGTCAAGTAACAGGGTTTTGTGTTGATTAGTTCCACTTGTCCCTCGTTCCCAAAAATAGAATTTAGAGGTGTGTTGTGTTGTGTTTTGCAGTAACCCTGACAACAGTCTGGACGCGTGTACCCAATTTTCCCACCTGAATTTGTGCTTTTCATTTCTTTAATTGCCCACTGAACTGGCCTATTTTGGCAAGGTCCCTCTGTCCTGCCCCGTAATAAATAACGCTTTCCTGCTGAATCGCATTATCACATGATAATGTTGTCTGTTCTGCCTAAATGGGCTTACCACAGTGAGGAACAATGTAACCCCTGCAACAAACAAAAAAACGGAATCTATTCCAGCTCATTTCACTACAAACATGTAGGGACTCCCAGTTCAACACTGTTTTGTCAGAGCTGTTCAAAACATGAAGCCTGAAAGTGAAAGAAAGTGAACCTGTTCAATTGTGTGTAGCCATAAACAACAAGAAAGCAAAGAAAGTCAGGGAAAAGCAGGGGCTCAGGGTCAACACAATAGCCGACAGTGTTGCTGACGAAGAATGCGAGGCATTTTGAATTCTTTGGATTAATATCTTTGTGATCCTGGTAAGCATCGGTCAAGTTTGTGCAATTAAATTCTATTATAGTGTTGCTGGAATTTAAGCAAAGAATTCTGCACTTTTAAGTCTGTTTAATTGAGTTGAGGGACCCAAGTTATAAGGCCAGGGATCCATGGCTGAGGGGTGATACATTCTATATTTCTGTTCAGACTATAATGGATAAAGTAAAAATATCATGTAAGCGAGTCACCAGTGGGAAAGTATGGATGGCACTTAGAATTAAGAATGCCATACATGTGAGAAAACAGGCTTTTTGTAACAACAGTGTGGTGAATGGTAAAGTATACATAGCAAGTGCCTGAATGAGTCAGTATGACTTTCGTACAAAAAGAAACTATTCCCATGAGTAAAACAGCAAGGGCCTGCAACTCCCTTCTACTATGGGGCTGTGAACTGTGAGCTTTTGAGCAACTGCAAGGTTTTTTTCAGTTTTTATTTTTTAATTCTGATGTTTGATATTTCATTGCACATTTTTGACATTAAGGCATAGTCCCATGTCTATATTACTGTTTGTGTTCTTAGGATATTCAATTCAATTCAATTCAATTCATATAACTTTATTTGTCCCAGAGGGGCAATTAAGGGCACACATGACAGTTGAACAAGGACAGGACACAATGACATAAAATACAGGATATGTCCAGGAGTTGCAATTTTTATATTGTCACATATACAATAATGTTTATAAAAAAACAAGGCTTGAAGTAATATTTATATCAAAGTATATGAAAGGATTTATGTGAGATTGAAAAACAATGTGCATGCAGCAGCCATTTTGATCCTACTGACATGACATGAACTCCTCATTTAGTGCGAGGACATGGAGAAAGATCGCCTCACTTGATGTCATGTGACATTCACACATGATGACAGGCTGGACCGTGCCTGAATGTTCACGGCATTACCGGCAGATAACAACTCATTAGGCAAGGTGTCACCTTTTCAGCACATGTTTTCAACGCATGTTGGCGCACGTTTTCATTTGTGGCCAATTCTGAATGAGTGAGAGGATGTAGGGCAGTGTTTCCCCGTCCGGTCCTCGGGGACCTGCAGACAGTTCACATTTTTGCTCCCAAAATCTGGACTGTCTGGCAGGATGCTGGGAGGGAGCAAAAACATGGACTGTCTGTGGGTCCCCAGGGACCGGGTTGGGAAAGACCGATGTAGAGGATAAGCATTAAATACATTTTGAGGGTGGTGGACAACAGGTCACAGGGGGTCTGACCTTAACCCTATGGCATTCTCATTCTCTATGAACGACCTGCACTGGTTCCCAGAAAGAGTTTGGCATGACAGAAAGCCGAAGCAGATGTGTTTGTATTTACATGCTACCTGAATATATACTGATATTATAATAATATAATAAAAAACGCTTTTTTTTTGCATATTGTTCCCTAGTTTGCTTCCACCATAGATTTCTTAAAGTGCAATGGAGGCTACACAGTCAGGGGCGTGTTAAAGGGGGGAAAGGTAGGACCATTCCAGGAGCCCCTGACTGACAGGGACCCTAAAAATATTGGAACATAATCGGATTGGTCTGGGTTGGGGGCTCAATCAGCTATGCTGTCATGGGACCCAAAATCTGTATCACCACTGCTGTACACAGTACCAGTACTGTGAAATAACACAACAACCAAAAAAAAGGGCTTTTCCAAAGCTGGACGCCAGTGGCGAAATACATTGGATCAGAATCACGGACAGCAGTCAGACACACCTGTAGTCCGGCTACAGTACCCTCTCTCCGGATCATTCCGGGCTCCAAGGAAGCTGGATGAAGCCAGCTTGGATTTCCGCACAAGGGAGCACAGGGATAAGATGTTTCACATCAAAGCACGTGAAAGAAGATAATTATGATGGCGCCCACCTTATAATCGATAGTGTCCATGTGTAATCTTCTCCTCTTAAACTGGAAAGTTACAGAATCAACAGAGTTCAGAAGAATGTAAAGAAAAGACCAAAGAGAACTACACAGGACTTGGGACTGTTCCTCGGGGGACACAGTAATGGAGGATCTAAAGGCTCCCAAGATACACAATACTCAGTGGTAACAAAAGGAACAGGGTCAGCGAGGCAGGTGTCTACAGCAACTAACTTCACAGGTCCAGATTTCACTGCACTTTTGAAACCTATTTTCAGGCTGTAACAAGGTTGATCTTTGACGCGTTTCTCGTTGACTTCAGGGGGTAATGCGATGCTCAGAGTCTGGTGATGATGGAAATGATCTCTTAAAGCTATAAAGAAAGGCTCTGCTTAATGTTGCTCTCAGACAGGAGGTATAGATGGGACTTTGGATGGAATTAAGGTTTCGGTGGGTGTGATTTTGGGAAAAGCAACCGTGAATTTGTAAAAGCAACAAGCAGGTGGCAATTAAAGGTGGATGAGTAAGAATGAGACCCTAAGATGTACATTTAGACGAATTTAAACAAATCCATGTTTCATTTCCCCTTTCATTCCACATGCTTCCCCCCTAGGAAAAAGAATCATTAGGGAAAAATATTTTCTCCTCTGATGAAGACTGATCACAGTTTTTTTTTCAGACACAGTCTGAGCAAATCTATTTATTATGAAATTCATCAGCCTTATCAGATCAGTAGAGACTAATTTTGTTATTAGGCTTTATCACTTCAGAAAACCATTCCTGGGGAATCCTTGGGAAAGCGGCGTTTGAACATAAAAGCATGGAAATGATGAGAGGTCTGCTGGCCTCCTGTACAGCAGCTCTGTGTGCACAGGGCTGCTCCTGGGTTCCATGTGGACGTAAGCGCTTAGTTGTCATGGTGAGTGGCATACAGCAGTGCCCAAGAGCAGGATACACTGCAGGCCAGACCCTGACCTCTCGGCAGTCAGCTGGATCACACTCTGTAGGACAAACAAGGGCTTTGGTGAGAAAAATGACGACAGGTTCCATGAATCTGAACCTAGTGACTGAGAGTGGCAGATAAATCTCCTACTATGTGTCCTCCTGTCCTGCAGGGGGTGCTTGCATAGTCATGGTCGTTGTGAATGTCCTCTCTGACCTGTGACCCAGAAGTGCTGCCAGCTAATGAGCTCTGCTCTTCTATACAAACAGTCTGGCTGCAGTGCTTGGTGATTAGTAATGTCAAGTCAAGATTTAACCTGTATTCTATAGAAATAAACATGGATCTTCTATTTGTCTCAAAGTCACAGAAATACAGGTTTTTAGAAGAAAACAAAAAAGGAGGTGCCGTGGCTAACACCTCTGGAGGCTAGGGTTCGAGTCGCTGCTCTGGGTCTGCGTATGTGCAGTCTGCATGTTGCTATGGGGTTTCCTCTGGGTTCTCCGATTTCCCCCCACAGCTCAAAAATATGTTAAAGTGAATTGAAGATGCTACATTATCCATATGTGTGAATGGTCATTGTGCCCTGTGATGGGTTGGCGCCCCATCCTGGGTTATTCCCTGCTTTGTGTCTGTAGCCTCTGGGATAGGCTCCAGACCCCTGCAATCCTGCATAGGACAAATGTGGTATTGGTAGATGGACAAAAAAAGGAAAAAGTTTGCTTGCTTAGTTCTAAAGAAAGAATCATAGAGTCAAGAGAATGAGCTTGTAGTGCTGAAAGTCTTACTAGGCTATGAGGAACACAAGTATTTCTTTCTTTTTTATGCCTCCCAGACACTGAGGAACACTGCAGATTCCTGCCATGCATAAATGCATTAGGCTGCTGGATCGTCAGTTGCTGCATTACTGCACTGCTGCTCTTGCCTCTCACAAATGCTGTGATGTCATCATTGTCACTTGACTGAGAGGGGCAGGGGTCAGAGGGCATGAGGAGGACAGCATGTGACCTAACCGTGCTGGACACCAGCCAATCAGAGGTTGTTGTAGCAGTCCACTGTTATGTCCCTGTTCATCTACTGTCGCTATGGTGGTGCCAGTCTAGTGTAGAGGCTCCAGAGGTTGATTAATGCCTCTCCAACAAAGCAGGTGACCAGCCAGATGCACAAAAAATCCTGAGATGTGTGTGTTTTGTTAAGATTCACTCTGTTAGCACAGTGTGAGTCCCCGCGGTACTGCTGTGCTCTGGGAAGCCTTTGTATAAGTGAAGCCAGCGGCTGCTACAGTGAAAACACACAAAACAGTCCTTTCAGAAAATCACAAAAAAACTTTAATAACAAGCAAGCTGACTTAAAAAGGCCTTGGGCTGCTTTCAGTAGGAAGAAACATCTCTTAACCTCCAGTGCCTAAGAATCATTTCTACTCATCTACTATCAGTCTTATGTTGAAAATATTAAAAATGCAATGAATTCCAACTGCTGAATTTGCACAACTAAAAGTCTTACGATTTTGGGTTATTTAAGAAATGTTAATGGTACCAAAATGAAAGTGTCCTGATCTCAGCTTTCCTATGCAGTCTTTTACTTTTGTGGCTGGCTTTGAAACCCTGCTCTATTGGCCTTGGGATCAATGAATTCCTCAAAAGCCCCACAATGCATTGCAGCACTCTAAAAATATACTACTGGATGCTTTTAGATGAATATTGGAATACAAGGATTATTAGGTTATCTGTGTATGAGAGAGGGAGTATTGTTGGTGTGTAAATTTTAGGTCCCTGAGGCTTGTGGTGCTGACTGTTTGCGGGCGGAGATTACCGCGGTAACAGAGATCTGTTCACATTGTGGAAATGCTACCACTTGGGTTCCAAGCTGATCGAGGCTTGTTTTGGCTCTGGTTCTTACTTCCCTCAGTTTTGGACCCAGGCCCAAAGTCCACTTAGCCTTCCGCACTCTTTACGCATAACACGGATTATACTTTCATCAAACCGGTTGGTGTGCTTTTTTTTTTTCTTTAAAAAAAGATCATGTGTTTTCATGTAGACCTACAGAGTTATATTATAAAACACAGGCTTTTACTGACAGTTACCCAGACTGAATTTGGCCGAACTATGAAATTAAACTATGAAAATAGATTTCGGGCTCAGGAATGGAAAAATGTTTACTCCCAAACAGCGGTAGATGCTTTTTATTCGGCCAGTCTCGTTATGTATCTGGACCTACGATAAACATTTCTGCTAAGACTCGGGACCCCCCCTGTGAGGCTGCCTTATCTGCAGGGGGGGTCCGCCTCCCTACTCGGTCTTGGCCATGGAGCTCCTGGCCCATGAGTAATCATGCATTTTGGGCCACATCGATTTATGTGGAACCTGCTTTGTACCACACTGTCGATTATGCTGCTTTCTCTTTTATTTTGCCTGCATTTGGTGCACCTCGTTTTACTCCATCCCGCAAGATCCGACTTCCAGCACAGCAAAGCCCATCTTTCTGAACCCTTAGCTATCAGCCCCCCCCCATACTCTTGGACAAAGCTCATGTGAGGGTATGATGAAAACGGAGATGGAGTCGAATGTGTGGTGCCTTTAAGCAAAACTCACCACCCCGCCCCCTTGGAATAACGGCCCCCCCCACGATGCACCCTTAGAAGAACAAACAACCCAGGGCACGGTGGGGGGGGGGCTGTCCTATCCCCCTGAGTAGTGCTGGAGCGATAGCAAATCAGGGGAGCACATGCTCACTGCTGGAGGCAATCATGCTGATCACCCTCCCAGGGAATCGTGGTTCATCCAACCACCCGCTATCCCACAACCCCCTGCGGCTCAGCCGAAACACAGATTTTCAAAACGCGCCAAGGTGCAAACATTCGGCCAGGAATATCCGGAGACTGCATCCCGGATATTCATCAAAGCGATAGTTTGGTAGTTTACATCGCATAGGCCCATCCCCAAAACCTACCATCCTGCTCTGTACTGCCCCCTGTAGGAAAGGTACTCTTTCCAGAAATATATCTCAGATGTCAAATTGCGATTCATCAAACCCTGGTCTAAGGTACAGGAGTGCAGAAGGACAGAGCACTGGATAGAGGAAATAATTTCTTTCTTCCTGTGTTGGCAGGCTTTGATCCCTAATCACACAGCCACTAAACCCTGGAGTGAGGTCTGTCACTTCCATTGTTCCCGAAGAGACACTTTATGGACTACTGCAGTGTCACTGTTTTTAAATGAGGCGCTCGTTCATTTCTTTTAAAGGCACACACGCCATTTATACAGCTGTTTGTTTTATGGGAGCATCTTAGACTCAGTGGCTGTGTCAGGGGCACCTCGGGCTGTTCATGCTAGAGCTCTCAGGAAGCCACATCTTAACTGCCGGGCCGTTAAGCACCAGGCTGCCCTCCTTCCTCCTCAACTGGGAGTCAGGAGACACCCACTAGGACACTTGTCTGTAAATGTGCACACCGCACACCTAGATAGCATCTGTCATCACCATAAGATATTTAAACATCTAAATATTGTGGCACTTTACATACTGACTTTGTTAAAGACCCAGTTGTTCATTTGTAATAAAACAAATGCATTTATTTCACTTGAAATATCCATCCATCCATCCATTTTCTATACCTGTTTGTCCTATGCAGGATCGCAGGGGTCTGAAGCCTATCCCAGTGTCACACCTGCCCCTAATTAGTAAATCAGGTAATAGGTAATTGTGCCTGTTCTGGGCTGGGGACAATTGGACCCCAACCTTAGGGTGCAGAGCAGATGGCATGGGGTCTTGGGACGTTTTGAGTACTTGCCCCATTTAGTTTCCTGGTTCCTGGTCTGTGATCTTCAGCTCCCTGCCCTTAAATCTGGCTTCTGGTTCAGCTTATCCTGTTGCCGTCCATCCATCCAGCCGCCCAAATCCCCCTGGTTCCCAGATTCCAGCAATGCTGGGACTGTCGGTCTCTAGAGGCCGGTGGGCAGAAGACCTGGCATGATGGATAGGAGGCGCAGATTGAGGACTTATGTCACAGACCTTGTCTATGAAGGCCAATAAAATGTTACAATTGTTAAGCACTGAGACTGAGCCATGACACCTGGAAGGTTTGGGTACAAGGCAGGTAATAAGCCAGGGTGGGGCGCCAATCCATGCAGGAAATATATTTCGAGGAAGACAAGGATTAATCAAAACAAATCCAGCAATTAGCAGTGTAGATGTGTTTGGTTTTAATTGGTGAATAATGAGGGAGACTGAGAGAGATCGCTGGTGCATGCGGGCAAGAAATGTCTGTCTCTCTGGGTGTGAACAAAGAGGAAGGACTGGCAGAGCTGTACCCATCCCTCAATAATTACTCTCTCTATATCTTTTTCCATTATACATTGAATTTTCCTAAAGAGCAATTCATCCCACGATGCACTGCTGCCAAACGGCAACCATGTTCAAACTCGAGGTCGGCTGTCGACGCGAGTCGTCTCACACTCTGTCATCAGCCTGGGTCCCTGAAAGCGGAGCCTGGCATCACACACCCACACAGCCACCCTTGCACATGCCAGCCACGTAACTCTGGCGGCTGACGCAGAGGCGGGCGTCTCGATGCGCAGCGCAGGCACGGTGCCGCGGCACCGGGGGCTGACGTCGGGTTTCGGTGACTCACCCGGACGCGGTAGGCGGGTGTTTTGCCGTCCCAAACCACGCGCTCAGAGCAGCTCCAACAGATCACTGAGGGAAGTGATGGTAGCTGTCAGACAAGCAATGGGGACCCTAAACTTCCTCAAAGCCAAGGGAAACATTCTCCTGATATGCTATCATCATGCACCGTATTAGTGGTGCATTTTAGTAGCATATCCAGAATCGGTAACACATATCAACACCCCACACACGGCACCTAAAATATAGAATCAATGACCTCACCATTACAGGGGTCATTTGAAATGTTCTCCAGGCATGAATTCTCCAAGCGGCTGAACATGCAAATTAGAGCCTCATTTTTCTATGGCATATTGATTAAAATGCCGCAGGGCATGTCTGCATTATCCCACTGGGCCTCTGACAGATGTCAAAGGTGAGCCTGTGACATTTGTTTCACTGCCTTTGGTTTTAGGCCTAACTGATAAAGCAGACCTCATACTATTTAAAATGTAGGAAGGAGGAAGACCAACGGAAGCAGTCGCCAACAGACATTAACACAAAGTAAAAACTGTTATAAGGTAGATGGAGATGGATGAAGTTTTAGTATAGATGTATCTCTTTTCCCAGTAACAGCTCACCACAGTTGGTATTTGAGATGGGAAATACAGAGTGGGATTTGACTTATGCAGAACAGAGGGAATCCAGATGGTGGACCGCAAGCTTCCTAACATTTTTACATATTTCAGAAAGGTACCATTTTCCTGTCCTTTCAGGCCATCTGGTCAAACTCACTTTAATAGTTTTTAAAGACTACTTATTGTGTAAGACTGCAGCAGAAAATGTTACGAGATAAAAACATAGCGTCGGGTAACGTTTTCTAGAGCCTCCCGAGTTCGTGCCGTTCCTAAGTTATCTGGCCCGTCCTCATCAGGGCCGACACGCTTGTCCATAAATAACAGTCTCACTTCTGGACTCTGGGGTTGCAGGCGACCTTGCTGACGAAGCAGTCCTGTGACACTTCAGGCCCTGGTTGGTTTAGATGCCAGCTTCCGTTGCTTCCTCTTGACTAATCTCTCAACTCCTGTGGTGTTCGAAGGAGGCACTCCATTTCCACACATCTGGGTTCCAAAGACTCTCCTGGAATGGGTCCTCAACCCTGACCCTAGGTTGCTGAACAATGAGAATGTAAAGCGATAGTTTGGTAGTTTACATCGCATAGGCCCATCCCCAAAACCTACCATCCTGCTCTGTACTGCCCCCTGTAGGAATGACGTTCATACATCATGGGTGCTCCTCACTCACGCCTCTGACCTGCCCACTGCCTCGCCTGACCTGCTTCCCGCGTCAGTGTCACAAGTTAATAAAAACACAAGGTCGCACGCAACACAAATCGCCCTCCGCACAACGTGAACTCTCAGGAAGGACATGTTTGTGGCCGGCGTGTGACAGTTGAGGAGGGCTGCCCTCTGACAAGGGCTCTTTGTTGTGGAGAACACAGAGCACCACTGTGTTAGGAGAAGGTCTCCTTAGAGTCCGCAGAGTGTGGGCCATTGTGTCTGGGACAGGAGCCGGAAGCACAGAAGGAACTGTGACTGCCTGGCCCATGCGTTGACCATCCGGTGAGACAGGGGCTGTTTCTCAATACCAAGAACACAAACATCATACTTGTGATCGTGGCAAGACCAGTCTTGCTAACACGCCTTCCAAGAACAAACTTGGGGTGCAATAAATCATGGGATTGGCCTCATTTGGCGAGGATGCAAATGATGTATGCTTGATATTTGGGGCGGGGCAAGACTTACATCCGGGGATTTTTTACCATCCCCTGACCTTCTGTTCTTAGTATTGGAACTGGTCTTCGGCAATGGAAGGTGATGGTCAAGTATGGGAAGAGTATGGTCAAGTAGGCGTATCGAGAAACACCCAGGAATGTGCTTCGCCGTGGAGGTCCTGTAGAACACGGGATCTTCTGTGGTGCCAAGAGCTGCCGTAAGGCTTCTCCTTGGCATTGGATGTGAAGTGAATCTTCTTCAGAAGCAGGAGGACAGTCTGGGATGAGGTGAGCTGGCAGGAAGGGTCCCGCCTACTTGTGCTCACGCTCCTCTCGGGTACTTCCTGACAAACAGGCTGTTTATAGCTGAGGGGGGAGGCGGCATACGAGCGTGTGTGGGAGCTGTCAGTGGCAGGAGGAGCGTGGGTGTCCGGGAATTAGATTCGCGGCCAGTAAAGCTGTGTGTGGTACGCAGATGACGCGGCTCACGCCTGCAGTGTTATGGTTCAGTGCGATAGCCAGAGAGAGCATGGTATGAGAACAGACTGGTACGGAAGACGCTGTTGTTAAAATCCAGCTCCGGTTACCGCTGGCTTCGTTATCTATTCATTAGCTGTTGGTTTCTGTCGCACTGGTGCAATGAGTCTGATTCTTTTTAATTATTTTTAATTTATTTAATGTGCAAACTCCATCATATACTTACGAACTGAACGTCAAAGCAGATGGTACTTAGAATGGCAGCGGCCATTGTTGTGGTTAAAGGTCCAGATGGGACTTTTTCCTCTACCCTTGGGCCCAGTACCTGAAAGTTTCCACACAAAAATTAGACTGTGAGTGACTAAGTATCAGATTAGCAACCGAAAATGAGTGATGAATGGTGGAGTTCTGTGACAGACACTTCAAATAACTGAGTGCCAGGAGACAGAAAAGTGCTAAAACGGAAATCATCTGAGGGAAGAGAGAAAGTCTGAGGAGAGATCCTGACTCGCAGACAAATAGGCCCAGAGGGATGTCTCGACTCCCAGACAAAAATGCCTGGAGAGACACCCAGGAAGGTCTAGAAGGGACGTCCGGAATGATTGGATCCGTCTGGAATGTGGCCACGGGGATGCAGTGAAGCTCTACCCAAGACTTTAATGATAAGATTATCTATTATCGCCTCTTGAACAGACTATGACATCAATGAACCCACAGAATGTATTCCGCCCCTCTCCTTATCCTAAATGTCGCATTGTGCCGTTATTGAGTCAGGTGACTCATTCCAGCAAATCAAATTGCTGGTAGGATTTTGCCCATTTACAGCACTGCTGTGTGGGTTGAATTCCATCCTGGAGCCCATAATTTTGCCATGGGTGCACTGAGCTGGGCAACACTGTTAGGGCAGGTACTGTGCATCCTCCTCTGACTGACTACTGGTAATTTCATAAACAAACATAAGAAAGCAGGTCTTCCCTGGTCTTTGTCACCATTCAGCTGTATGTCTAACAGTTTTTTTCTCTTTCATCATTGGCATCAGTTGACCAATTCTAGATACCTATCCATAACTCTCATGTACTTTTTGAAGACATGTTGCTTAAAAAATGAGTTGTGAAAAGATATTGAGTCCAGGACACGGGGGGGGGGGGGGGGGGGGGGGGGGGGGGGGGGGGGGGGGGGGGGGGGGGGGGGGGGGGGGGGGGGGGGGG
>JAODLD010000001.1:44127863-44140314 GCA_026781065.1 Mormyrops boulengeri
CAGGACACCCCCCCCCCCCCCACCCAGGAGGAATAACTGAACTGTCTCAAGCACTGGCTCATGGGAGCACACCCCCCTGTCTGGACTTCTAAATATGCTGCATTGTAGTACCAGTGACGTGGCTCTGACTGCCCCAGCGTGAAGGTTTAGCGGAGACTCATCAGAGGTCAAGGACAAAGCATCTTGTGCTGTGATTAGTCATGTGAGCAGCATTATCCATTGAGGCTAATCACAGAAGCCTGCTTGGCAGTCACCCCCCCAGGGGTGGGCCACATGGTATCAGAAGGAGCATTCCACTAAAGGACCTGTTCATGAATGTGAACACACACACACACACACACACACAGACCGGTACTCATATCTTTTAAACGGTTCCCAGTTGCCAAAGGCTGGCAGTCAAATACATGTCATTTAAATTCTCCAAACATGCAGAAACCAGTGAGACACACATGTTGTGCGCTGCAGGTCACACGCTCAGAGCTCAGATGGACACCAAGCAGGCATGTGGCACTGTGAAGCGTTTAAAGGTGATCCCCCACCGGCTGTTAGCAGAGATGACCTACACACCACGACAGAACACTGTGCTGTCATGCTGTCTCAGATTATGTCTGCGTATGATAATTAGCCAATCCAATTTGGTACTCTTCAGCCCGTCCAATGATATTTCAGCACCACCCCCCTGTGTGAGCTGTCTATGCGAGTTGTTGCAAGGCTTTGGGCAGGTGCTCACCTACCAACCAGCGCTTTAAATCTACTTTGGCCTAAGCTGGTCTGGTTTCAGCTAAAAGGATGAGCATATGAAATCAGATTTTGCAGGAGAGCAGAGAGATGGTAATGCCTGTACTCTGATTTTCTAAACAATATTGTGTCTTGAAAAACCTGTACTGCAATGTTTCCCAATCTGGTCCTCGGGGACTCACAGACGGTCCACATTTTTGCTCCCTCTCAGCTTCCGGTAGCAAAAATGTGGACTCCCGGACTGGAATGTGGGAAGGCCTTGGAAATTCCATACAATAATAGATAATAGATGAGCAAACTGCACAAGGCCAGATGAGGTATTATTAATAACGCTCTGCTGCGATAATCCTCATCCAAGACTACTTGTAGTACAGTCTTCTCAACCTTTTCATGCCAAAGCCAGTAAGCAAAACAAAAACAATAATAAAGACCTCTGTCAACAATCTTGCCTCTTCTCTGGTACAGGTGCTGCTGGTATAGGCCCATCTGTTCCTGCTTCGGCTGCCCGCCCTCTCTGCAGACTTTGACAGCTGTGCACCCTTCAGGACTGACCCCCAGCTCAAAGGTCACACCCCAGCTGCCACGCCCCAGGCATTGGACCAGGAGAAAACACGGCCCGCATATATGGGCTGCAAAACACAGGGATCCCTTTGTGTTCCTTTACAAAACAAGTCCCAGTTCACAGCCAGTTAACAATGTACTCTTACGCACGTATTGTTCACTCTACTCGTGACATAGTAGTATATATTTAAAAACTCTTAACAGCCACGGGAGTGCTGGTCCACAGTCAGTCTGTTTAATCGTGCATTGCTTTGTGCGGCGCTCTTTGCCTGCTTGAAGAACACTGGTGCATTAGCAGCCAAGGGCTCCTGATTCCATTTAGGAAGGTTCCTCTGCTACGGTGGTTGAGGTTGTACACCTGGATAAGGGGCCGTGTGGCCTTTTATAGAGATAGTAGAACAGGGTGGAAACTGGAAAGACATTAAGAACATGAATAAACGAAGATCCACAATGACAAAAAAAGCTACATTTACTAAAATGACCACAAATTCTCACTGGATTCAGTCATCTCTAAAAAGTCAAAAAATAGCTAAATGAAAGACGGCTCCTGTATCGATTCCACGAATAGGTACATAGTTACCTTTTCATGAACATATTCATTACAGAAAGTCAACAACAGAAAATGAAAGCTCACCGTTTGTCAGATGGCACAAGGCCATTGGTAATACCAAAATGTCCAGAGGCATTTCATGGAAATCTAAAAGACACCCGTCTTTGGGAAGTCCCTTCAGAGCCCTACCTCGTGGGAGCAAAATCATACCACACACCTGCATGACTGAGGGTGCAATAAGCCTCTTTAAATGCTTTCTAAACACAGGGTTTCTGAAAAAAAAATACTAATTCTGCATTTGAACAGCAACTTAACAAATACAATCATTTGACTGTGAATTGTTCATTATAAACTCCTTTATAAACTATAAACGTACTTTATAAACTATAACAGCTTTTGCAATAGTAGTAGAATTCTACCGATTATGCTATAAGTCTAATGGTCTAATTGCTGATTGTGTCAGGGTTAATTATCAGTACTTGTACTTGTTTGTGTAAATAATTTGAAGCTAAATGGAGATATATGGTACTTGATTATACTCGTCACACATTTTGACGCTACTCGTTGGTGATTATAATCATATCAGTCACTAAACTTTCTTCAGTAGACAATCTGCTGCTTTACATGACACCTGGAGCTTAAGGATTGGTGTTGTGGAAAGAATGCTTAGAGAGAAGACAACACACCTCCTCAGACTGGTGGATAACTGATCATGTGCGTGTTTTGGAAGTGGAGACAGATCGAAGACCTTAAATGCCAGGAACACCTATCGCAGGCAGTTTGGCCTAATTACAGTGCCCAGGTTCAGAAACGACAGCAAGCTGACAAAGGGAATTTCTACCGCCTTCAGCAGCCTGACAATTAGCTGCTTGTATATTGAGAACCCACCCAGGTCATGAGACCAAGTACCTCAATCTGCTTAAGCAAACATTAATAAATCTGTCATCTATGCTCTCAAGAAGTCGAACTACAGAGATACAGAGCTCGGTGTGTGGTTGGAAGACAGCACTGATGTTTCTCCGCAACAAACATCAAGAGATGTCCAACGGTGTGGACGGTGTGACCTGGATCCGATGAACCCCAGGCAGAACATATATGACACAGCTGCATTAAATCAGCTCTTCCACAGTACTCTGGCACCTTCTGATATATGCTACACATATTCAAGCTAAAACATTTTAAACATTCTGTCAACTGTATAATTTTAAAGCAAAAATTAAAACAGAATAAAATACACATCAAGACTAGATTACTGTCCTGTTTGAAGCCTTACAAATAAGGATTTAACAGGCATTTAATTAACTTGCAAATTAATGGTGCATAGCATGTTAATCAGATGTTGGTGAATATTTAAACCTTAATGAAGGGAATATAAGGGGTAGATTGTAATACAAACCTGACACAGTGTTTTACAGTTTATGTAATATCCTGCACATCTACATTCTTGTACAGCACATAGCACCATGGCAACAGACCCTCAAACTCTCAGACGGCGCCATGACAACAGACCCTCATGGCACCACCTCTTATTGGCTACCGTATCCTTGGATGCTCACCTTAACAACACCATGACCTACAGAGTACCACAGAATAGTTAAATACAATGCCCAAAAAGTAGTAGGAGAATTTGAGCTTGAATTAATACTGTGCGTAATAATCAGTGTCAAGTTATTCAGATGCGTACTGTTTTAATAAATGAACCATGTGGTCTTTAAGATACAGGCTTTTTCATGTATGGTTTGTCCTCACAGTAAAATTAAATGCAGATTTTCAGACTTGCCCCTGTGTGAGCACATCTTACACAGAGGGAGGGGTATAGGCCTACACAGCCAGTACAGGTCTCCCCCGCTGCCAGCCACAGCAGATTTCAGGTATTCTAGCCCGGCTGTAAACCACATGACCTGTAATGATGGATTTTCAGTGAATATACTCTTTGGAGTATTACATTTACATTTCTTGTACTTAATGAGATTATAATTGCCATAGTCACTCTGACTCTCAGTCATGATTGGCTTGAATTACAGTTGTTCAACTGTGAACAAACTGAAGGAAGAAACGTTCAGTGAATGAACTGAAGAGTTACACAGGGAACGATATGGCGGTTTGTATGACCATCATTTCGTTTCAGTGTTGCTTAAGTGTATTTGTTTCCTGTGGGCAATTGCTTCGGAAATTGGGGGACACATCCCCCCAAAAAAATAATTTTAATAAATAAACAATAAATACCCCCCCCCCCCCCATAAATAAGTAATTAAGTGCATGTTCCTTATCTTTTATTATAAATCCGCGCGTTACTGAGGTCAATACGCTGCGCATACAGATTTTATCACATGGATTAATTATTCGTATGGGTATGTTTAGTTATGAAACGGCACCCTAAATAGTCTCAGGTCTTATTTTAAATGATTAAATCTTTATTGTTCTAAAATTATTTACAAATATTTCTGACGTCGCATCCTTTTACGATGTGACTATTGCATATGTTCCAAATACAACGTTATGATATACATTGCACACCCCCTTCCCCTCCCCCTCCCCGGGGAAATTCGGTCCTCCGCAATGTCTCCTAACGATGCCAATATGGGAAAGCTCCAGTTTGGTGCCACCATTGCTGATATAAAACGGTCTTTTTTGTAGGCTTGTGTAACCTGAAGTCCATGGGTCCCTGCTTTTTTGCGACCTCAAGCAGGCTTGCAAAAGCCACCGCGTTATTCCTGCGTGTTTTCCCGGCCGCCGGGCGGATTCCCCGCAGGGTGAATCCCAGACCAAGATGAATCCCGCATGACACACGCAGAGCCGCCGCGCAGCCAGCTCCGCTCCGCGGCCATGAACGTCCGCCTCTGGCACATCTCCCGTCTCAGATCCCGGAAAAAAAAACTATCGAGAGTCCCTGTCAAAGACTAAAAATACTTTTCTGCCACAGTCGTGACATTTGCACAGGCGACTTACCGGCTATAAATTACGCTGCTCGACCGCTTTTAATTCGCTTCTACGGGGAATATTCTGTTCCACCGGGAAACATTTAATTATACACATCAAATGCGTTTTGGTCGACTAAAATTTCATACATTTCTATATGAGGAATACACGCGTGAAAAATACATGAAAATACGCTAGAGGCACTGTCGTGCCTATATATCCCAGCGCTTAAAATAGACGATCATTCGTGTTATGTAACCAATAAAATCCCCGAACTGTCAGCTGTTCAAAGACAGCAACTAAAGCAGAGGGTGCCGATTTGTCGTAACGACGTTAAGTGGGATACCCCCTGGTGCATGCGTAAGATGCAGCGCTGCGCTGTGCACTGCAGTAGCCCCGGGGTAACACTTGTTTACAACCGCGCTTTCTCGTGCTTTTGCACGGCGCCGCTGTTTACATACTGAGCGACACAGACACAGTAATAAAACCGTGGTTCACGGCCTCTAAAAATGAGATTATCTCGGTGAGCCCCTCCCCTAGATGTTTACTGCCAAGTGTCTTAATTACTGAAAAATATTTTATATGCATACATACCTTTTGGTGCTGACAAGAATTTGCCGATATAACTCAATGCTTTACTTACACACTGGCGACATCCGTGAGTATCTCACGTTTTCACGGCAGCTTAATTTAGGTTTTACGCTAAGAAGAAAACACCATCCCTAATAACCCACACAGCTCTCTGATTCCCTGTCAAGTGCAAACGGAATTTTGACAGTTGAAAACATTACACCCAGACTGAAGCATACAGTATATGTTTCACTATCAGAAATGTAATTTAATGCACAGAATTTAACTTGCATGTATTTGGGGTTCAAAATGAATACTTATACATATTTTTCCCTGAAGTGATTTTGGACCCTTTCAGCACCTACTAGTTTTTTGACTGTGTATTACGGCGGTGAAAGTTGCAGAGCCCAGTCATGCATTTCACTTAAGGCTTTATTTTGCATGAACGAGAAACGGCGTAGAAGCAGGTGTTACGGGAATGGGAATAAATAAGGAAACGAGTCAGCTTTGCGGTACCCGTTTCGCTGCGCGGAAAGGGGCGGGCTTAATGCCTTAAAAGGGAAGGTTGTTTTTCTGTATGAGTCGCTCATGCTATCATCAATCAAAACTCGGAACCAATCAGCCAACAAGATGGGCGGGTCTGCGAACACGCCTTCCCTACGTTTCGCTCCACCCCGTGTGTGTATATGTGTGTGTTTTTCTTTCCTTTTTTTGAAACTAAAGCTGGATGCGTAGAGCGTCACATGTTGTTTTTCCTGGCCGGTATGCGTTACACTATGCTAAACTGTATCAGATGCGGAGCGGGCGGATGAGATAAGAGTGTACCGACGCACTTCGGAGCAGATCGCGATAGGGAGCCGAAAGTGAGAGTTCAGGGAGCCGGGATGGCGAGTCCGCCGCACGCCGGCGACGGCGTTGAGAAGTGCGGCTATCTGAGGAAACAGAAGCACGGACACAAACGCTTCTTCGTGCTGAAGGCGCCGGGCGACGGCTGCCCTGCTCGTCTGGAGTGCTACGAGAACGAGAAAAAGTGGCGGAACAGGTCGGCAGCCCGGAGGGTCATACCGTTGGACTCCTGTCTGAACATTAGCAGGAGAGCGGACGCAAAACACCGGCACCTGATCGCCCTCTACACCAAGGACGAGTACTTCGCTGTAGCTGCCGACTGCGAGCTGGAGCAAGAGGAATGGTACGCAGCGCTGGCGGGTTTGATGACTGGAGGGAAAGTACACGCCGGCTCAGAGTCGTCTTTGGTGGGATTGGAGGATGCCGACTACGGCATGATCACGCCAGCGAGCGCAGCTTATAAAGAAGTATGGCAGGTAAATTTGAAATCTAAAGGACTGGGGCAAAGCAAGAACCTGACAGGGGTGTACAGGCTGTGCCTGTCCAGCCGGACCATCAGCTTCGTTAAGCTGAACTCGGAGGTTGCCTCTGTGGTTCTGCAGCTCATGAACATAAGGAGGTGTGGACACTCGGACAGCTTTTTCTTCATTGAGGTGGGCAGGTCCGCCTCCACCGGACCCGGTGAGCTTTGGATGCAGGCAGATGACTCTGTGGTGGCGCAGAACATACACGAGACTATCTTGGAGGCTATGAAAGCAATGAAGGAGCTGTCCGAATTCCGGCCGCGGAGTAAAAGCCAGTCCTCGGGCACCAACCCCATCTCTGTGCCCACTAGGCGGCACTTGAACAACCTGCCTCCCAGCCAAACAGGGCTTCTCAGGAGGTCCAGGACGGACAGCACTGCAGCTACATCTCCCGTTGGGAAGTTCAGCTCCTGTCGCGTCAGGACTGCCAGCGAGGGGGATGGCACCATGACCCGGCCCGTATCTGTGAACGGGAGCCCTGTCAGCCCCTGTGCCAGTCGGGCCCCTCTAGGGAGATCTAACACGGTCACGGCACGGCCCAGCCGCATGTTCGAGATGTCTGTGTTGCAGCACAGCAAGTCCATGTCCATGCCAGTATCCCGCTCCCCACCTTCGATCGCCAGCCCGGTGAGCCTCTCCTCCAGCAGCGGCAATGGCTCCGCCTCCGATGCGCTTCCGAGGCTTCCCAGTGCTTGTGCATCTGTCTCTGGCTCCCCTAGTGATGCTGGGTTCATGTCCTGTGATGAATATGGGTCCAGTCCCGGTGACCTGAGGCCACACCTAGGGAATAGGAGCGATACGCCAGAGTACATGACTGACACGCCCCCTTCACGCGATGGCAGTGACTTGAATGGCTATGAGTTGATGGAGAGGCAGGCCGGGGAGTGCTGGCGGAAGTGCCGTGATGAGGAGTCTGACAAGGCGTACAGGAAGCGGACTTACTCGCTCACCACGCCAGCCCAGCAGAGGGCGCCCTCACAAGTTTCCTCTACCTCTCTGGATGAGTACACGTTAATGAGAGCGACGTGTTCCACCCTCTCTGGCCGGGGATTACGCAACGTCTCTCCAAAAATTGCATATCCAGAGGATTATGGAGATGTAGAAATTGGGTCCCTGAGGAGCTCGAGCAGTAACCTTGGTCACGATGGCTACATGCAGATGACCCCAAGCGTGGTACCCCTGACTGGCAGGAGCGAAAACTATGTGGCCATGAGCACCATGACGGTTTCTGCTCCCAAGCAGATAATCAATCCCAGGGTGCATCCACCGATGGCCGGCAGCGGGGGTAGGGTAGCCTCCCCCAGCAGCTCCCTGGATGACAGTGGCTACCTTCGGATGTTGTGTGGCCACAAGCTGTCCATCGAGAGTTCTGACGGTAAGCTGGTGAACGGCGAATACATGAACATGTCCCCCGTGGAACTCTGCGTGTCCTTCACGCCCCCAGACTGCTTCCCTGGATGCCTTGCCCCCGAATTCCAGAGGACGTTCCCCTCTAGCACGCTGCTTCGCTCCCACCGGACCCCCACTAGGAACAGCGATGACAACGACCAGTATGTGATGATGAGGAGCCTGCAGGCTCCAAAAGCTGTGGACGAGATGAGCTGCCGGGTCATGCCTGCTGATTCGCCATCACCCAGGCTAAGCTGGGGAGAGTCTCTGAGGGGGAGGGTCAGCCGGCCCACCAGACTGTCCCTGGAGACGGTGAGGACCCTGCCAAGCATGCAAGAACTTCCCCTTCCCAAGGAACCGAAAAGTCCGGGTGAATATATCAATATAGACTTCAGTGAGGCTGCAAGGTGCTCCTTCACCTCACTGCCCTTGGGGGGCCAGGCCACATCCCCGCTTTCCAGCTGCGTGAACATGGACCAAAGCACTGTGTCACCAAGTCCCGTAGTCGCCAGCAATGGGGGTCTCCCATCGCTTTCGTGCCCCCATCAGCTGGATGAGGTAAAGGATGACTACACAGAGATGTCCTTCACAGCTCCTGGGCCCCCCTCTCAGAGCACAGATGGCACCCCCCAACCCATCAGTCCCAATGGCAGCATGCAGCAGCTGACCCTCGAGGACCAGCCTGTGCCAGGAGTGGAGACGTTCCTGGTGCCCATGGTCCAACCTGACCCAGACCGGGGTGCCAAGGTGATCCGGGCCGACCCACAGGGGCGTCGTCGGCACAGCTCTGAGACATTTTCATCCACCACCACCGTCACGCCAGTCTTTCCCTCCTTCGCGCACGACCCTAGGCGGCATGGCTCGGCCTCCGTGGAGAACGTGTGGGCACGTGGCAGCCAGGGATCCGACGGGGAAGCTGGGAGCCCCATGTGCCGGGAGACCTCAGCCGGTTTCCAGAACGGACTCAACTACATCGCCTTAAACCTGATGGACGAAAACCTGGGCACCTGTAAGAGCTTGATGCAGCTTAAAGCCACCAGCTGCTGCAAAGGGGGAATCAACGCTTTGCATGGTGTCCCATTTGTCGGCCTGGCCTTCAAAGATGCTGCTGCTGTGGTTAAAGGTGAGCCTCTCTCCTTTGCTAGGTGTCAGAAAAAAATGTAGCATGCACGGGCTCTTTTGGGGCCTGTTTTTAAGATAATCTGCATTATAGACTACTGTTTAGTTTCCCCGCTAGGGCCACCTGCTAAGATTCTGTAGGTCCCTTTTGCACCGTTATGCATTTTCTTGCGCGTGTGATTATTCTATTGAACTTTACTGAGTCACATGTAAGGAGTGTCTGAATACGCGACTCGTGGTCCCGGTGACTGCAGCACGTGGATGCAGGTTGCATTAACCGTTTCTGATCGACTCTGATATGAATGCATTTCCCCACAAGCTGAACTGTTGCCATGGTTTTTCCAGGACAATTAAACAGAGGTGAAAATTAGAGTGCTCTGGCCCTTTAATGATGCAATATTTATGTGTCTGCCATTTAGGGCTGGATTATGGTTACATGGTACCCGTGATATTTTTGGCAGCCTTTTTCACATTTTAAGGGAAACGGATAAATGTAGCTTATTATTTTAAAAACGCAGCTGGCTGGATGGTGTTGGGTAACGTGCACTGGTGAGGTCCTGCTTCTGGTGCAGGGAGGCTGGTGTTTTTAGGATGATGTCGTAGTGCCCTGGGATCAGGGGATGCAAGGGCGACGTCCGTTTTCTGATAAGCAGCCTAAATACGAAGCCCCCACAGCCGTTTTAAAAAAGCACAAAATCATTGACCCCTTACAGAAATTGAAAATGAAGCATTTTGCTTTTCTTTTAATTTCTTCTGGCCTTTCAGATTCTAGGATTTAATCTCCCAAGTGTATGCATGATATCTGCCTATGAGAATTGTTTTAAACTGAATTACCTTGCAGATCTTCTACACATACCGAAAATTTAGTTGCAGCGAATACTCTCTGTACCCTCTCCCTGTTAACTAGTGTGCATGCTTGGATGATCGATATTTAGTATTTTAAGTTTTTGCGTGTAGGTAGGAGGGTGTTATTCCCAGTGACCTGCATGAATACGTGTTTATCACAGGGATTGATGATTGCGAATTTAATAATATTTAATCGTTTTACATCAAAGCTTTAAAATGTAGCATTTTGACGGTACAATGTAGATAATTCGAGGGAACTACAATGCGGATCTGTTGTATGTTTAGGTAGGTCTGCTGGCAGAGAGCACCTCCTTAAACGGATGTCTCTCCATACACGCAGGGGTGATCTAGGTTTTGTCCTGCCTTGGGGAAGGGTAGGGCTGCTTAATCTCCACAACGTGGAGGAGAGTGCTGTGTGAAACAGACACCGCGCCGGTGACACCGAAGGCCGCGCAGAGTAAATACTCGCCCCGGGCGATTGTTTAGTTTCTTTCCGAGAAGCCGCTCGGAGCCTCGTAACAAACAGCGGGACACGCGATCGCGGTCTCATTTCTCCCTAAATACGCCGCAGAGGGTACAATGAGCGGGGCTGTCTGCTCTCTCTGCCCTAAAAGACACTAACTGGTGCTTGTGTCCCCGGTGCCTGTGTCTTTAGGATGCCGAGTGTTTGTGGAAACGAGTGATGGATGTGCTGTATCTCCGTGGAACTTCGTTTTATCTTTCAAGCAAATGAATGAAATGCGTCCTCTTTGCGAACTGAAAATGTGTATTAGTTTAGTTGTAATTCTTCTAGCAGTATACGGGTAAATTGGAGCAGGTCGTTTATTGCTTAATTGTGTGACACATGTGAATACAGTACTTACTGTGATGCCAGACCTATAATTGTAGGATCCTTATGTTAAATATAAATCGTAATTGTACTGGAGGGGACTGAGGAAAAACAATTTTTATTAAGTCAGATGTTCAATCCTAATGCAGGCTTTTGCATGGGTAGCTGGTTTGGTCACTGGGATCTGAACTGGGGCCATGTAAAACATTTCTGTGGCCTTGTTACCAGCTGACTGCGGATGTTTTTTTCCGGATGCATCCGGAGCCTCCTGGATTGAGGTCACAGCACGCTGGCGGTAGACGGACGGAGCCCGTAAAGTAAATACGCGTGTCCGCCGTGGGGAATCCTCGCCACCTTCCCACATGTAAGACGTCTTTAATGTGTATCATCCATTTTGAGAGTGTGCTGGACAGCTTGGGGCTGGGGGGTGCGGAGGTGTGAGTGCTGGGCTGTGCCGGGAATGACCTGGCAGCGGTGGCTGGCAAAGAATGTAATAACCAGCATAAATAATTTAGGCCCGCGGTAGGAATGTCAACAGACAGAACAGCGTTTCCACGGTGGCGTTCCGTACCGGCCCGGCCGGATTCCGCCTTTCACTCAGGCATCCGACATACCGAATCTCGCCTCTGGAATCCTAAATATCCAGGCTCCGCCGCCCCAAGTCTTGTTTCTTCCTCTGAAAACTGCTAAATGAAAATAAGAGAAATCGCCACCAGAATGCTGTCAGTTTTGCACCTCTTAAGGACACACCGGGGGGGGGGGGGTCTGTGTTTTTGATTTATGGTCGTGCGGGTGAGTGTGGGGGGTGGGGGGCCCTCGTTTGGGACACTTCTGAAGTTCTCTGTCGCATTGCTATGTGACTGCAGCTCGTTCAGATCCGAGGCCTCACGAGAGCTCGGAAGTTGAGATCGCTCTGTTTTCCGAAGGATACCCCCCCGACACAGTGGAGCAGACAGTAAACACTTTTCCCCCATCCCCTCCTGTATTCCTCCTGCTTGTCTTGGGCCTCCTCGACAGGAGCTTTATGTGTGGCAGATGGTTTACCCACGGCACCTGCCACTCCAGCAATGGCTTATGCCCGGACTCACCAGAACCTCTCACAGCACAGTAATGGCTGCCCACCATCTGCTATAGCAACACCACAGGAGCTGGTATTTGTCCTTCATTCAGGGGGGTGGGGTGCACTTAAAGGCTGCCTTTCCACAAACGAGATATTCTTTGGGTGGGGGTGGGATGGGCTCCAGGCTTCAGTGTGTTTGTATGGGCTTTTGATGCCGGCCTTATAGAAACTCAGAGGCTCTCATTAGCGTCTGGGGTCCGTCCCGGGGACTGGGGGCCCCGCTTATCGCTGGACGAGGCGTTGGGTTGGGTTTCCCGCTTTTCTCATTGGTTCAAAGCCTTAGCCTCACTCTCTTTGAAAGGCCGCTTTTGATTGTGAGGCACACAGGCCTGGAAATTTGAGCGTGTTCTCTGAGCCGAATGTGGGCGGAGTGTGCAGCATCTTTGTTAGTGGAGGTTGGTGCCCCCTCCCCCTTTTTATTAGCCAATCCTACACTCTAC
>JAODLD010000001.1:44162486-44173247 GCA_026781065.1 Mormyrops boulengeri
GACTTTTGCCATGGAATCCCGGTGGCCAGCCGCGGAAAGTCGCTTCAAAGTCACTGAAACTGAAGATCTGGGTGCGGGGTCCCTCCGCATGCGATGTGGGTCAGGGGACCCCCGGTGCCGTGCCATGCGTGTTCAGTGCATGTGAGAGAGTGCACGTGGCCCCTGGTGAATGCATTTGCACACAGACACACTGACAGACCCAGTGCTAGTTGGGTTTTGAGGTTGAAATTGAAAAACTTTCTGAGATTCAGTAGAAGGTTGCGGATTGATGGACATCAGTCACAAACAAATGTGCTTTAATGCACGGCCGTACCCAGGCCATGTAACAGCTGGCTGGGCCAGATAGATGGCCATTTCTGGAGGGTGTGACTAGACCACATGTCACCCTGGGGGGGTCACTTACCAGGATCTTTAGGTGTTTCCCCATGTGCTTTGTACGGCAAAGCACCGTACCAGTGCATGCTCCCCAACCTGACCTGAAGCCCAGGGATCTCCTCTAAAAAGGATTGTGCTGTTTTTTTCAGCCTGCCACCCTGCCCCCAGAGTTGGGGGCTTTCCGACAGCTGAAGTAGCCCAGGGGCCTTTGACTATGGTGACAAACTGGCTTGGCCACCTCCCTTTGTTTTTCTTTTGGCATTAATAGACCCCCCCCCCCCTCAAGAAACACGGGAATTCCAAACAAACATCATGTGGGCCCAGCTTGGGGCTGTGTCTGCTAGCTGGAGATGAGCAAATTGAGAGCCCACTTTTGTTTGGAGCGAAAACGAAAACGCCAGGCTTGCGGAGGCCGGAAACCCGATAGGGATCATTAACCTGCTGGCATGGGGCCACAGGTGAGCTGCGATACCCTAAGAGTGGACCACAGGATACGGCATAGCAAAACAAACACAGGCCTCAGGCACGGCGTGAGCTACAGCAAGGCCAGGCAACGACCTGCGGTAGGAAAGTCTGATTCACCCTACTGCATTAGATGAAATGGCTGCAGTCAGGGTTAGGCCCGCGGCCAGTGGTGTGGATTCAGTATCACCGTCAAACTGTCTGTTTCTTCCTTGAAAATTCGAGCAAATACCTTTGTTGCTCGGTTTGTCCTCCGTTGTCCCAAACAGGTTCTTATCCTGTACGCCCCCCGCCCCCCACCCCCACCAAGGGAGGGACACCCTGCCGGCTGGCGGGGCTGCATGCAGCCTGGCAGACACAGAAATCAATACTTTCATTTCAGCGCTGTCTCTGTTCTCAATTAAAGATGAAGCAGAGGTCCCTCGAACCCATCTATCAGTCAGTCTGAGCCGCCAATGCCGGCTCACCGCTGAGCGTCCCACTCACAGAAAAATGATCTATCTCTTAATAATCCGAAACAAAACTCTGCAGGTAGCACCTGTATCACACACACACCAACTGTAATGTACCCCCATGCACACTATAACAGCACAGGAGTAGTAAGTCTAATACACCCCACACACAAACTGTGTTACCAAAGGTTACCAAAACAAACAGCCTGGCCAAAAGTCAGGGCAGACCCTGTCTCTAGTCAATCTTAAAAAGCCAGGGGAACCCGGATGGTTTCCATGGCAGCCACTGCCTGTACACGCCATTCATCTCTCTCACGAAAGCCCATTACTTCTAACCTCTCTGTGGCAATCAAGTGCCACGCGCCCCTATGTCTGTGAGCACGCTCAAATCGGCGACCCCAACGTTGCAGATGTCGGGGAACGATTGTTCTGTACGACTATAGGAAAATTCTAGAAAAGACTTGCCAACAATGTGTAGACATGTGGCACAACTTCCTGTAAAGAAAGGGAAGCATCAAGCAAACTAGGAGGGATTTACTCAGAGCTCGTAATTAGATTTAGGTGCTAGTACAGTAACTACAGTAAAGGGGGTGAAATAGGGACATGGAGCTGGTGTCATTCTGCTTGTGTCCTACACTGGTGGTGTTATTTTTACTCTGAGACCGCCATTGCCTCACATCTCCAGACCTGTTGGTTTGAATCAGAATGTATATTTAACTCCAGGCCCCAGAGATATGGAAGGGGGGGTACAAAGTACAGGCCTCCTGGAAAACTTACTGTAGCATCACAGTACATTTTGAGGGCCGTAATTCCACCCCATTTCCTTAAATTGTGATGCACAACTTCTCACTCTGGACCTAATCATCCTAACCCTGACCCTATAACCCTAAGCCTAATCTTAGCCTTAACGCTAAGCCTAAGCCTAACCCTAACGTAAACCACCATAAACACAGAGATCAATCACAGCCAGTGGACAGGACATGATAATTAAATTTCAGTGAAGAGTGGAGACCTGCTAGCAGCAAGATGAGGGTGGACTCCTCAAGGCCTGGAGGAGCTCCAACAGTGGCCTGCAGATAAACTTAACTGACCTTGGATTATGTGCACCTACTGCTGGTATAATATGGCCACCAATTTGGTGTAACCCGAAAAAAGTTATCAAAGCCTTTAAAAGTGTAATAATGTAACTTCCAGACATTACTTCAAAATTCTTCCACAATAAAAACAACATTTAATTCATGCCACAAAATCAACTAATGGGTTTGTTCCTTGCAGAGTGTTGAGACACAGTCAGCACGTGACCAGAAATGCAAATAAGTGGGGAAAAAGTACCGGGTGACGAGGACCTGGGGACAGAAAGACTTTTTGAGCCGGCGCTAGGGGAATCATTTGTTGGTGGAAACTGGCACCTCTGACATGCTGAAAGGGCTGAGGTGCTAACGATGAAAGGGGTGAAGCCGCAAATTAAACCTTATAACCGTGCAGCAAAACAAACTCATCAGCAGCAGAAAAACACATGAGTCACATGGGCAAGAAATCCTCTTTGCATGAGAACTAAAGGAATTAGAGCAAGACTGGTCCAGAAGACAAACACAGTGTGCCACTGTGGAGACAAATAAATCCTCTAAATGATTTACACCGTTGAGCAGTGTGTATAGTGTGGCACATCACACTAACAGAGCCATATTACAGAGACCTTGTCTTTTCAAATGGACATTTTTGAATATTGAGTACGGCCATTATTCCAAAATTGCTCTGGAAGCAAATGAACCCCATTGCTTCTTGCCAGGGTGCTGATCATTAAATATTGTGCATTTTATACTCTTTTATCTTTTTTAATTAAAATGCTTAAAATTCTATTCTGTATGAGAATGCATTATTTAGGAGGATACAATATTCAGTTCTGACTAACAGAGTTGTACTCACTGGGGACACACAATAGTATTCTCATTTTAGACTTACAGTACATAAGGAACCAGGAAATGAACTGAAAGGATGCTTTATTTGCACAAGTACACTGGAATTCTTTTTGCAGCTCAGATCTTGATCTCCATTGAGACATACATAGTTGAGAATGAAACTTGGTCTGAGTGTAAGATTAGCCATCTATCCATTACCCTTAGAGCATTTTTTGGGGGTGGTGGTTAAGGGCCCTATTAGGGGCCCTATTAGGGGCCCAACAGACATGTGGCTATTCTGCTTAGGATGGGATTTGAACCAGTGACCTTCCGATCTGAGCTACGGAGGTCTAACCCACCGAGGCACATGCCACCACCAATGTACTCATCTTGGACACACTTTGCGGGGCCATCTCTCCAGGTCATGACCGTAAGCGCAGTTCCCTGCAGGTAGCCTTCTAACCAATGTCGGGTTCTTCCTCTGCCATAAAGGTTGCCATCAAGGCAGGTCATTGATCTTGTCTCCATGGTATAGCCTTTTCCCGCTGGCTCTGTAATGTCGCTGTTCAGGGCACCATATGAATAGGTCTCTCTGTCCAATACCTATTTAATACCTTCCCTATAGACCACCCACCAGCAAAAAAAAAATGCAACACAAGAACATCCACAAAAAATTAAACCCTCGCTGCATAAAACACATTCATCGAAGAACATAGTGTCAATTAAAATGACTATTACTTGAAGCACATGGTATTTTTTTTATATAATGGTGGGGCTTTATTGCATAATAAACGCCAAAAAAATGATGACTGATCATCTCATCTTCTTCAAGCGGTGATAGTGCAGGGATCACAAGAGAGGGCATTACGAGTGACACAAATAAGCAAGGCTTTGACCCTCTGTGCACATTTAGGCAGTGCACTTGAGGTTTAAAAAGTATAGAGGAGGAAGTCATATAATCCAAAGAGCACAGAGGAAATGGTTATGAGCAGATAAAACGGTAAATCTAATTGCCTGCAATACCCTTGAGTCTTCCCCTGCACCGGATGGCATGCAGGCTTTTAAATAATGCATTAAAAAGATTTATGCATGGAGCGGTGACATGGCAGGCTAGGAGGCTAGGATCGCTAAACAGTCCCACTGATACATCTCCGGAGCACAAGTTAGTCCATGGGTCTAAATGCAGCGTTTGGGTAACGTTTATGTTGCGTTTTTTTATTGCAGTAAGCATGTTTTTGAACACAAGGTGCTGCATTAAACGATCTTGGGGACAAATTAGCAAAGCTATATAGATTTAATAAAGAGGTTTTCATTATATGATCTTCTAGCCAGCATTACAATATCTGATTGTGTGTAATGTGATCTCTTTTTCCCAAATCCTCCCATTAAACTTGTAGAGGTAATTGCCTTTGAAGCACATCTGGCCTCATGTGGTCTGTTGCACAGGTCCTCATAGTAATTTCCCCAACCCAGAGGGAGGACAGTACTGATGTTCAGAATGAACCAGAGTACTGAGCGCAGCTCATTCACTGCAGCAGCCTCTGTTGGCAGACAGGTCTGCACGCTCTGCACCATGCTGGAAGCTTCTATGCCGGAGGCAGCAGGCCATTTCAAAGCTAAAATTCAGACTGCTATGTCTCTCCTGGGGAAACACGGTCTGCATGGTTGTGGCCCTTGACAATGCCCTTTTGTGACCTGTATCCCCACCCGGAGGTCTCAACCTTCATTGGCTAACTCTGCAGGCTATACAAGGACCCTGATCACGGACCTCAGAGGTGGTGTTGGTGTCTGAGACTCGCTTTACTAAGGCATATTATGAATGAATATTATAGAGACTCACTACGTTGAGGTATGACCTGAAAGAACATAGAGACTCTCCATACTGAGGTATGACCTGAAAGAACATAGAGACTCTCCATACTGAGGTATGACCTGAATGAATGTAAAGACTCGCCATGCGGAGGCATGACAAGAGAGTGTTGTTATACAAGAATAGGGCTAGTCTTTTATATCAGGAAAAATAATTTCTTGAACAATAGGCAGTCAGACAACACATACACACATACACACACACACTCACACATGCACGCTCGCACGCACACACGCTTGCACGCACGCACACAAACACTCATGACCTTAACCCCTACCCAGCCCTAAACTTAACCTGAAGTAATCAAACAAAATACAAGGCTTTTGGCATTTTTAGGTTTTTTGATTGCATCCACAGAATTTTAGTTTCCCCTTTGGTGAACGAAAACATGGTCCCCACAATGTCAAAATAACAGGTTTCATCTTAATATGTACACCCCCACGCACACACTGCTTTCCATAGGACCTGAGGTGGTGAGGCTGTTCCACTGGGGGGGGGGTATTCCCTGAAGACACTAAGGCCCTTAATATTTGATGCAGGCCTGGAGGTGCTGCTGCTGCGGGTAATCTAGCCCCACCCTTTCAACCAGAGCATTCTTCCCTTTTGGCAGGATTGTATGCACACGCAACCCCCCCCCCCCCCCTCCCCCCCCAGTGACAATCCCCATGCAGCCTCATCTGCTTTGCATCTACAGCTCCCTGTGACTTCCCTGAAATGTCACAGAAACCACTGCAGGCATCTGCACATAGAGCCCTTTCTGTGGGTCTAAGACGGGGGAATCCCGCAGCAAAACATCATACAGGACAAAGGTTTGCGTACATCCTCCTTCCAACCGCTCATTCACTACTGGCCTATGGGCAGCCTGAGGCCTGTCACACCGTGTCCAAGGCAGGGGACACCCTGGATGTCATGCTCGTGCATAGCAGGGCTTCTTGTAGACATTAAAAGGTGAAAGCATGCACACTGGTCTGACCTGAGGCAGAGGGCCAACTACAGAGAGGCTCTAACAAAGGCACCCCAACCATCAAAATTCCAGGCTTTCCCAAATTTTCCTGGCCTCAGCTTCCCCTTATTTCTGCTCTCTCATTGGTCAGCCAGTAGAATGCCCTGACACCAGCTGTGTGGGGTAGCCTCATCCATTATCCTTTTTTTTTATGGTCACCAAGTCAACTGGGAGCTTGCATTCAGAACAGGCCCCGTGCGTCGGGCCCTGAATGTATATACCCCCAGCTGGATGCACGTCTGCAGCTTTTCATTGTTCTGTCTGGATGATTCTACTGAAACCCCCCCGAAAGGAGCGCAGCGGGCAAACTCTCAACCCTTGTGTATATTTTGGAAACCCGACTGTTGCATGATATTACGCTTTAAAGTCCAAAAGTAAAAGAGATGAAAAATGGAACAAAGAAGCAAGTCATTGTGCTGTGTTGTGGGGATTGAACTACTTTCTGAATCCAATTTGCATGGAACAAACTCCGGTCGCTTTCGTTCACGTGGGAAAGGAGCAGCAGTCCGCAAGGGATGCCGAGTTTGACGACCACTTGCTGCTGTCCGTAAGGCTGCAGTCCGTGCCACATCCAGATGCTTGTTCTTTCAGACCAGAGTGCCTCCATGTTTAATAGTCACTCCTGTACCATCCAATGCTCCCACACCTTGCGTTGACTTTCCTGGTTCCTGTTTCTGGGGCGGTAATGAAGGTCTTGTTCCCTGTGTGCCCTGTGCTGGTTTGTGGGCTAAGAACAGGGAGTGAGCTGTTTAGGCACAGACATGCAGGTACACCTGGGGTTACGAGAAGAAGCATGCAAATTCACATGCACGCTTCACTTCTGGTTCCTATGCTTTCTCATTGCAGGACCTACGAAAAAGAAAATTGTGCAACACGGCTCCATCTCCCTTATTGTGCTGTAGCAGGGCTTCAGGACAGACCCTGGACCCTTGATTTGCTTATACCATTGGCTTCAGATGAATAAACAGCATTTCAGGTAATCTATTGCTGGGTGGTTGAATCCTACACTGTGTGATCTGCTAGTAAGTTATTTCCTATAACTGATGTGTTTAGCTTGCTGGTGTCAGATATCATGCATACAGAATTGCAACAGCCCTAGTCTGACATCGGGGCAAAGGAACTTCACAAATAACAGCAATGTGTCAGTATGTATTCAGGACAGCCTGTTGGTGCTATAATAGCTGCTCTAGATGTAGCATGGCAGTGACACAAAGAACCAGCTTCTGAGATTAGGAGATGTCCTGTTGCATATTCAGAATACCTGCTCAAAAGACGAGTTTAACTAACAGCAGTGCTGAACTAAAGCCCAAAACAAGTCCATAGAGGCTTTGTGACTCATTCAGCAGATGCACCATTGAGACCATTTCTGATGTGGGGAAAATAAAGCTACTCCAGTAAGAATGGCTTGACACATGGAGGCACACTTCCCATGCTGCCCCACCAAGTCTCACTATCCAGTGACCCCATCCTCCCATCCCTGATCCGTATTGGACAAAGCTCTGAAGTGCTGGGGTCTCCATAGTGAAACATTGCTCAGTGGTTCTGGAACCCAACATGTGGGAGATGACTGAGCCCTGGCCATGGAGAAGCATCTGTTCACCAGAAGGACGGCATGTGGCCCAAAGCCCTGACAGAGGGGCATTGTGGGATGCTTGTGGGCTATTTGGAGGACTGTGGCTGCAGGCTGGATCAATGTGAACCGCAGAATAAACACACGTAATGTGCACATATCTCCTCAAAAATATACACATATCAAAACATCCTGGGGGACTTCGTAAACACAAGAAAAGCCAGCGTCCAAGACACACAGTTTCTTTTCCCATCAACCACAAGCATTAGAGATATTGAGGAAAAGGCCCCTCTGGGTAAACTTCAGAAGGACTCCTTAGATGAATGGCTTGCTTGTATCCTGAATAAAGGGAGCCTGCTATAGCAGGCCTGTGGGTCTGTGTTAAGCCTCTCTGCCCAGTGCTACCCCATTACCTGCAGGGTGGATGACTGAGATGGAGGAAGAACTTTTGACTCACCTCCTCTAGACTGCTCCTCTTTTCCCAACCCTCTGGGTAACCATGTCCCTGAGAAGTCCCTCTCGTTCACGGTGCTGCAGATGCAAACCCCTCTATGCGGAACGTCATCATTAACACGAACCCCTGACTATGTACAACACCCTTAACCGGATCCTCTATAAATAAGTTATCTCACGTTACACAACTAGGATAACAGAGTGATTTAATGATCTCGTTTGGAGGGGCCTGGACAGACACAGCCGCTGCTGTCTCTGTATTTCCCTTGATTTCCCCTGTGAACGTCCCCCCCAGCACCCCCGCACCGTCTTACAAATCTCAATGCATCTTCTCAGAGGACCCCACCCCCCTCCCCCATCCCTCAATGGCCCCCGCTGGAGGCATGTTTTACAGCTGAAATATCTTCCAAAACAGTAATGCCAGCACATTGTCGCGATGTAAGTGAGCCCAACAAGACGTCTGTGGAGAACAGCAGTACTAAACCCATGAATGATCCAGGAGCCCTGGTGCCTTCCACAGTGTATGGACTCACGGACACCCCCAACTGCTGCACATTGTTCAACACGGATCCTCTAAATAAGACATTCTTGGTTATACAGCAAAGGAGAAGATGTATAGTAAAGATCTGCAATGGGCAGAACTGGCCTTTCGATACCTACACAAGCGATAGAGACACTGGTGCAGCTGTTACCAATGTTGGCAGTAACACGTTACAAAGTAACAAAGTAACCCGTTACTATAATTCCGCTACTTTTCCCGGTAACGAGTAATGTAACAATAGGGTTATACTATGCATATTTATATACCATAGGGTAGATTTGTTCCGTTTACCCTGCATGCAGGCATACTATTTAAAACCATAAACCAAATAATTTAACAATTAATCTAAAAGTTATACGTTCATTATTTTAAATACTGACAACATGACAGAACTAATAACGATAGGCCTAATAATTATGCTGAACTGATTGACGCGAAATTACAGATAAAAATGCACTTGCTGAAATACACATTAGCGTATGTAATAATATAAATAATGTTACAAGGCCTAAATGGGACGTGATCATTTAACAGTGTTCAGATCTTAAATCAACGTCCCGGCGATGTCAATGTGCTGTCTGGGTATGTATGCATTAATACAATAATAAAATTATTTAATAATAAATAAAATAATTAATAACTTTCCCTACTAATTAATTACTTTTATATGCAGTACTTGGTAAACAATTGAAATACTTTTGAATGAAGTAACTAGTAACTGTAACTAATGAGTAATTTTCAGTACCTTGCACTACGATGGCTGTTACTGACCTTACCATGAGCACTTTCTGGTGATGTGTCTTCTACAATGAGGTGTAATTAGGTGTGTAATTAGTTTCTATAGAAAACTATGAAAATATGGGTGCATCAATGAGTATTGATTCCTTTATATGGAGGTGACACTCCGGGGCCAGTCATATGCTGCTGTTACGGACTGTTTGGAGATCCACTTTGGTTCAGCATACGAGGTCCAGCTGCGCTCTGTTGCTCAATGTGTGTGCAGTGTTGGTCCCCAGAGAGTGGCCACAGATGTTTCTATATCAGGGACTCCTGAATCCATACCAATTCTCCGAATTCATATTGGTTAACAAATTTCACACTGTGGCATTGTGAGTAAAGGAGCTGATTATCCATCTCAAAGAACTGAACAGTGCTGAGGAGTCACACTAGATGTGTTAAAAGCTCCAAAAGTATGTTCAGAAAGGTGGAGGAAGCCCTTTGGAAAGGTAATCTCTTCTTACAGTTACCTGGAGTATGCCTGTGCAGACATGATAAAACACCCATGGTGTGGTTCTGTAGGACTCGCATATTTCTGTCCCCGGGGAGTGCAGTTCAGCCTGGACTCCTGGCACAGTCTGGCTGATGGGGATGCAATCAGATGATTTGCATATGCAAAGCACGACACGCAACGGCTGGCAAAACGTTGGCCTTTTGATGCTCGTTTGCATAAAATTCCCCCCTCTCTGCCGGATCCTGGACGTGGCGGTCAGATACTTCCAGGGAATGAGATTAACTGTATCAATGACCAGCTGTGTGCTTTCAATCTCTGGTCCCTAAAGCACACCCAGATACCTTTACATATACTGCTTGTTATAATACAAATTTTCATAAACAGTACCTGTCCTGGGTTATTCCCTGCCTTGCACCTGCTTTTTCCGGAATAGATTCTGGGTCCCCGCGACCCTGTGTAGGACAAGTGAGTTTGAAAAATGAATGGATGAATGAAAAAATATTGAGTAGTATTGTTATTGAGTAATACTGAGTAATGTTACGCAGGTAGCTCTCTACTTACTTAAAACTGACTTAAGTAAATCCGGAAAAATGCAACAAAAATAACCATATGGAGTCTGTAGAAGTGATAATGCAAAAAGAACGTACAGCTTTAAGTAAATTTATATTAAATCTTTTAATTTATTTGTGTTCTTTATAATGTATTATTGGTATATTCTTGGCTTATGTGTTTTTGCTACCAGGTGTCTTGAATGGTGTGTTATGTATGAGTTTATGGAATAGATAACTAAGTCAAGTACCTCCCTGTAGTTTTTATGTTGGATCTATATCCTCCTGAGACCCGGGCCATTCATTTGTGTCCTCTGTAGTGGACATTTTGTTTTTGCACCTATCTTTTCACTGATGT
>JAODLD010000001.1:44184324-44204349 GCA_026781065.1 Mormyrops boulengeri
CACACACCCACACACACACACACACACACACACACACACACACACACACACACCCACACACACAGACAGTGGAGAACTTGAAAGAGAAGACGTCATCAAAACTAGCAAAGAGACTAACCATTTGATACTGAAACATGCTTTAGAAAAGAATCTAAGCAAGCAATAAGCATGTATAGTAATGGAAGGATGGGTTGAATCCAACAGATGAGAAGAATAGGAAAGAGATAAGAATAAAACTGCAGCTCAAGTTTAGTTTGAGGAGACGACAGGGTTCCGGAATGCCGACGGCGTAATCAGCATGAGAAGCCAAAACGCAATTTTTTCAGCGATCTGCAATACGTACTTCTCCACAGTCCAAATTATTTACTGAAGGAGTAATCGTGAGCATGTAGCCATCTCCGAGGCTAAACTTTGCACACCATTTAAAACTTTGATTCTGCACGGTAGCTCTCTCTACTGAGAACTCCATTGTGCCTCATCCATTATAGAAAGGGCAACGGGTTTAATCTTTGCAAGTGGGGGTGTGTCTGTCCTTCTACAACTTGGTACCAAAGTGGAACCCGTTTAAATGTAACCAGAATATAAGAATTTGAATGAGGAGAGTAATGATGGCCTCATTCAGGAATACAGATCAATGCCATTTTCGCTGTACTTGTACAAATGTAGTTTAAGCTCACTTGTATAGTAATGCCATGTGTGATAAGAGCTATTAGCCTTTGCTTAACAACTGGCCTTTTAGACTTCTGCATGGATTTTTTTTCATGATATTAGCCATGCTGTTTATCACAGGCTATATGCATGCTCTATTATAATAGGATCCTTTATTCTAATCCAGAAAATGCAAAATCGACCAGGAATAAATACGGTTATCTCAGCTCAGGCAGAAATCAATTAGCCGCCCCCTTTGAGGGATCCTGCATCTCATCCACGAGCTTGTTTTTGGCAATGAGGAAAATCCAGCATTTGTCGCTGGCTTAAGAGGGTTTCCCCTGAGCTGTCTCCGCCTCACGTGGACAGAACGTCACACACAGACCCAAACATCAAGCTGCAGTTTCCATCAAGGATGAAACCAAGTCGTGCACATGGATTGCTGCAGAGATAAATGATATACCAGACTCACCCCCTCCCCAAACCTGCGGGGCGGGGTCACACTTGACCCCCCCCCCCCACTTCTTAGAGAGCTGCTCCCGCGCCAAAGGGAGAGAAGTTGAGGTGACCCCTCTGGAAGCACAAGACAGGAAGACAAGGCATCTATCCTTAGTTGGAACTCAACACAGAATGACATGGAAACCAGCTGTAGGTCGTGGTAGACGGCACAGAGTCATATCCAGCAATGACAGTTCAGCGTATTACGGTTATATAACTGTACAGCCTTTGGGAAATCTGCAAGGGCAGTGTGGCTGCATGAGCTACTGCAACGTGCGCCGTCTATCCCCGTTTTCCTATCTATGGGCTGCTGGGGACACAACGAGTGACGGCAGCAGAGGAGCAGCCTGTCACTGGCTGTGAGCGGACTGCTTGCAGTGCAGCACTGTCATGCCGCAGGCCTCCGTCCTACTGAAAGATTTATGGGGAAACTGAATAATGAATGAAACCTTCCCTTTAAAGTACATGGGAAGTGAGCTATACAGCCGCGGTACCGTCGGACAGGATAGATTCGGCGTCTCTATCCTCGTGTCTCTATTGTCGAAGTGCTTCTTTGATCCATACTCCGTCGTCTCAAGTGGCGGTGAAGTGGAAACTGGGTAGGAGCTACACTGTAACTAGATCGGTATGGAAGTGGGCAGCGACGAAGGAATCATGGGTAATGGAGGAACCAATAAGAGCATTGCAGAGATCTATAAAACACTGCTCCATTATTTCTACAAGGAGAAGGATTTTTTAAAAATTATTCGGAGCCACAATTCTGGGATGGGCTTATCTGAGACACCTTTCCATGCAGGTCACGCTGTTACGTGATGTTCATTCATTCATCATGTGGGTTAGTCAATGTAACATAACGGGGGTTAGTTAATCTAACATGATGGAGGTTAGTTAGTTACATCCATTAATGTAATAAGATTAAGGACTTATTCGCCAGACCTGGAAAAAAAAGCTGATGTCACTATTGAGGAAATGTAACTGTCTGGCCTGTACCAGCCTGGTAAATGTAACATTGTTACTTCCTGATTAGGAGGACAGTACGAAACCCAGTGAGATGGTCAAGGTCATAAAGTTCTTCAGCGGAGGCAGTCCTGCGATCTCACATTGCCGTCGGCTTTTCCGGAAGCAGAGAGCCATGTGAACCTATGAGGTGGCCATAAACCTAAGGCAAGAAGCATTTTGAAGCAGTTCCTATGTCTGCCAAATGTAGGAGGCACAATTTACTGCAGAATGAGAGCCACTGAACAGTGTGGTAAAAAAGGTTTGGTATGGGCAGCAGGTTTCAGAAGGGTCTCCAAGAGGCAGGACGGGGTCCTCACCTGGCTGTGATGGCTATCTCTGTGCCTGTGCAGGTTTGCCTTGCTGTGTGACTCCTCCAGGGACCCTGCACAGACCACACAGACATGCAGGTTATCTTCCCTCTCTGAGGTCGAGGTCCGGGGTCACAGGTTTCCTCTCCTCCTCTTTCTTCCTGTCTTAAATTTCCCTCTTGCCTAGCCCCCCCCCCCTTTTTGCTATAAAGCATGCCTGTGATTGCCATAGAAACATTCTTGCAAATTTAAGATCTGTGAACATGCCTCTTGGCTGCTGGCTATCAGTCCTGAAAGAGGACCGAGGGCATGCCATTGAAGGTTAATGGTAATTTTACACGCACACACACAATCACTTAATCTGCCCACACTTCATCTCGGCGCAGCAAGGCAGGGCTGAAGACAAAATGGGCCACTGAATATGAGACCGCGGTGAGTTTGGCGACGCGGAGAATCCCCAGAGCTCGTACCGCTAGACAGCCGGTTGCCGTTCTCGATGGGATTGGGGGCAACATGATTGTTTGCGTTCTTGTCCTGGAGCTGTGGGGAGGGTGGGGTTGTGTCCACATCATCTCTGTCTCGATCCGGCTGGTTGATGTTGAAACCTAAAGAACACAAAAACATTGGCTTTAATGGTGTGCTCGTCTCATTTATTTAACAGTGACTTTTATCCAAAGCAATGCACTTTTTGTGAATGCAGGATCAGACAATCCCTGTAACAATCGAGAGTTAAGGGCCTTGCTTGAGGACCCAATAGTACAATGACTTTGCCAACCCTGGGATTTGAACCAGCAACCTTCTGATGACTAATGCAGCATCCAGACTCACTGGGCTACATACTGCCATTTTTGCTCTGGTCATTTACTACTCCTTTGTCCTAGGCTTGATAGGCTAATATGCCAGCATGGACAAGAGTGCCATCCACATTCTTACACCATCCTAATCCAGGCAGCATAGGGATAGGGGCACAAGGCAATTGTATGAAATGCCAGTCATACAGAGCATTCATAATCTCTGCATGCTGTTTCCAAACACAACAAGTTAATGATGTGCTGTTCTGAGATAAAAGGAAGGTGTGTATTAGACCAAAAGCTGACAGGTTCTCTTCTCATAAGGAGTCAATGTCAAGCATGTTTACTGTGGTTGTGACTCATAGAGTCACACATCAGGGCAATCACTTCTACTCAGAAAACACAAGGAGAGCGACCAGCCACTGTAAAGGGCCTCTGAATCCTGATAGCTTCATTTGAACCCGCCCATCACAAAAGTACCATGTCAGTAGCTATTTGTCTGGCCCTCTTCCACTCTGTCCTGTAAGCTCTGGCAAAAAAAGCATAAAAACAACCCTGTAGCATCCATTTGGGGAAAGATATCAATAAGCGAAAACGTGGTGCAAATGTGAGGTGATTCAGCCCTAATTACGTGTGCCTCCATAATCGCTTAACAGGCAACTGCCCAAGCAGCCCAGAAGCAGATGACAATGCCTGAGGTTAAAAGGACGTTGCACGGCTATTTCCTGTTGCTACCCATGCCCTTCGGAAGTCAGAGATCAAATGCTCCATTTACAAACAGCGGGGAGGGGTGACCCTGGTGCCATAGCTGGAGAATCAGGCCGGACTCCAAGCAGCCAGCATCTCATCCTCGGTCTCCCACTCATCAATTATTGATCCAGCGGCGGTAGCATCCTCTAAGCTTTCAAACAGAGCGAGAATGAAGAGCTGACAGATAAAATAACCCCCAGCGGTGTCAGGGGTGTTCTCGGTGTGGAATGGGAGACGTCGGCATTTCAGACTGACCCTGCGCAGAAGCCTGCACAGAACACTAAAAGTGCAATTGACATGCAGTTTCACAAATAATCACCTAAACCCCACCCCCATCACACTGCCCAAAAGTCACGCTGTTAAAACATGGCCAGGAGGCATCTGAAAATGAAGCGTTAATCACCGTGTTGGGGCCACAAAGGAGCCCACCTACACAGTCAAACCACACCGGAATGAATGACTGGGGCGTGGTCGGAACCATGCTGAGTCACATGACTAAGTCACCATTCATGAAATAAAAATTTATTTCATGAGATGGAGTAGTGCACACAGATTCTACAGGTTAAGAAGAGGACCAACAAGATCCCAGTCCAACAGGGAGAGCATTCCATGTCAGATTTCCCAATGTTCTGCTATAATGCAGCACCTGTACCGAAAGCAGACCAACCACAGAAAAAAGTTCTCAATAAAGCAAACTTTGGTCTCTGTAAGGATTAAATAGAATCACAAGCCGTTTTCTGGGTCAAACTCATTTGATTGTTGAAATGACTGGGTTTGGGTCCTACTGAAGATCTGATGGTATCTTTAGCCAAACCAAGACTGTGAAAGTGGCCAAACTTTATATTTAAACATGACAGAATCCTTATGGTTTTCAGAAATTTCACAATGCGGAGTGAGGCAGACATGGCAGTTACAGTACATTTAACTCAATGGTTTTAACGACACTGACATTTGCTGCAAATGTTTGCATTTGCTGCTCGACAGTGATGAGTCTCTAGTCTCTTTATAGGGGACAAGGCCGAAACATGCATTAAAATGTGTTTCTAATGAGCGAATGAAAGAACAGTGCCTGACAGCCGGGCTGGCCAATGACAGGACGTGTCCAGGGTAGAGCTCTTTTGACGGGGTGAGCACCGCCCAATTCCAGAAAAACAAACACAGAGCGAACCGTGCTTTCTTAAGCGCAAACAAAAACTACAAAGGTAGGCTTGTGCAGCAGGTTACGGAATTTTCTGGACCGTGTGGTGCAGGGGGTGTGTGCAGGGGCAGGGTCACAGGGGCACTGGACCTAGCTGAAAACTGATTGGCTCATGGAGTGCCCCTTCCCCTGTCACTCACTGATTCAAAACATACCATTGGTTAATGATGAGATTGATTCCTCTGTATGAATATTAAGCTGTCTTATAATTCCCGCCACATTAAACAAGTCTTAAAATGGCCCCTGCTGTAGTGTTCAGGGAGAGGTGTGGTACAGGGCCTATGGGTGCGTGTGTGTGTAGAGGAGGTTCACTGACCCAGCTCGCGGATCTTCTTGCCCGCGGCAGACTTGCGCAGCAGACTGCGGCCTGAGCTGAAGAGTGTGGTGAGCTCATCCAGTGGGCTGCTTAGGGGTCTCACGCCCACGGGGTTGAACAGCAGTGGAGAGGACGAACAGGAGTGGGCCCGTCGTGGCTCTGGCCAGCCCATCTTCACCGGGGAGTGGGGGGGTTTCCCCGAGCTGGGGGAGGCTTCGGCTGAGCCGTGTCCACTTTTGTGGGTGACCCGGAAGTGGTCAGTAGTTGCCACGGATGCAGCACGGGTCAGGTGTGGACCGACTGTCTCGGGGGGGAAGGGGAAGTGGGAGGGGGTACTATATGATGGCATGAATGGTGGTGGTGGGGGTGGCGGTGGCGTCAGTGGGGGCGTAGACTTGTCAGGCACGAAGACTGACAGGCTGGGGGTCGAATCAGCTCTCTGCCGGGGGTACTGGGGGGAGAGGGGGCCACCTGCTTCACCCTGGCCCCCGTAACCTAGGCCCGGCTCCATCACCGGAAGTTTCTTCACCTCCAACGGCGTCAGGGGCGACTCGTCCGAGGCAGGTGAACAGGTGACCGGAGACGGTGGAAAAACCAAAAGGGGGGGACGATGGGGCAGCAGGTTAGGGAAGGGAGGGGGGATGTCGCAGGGGCCCTCCTTGCCGGGTGGCCACCCCCCTGGACCAGGGGAGACGCAGAGCTCTGCCGGCATCATCCTTTTACTCTCTAGAGGATGGGGCGGGTTGGATCCTTCAATCTTAACTAGCGGAGCCTCCGACTGAAGCGCTCCTTCCTCGGGCAGGAAGTACTTCATCTCCTCATAGACTGCCTCACCCTGCTCGGGGCTCTCCACCTCAACCAGGCTGGTGTTGCCAGGGTGGCCCACCATCTCCATGTAGACATCATCCTCTTGGGAACGGTAGAGGCTGAGGACGCTGCCGCGGGGCCCGTCAGCAGACGCCACTCGCTGGATGGGCCCGAGGCAGTGCCCCGCCCGGCAGGACAGCTTTACCTCCATGGGCCGGGTGGCAGAGATCTCCTCGTAGGAGCCTGTGAGCTTGGTGTAAGGGCTCCGTTTGGGTTTTGGGGGTGGGATCTTCTTCATGGTGCTGTAGTCATCGCTGTGTGGCCGTGGCTTTGACAGAGCTACAGGGAGAAGGAGAAACACAACAGAAAATGTCAGATTACTCAGACTGCAGCCATTCTACATAGTTGAAAGGACAACCATGGAGGTCCTGGCGGAAATGGTGACACCAGAGCAGAAGCTCTTGAACAAGTAAGCAGGTAAACAGAGGCTTAGAGGTCAGCGGAGACCTCCAGCAGGAACTGACCATCAGCTTCGGCGTCCTTTGCTGCCATGGAAAGACAGGCGCTGACGGCTTCATAGGAGGCACTCAGGCGTGTGTTGGGATCCCTTTTCGGCTTGGGGGGAGGCTGTTTCCGTGGTGACAACAGACAGCCCCCGACCCCTCCTTCTTCCGTGCCGGCTAGCAGCTGGGAGGGGTGTTTGACCAACAGGCCGGTGGAAAATACCAAGTCCGTGGTCAAGGGGGAGGACATGGAGCTAGAGCGGAAATGCTTGAGAGGACGGGCCGCCACACAACCGTTGCCATCTGCAACCTTCCCAGCCTTTTCCGGGGCCCTGTTCAAATGAAACATCAAAACAGAAACTATCAATGTACTCGTGTCTCTACTTCACAGATAACATTCAGCAAATGACTTTGAACCAAATCGTCAATGATGCAAATATCGTACTTATTATATTAATATTAATTGTTTAATCAAAGTCACTCCTTGGATCTCCCTCAGATTTAATCTCATTCTCTTTATCTAGTACCACCATCTGCTGTTATGGGGGTGTGGTCAAAGCAAAGCTCTGATCTAATGTCCAATCATGCCCCTCAGACCCTGACAGACCAATGACATGCTTATTACTGCTGCACTGTGATTGACATCCCTCTCCTACACCCCAATCAGGGCATTCCAATCCTGTGGGCAGAAAGAGCAGAGCTAGCAGATGGACAGGGTAGGGTTAAACTTTGAGGGTAATTCGTCTTTTCACCCCAGTGTGTAATTACGTTCCCAAAAGCCGACCAGCTCACAGCTGTCCCGTCCGGAGCGGCGCTACTGCTAATTAACATGTTTTAAATGGACCAAACAATAAAAGGATGACATGCATTATCTGCAGCATGCAGATGACGGGCCTCCTAGTTTAATCCCCGACACGAGATACTGAGGCGCTGTATCTCGCAAAGGAACAAACACAGGCTCTGTGTGTAAACACTGAGAAATAGGGACGGACCCAGGATTGCACCAAGCGGCACACCGAAGGGCTCAGGACACACATGTGGCTTTGTGAGGCAGGGGGTAAGCAGAGGAAACACCCCAAGGAGGTACAGAGTGATGCTTTCACCAGGAGACACTGACATGGCAGAAAAAGCATCCAGAGAGCAGCGGACAGGAGAATGACAGCCCCGGAGCTTGGGCCATGAGTGTTTCCCTGACGCTGAAAGGTGCTATGATCAGACAAACATCTCTAACCACATGTCCTAACCCTCCCAAAACAGGACATCCAGTCAAATACTGAGGGGATGAGCTGCCTTCCCAAAAATTATGTACAAATACACCGCAGTCCTGCCGTGGGAAGTCTTTATTTTCCAGGTGATATGTACTGTTAGCCGTACACTGTGTTAATACACAAAGCCTTTACTGGCTGACTGCAGTCCCAGGCAGTAAAACCTGCAAACATGCAGTCAGCTGTTGTTTCCTAGGGTCCAGGCCGAGGCCGATACCCTCTGTGACCATTTATTTAAGAGCCCCTCCTCCATACAAACACACAACATGGGCTCCACCACTCCTGTGGCCTCCTCCCTCCGGGTCTGCTCACCTCTTGGGTGGCTCCTCCTCCCTCCCCAGTGGCTCCGGCCTCTCGGGCAGGTGGGTGGAGCTAAGGTGTCCACGCCGATGGTCATTGTGACGGGCAATATCGGAGGCGTTCTGGATGACCAGGCTGTGATAGGCTTGTAGGCCCAGGTCCTCAACACCCTGCAGGAAGTTCTCCACCTGGCCTATCTGCTGCTCCCGCTGCTGCTGCCGGGCTCGAACCATGAGTTGAAGATGCCTCCTGCCCAACCAGCCCCGCACCACTGCAGCAAACACACATCGTATAAGGTTGTTCCTGCCTTCAGCCATTAGACCCTACAGTGGCATTCTCAGGCACTTTCACAGAACAGTTCTTCTGCTGTACGACCCAATCTGAAATACTATTCATTTCATGTTTCCCTGACATTCTTTGTTTCATAGTAACGGTTTATTGTTGTTTGTTATTTATTACTATTGCCTCTTATTTTCTAAATTGCCTTTTGTACTGACTAATATTGTGTATTGTGTATCTATAAATACAGAGACCCCATAACACATGGATGCATACTCTCTCCTAAATACAAATATGCAAAAAAATGAATGCAATTAATACTGAAACACATGTACTTTTTCCAGTGACATACCACTGGTGTCGAATGGATTTCCCCAGAACGGCCAAAAGCTTCCCATTGCGTGACCTTGCATAAAATAACCATTTCAAAGGTGGCCGCACCTTTCTGACAGATGATGACCTTTCTGTTGAGCTGATGGCAGCGGTCGTTGAGATGGTCAGCCTGCCAGTACCTCAGGAACACCTTGGTGTGACCCATCTGGAGGAGTCATGCAGGGAGAGAGCAGTTTAAGCAAGGAGGACGACAGCAACGTGTGAATATGCATGAACGCTGCGGTTCACTGCTTCAGCACTGACCTTGGAATCAATCTACTGTCTCAAAAGTGTTCAAGCAAAAAAGACCAATTTATTATGTTTTAGTGAAATTGGGTAATATTGTTATTACCTCTGATCCAAATAAATCTTTCTTCTTCATGTTTTTTGCACAGGGCATGCCAAAGAGGCTCAGCAAAGGCTTGCATTTCTGTAGCTTCTCCCCTTGTTCCCTTCGCTTTCCACCTTAATCTTGATTATCTCATTTACTCCGACATACTGGCAGCAGATTAGTTGAAAGCCAAAGCCTGAATTATGCTACAGGACCTTTCAATTCTCAATAATCCTTCTGGAGAGGCTAGGGGGGGTGGAGGAGGAGTGCTTTGACAGAGGGGGAGTGGCTGTTGACCCAGCGGGGGATTAAGGGTCTAGAGTTGAGGAAAAGTTATCCTCACAGCGGGGCTCTGATGTTCGAAACTGCTTTCCCTTCCACTGCTAGCTTCCCTGCTGGAGGTGAGACATATGGCTTGGAAGCTCTCCTTATTAGTGAAGCAGCTGCTATGTGTTCAGGCATCAGGCAGGCAGGCAGGCAGGCGGGCGGGTGGGAGGGGGGGACACTGATTTGGACTCTGATACACATACAACTGTGGCAGGAGCTCAGGGGTGTCACAAGGACTGGTAAAGCTTGCTTTCAGCACTGAAAGGAGCTTCTGTGTGTTAAAGGAGCTGTGCGACGTACGACTGCGAGTGTCAGCTTGGGCTTATTTTTTTTTTTGAGCATCAAAAGAGTGATAAACACTGTGCAATTAGCGGCGAGGGCTGGGATGGCCTCTCGCAGCTCTGATCAGCACGGAAAAAAAGCAGGAACCAATTGGCGCCGGTCAAACAGCCGGGGGCCATGGTGAGAGGGGATCCCTGGCAGGGAAACCACCCCAGTAGGCTGCCGTGACTCCCTACGACACGACAAGCCTTCCTGTTTGGTAAGATAACGCCGAGAGCGGTGTTATCGCCAAGTGGGAACCCGCAAGAAGGCTACGCCTGACAGCGAGAGGACACCCCCTCTGATGTGCCTTTTCCCATCGGGGGAGTACAGCTCTGTAACATTTTAATCAAGGCTACTCCCCGAATTGTCCTAGTTGGTTCTGTCCAAGCATATCATTAGCAATAAGAGATGCAGAGCAGTACTTTCTGTGCCAAGTACCAACACTCCAGAGAGACCTACATCCCCAAACACAGATACATCAGCAAGACCTGCTTCCCTTATCAAGTTCTGTCCAGCTTCTTGGCAATACCAACACTGCTGCTATGCAGGGTGAGAGCGGCAGGCAAGTCAAGCTCGATGTGTGTCTTCCTGACATAACGAGAGGGGTGTGCATGTGACCCAAGCTGTTAAAGGTACAGGCACTGGACAAGCGCACGCACAAGCGTCTAGATTTCAGTGCACTTCTATGACTATGAGAAACAGAATTACTGTGTAGCAGAAGGTCTATTCCCCCAAATAATCTTTCACAAGGCCAGAGGGCTTATTGGTCAGGTGCACAAGGATAAAAAATCTCAGGATGGAATCCGGCTCACAAGCTGAAATCACCAAATCGGCGAAGAGATAAAATTGCCAGAGTGAACCACGTAACCCTGTGCTAACCCTGCATTCAGCTGACCCTCCGGCACAGTCCTCGAGCTACAGGTATGAAGGACCACTCTTAATATCTTCAGAGGTGGGTAATTCAGGTCCAGAGAGTAAAAGTCCAGACTGGCATTTTGTTTCAACCAACCAGTTGAGTATAAAGAGTCACAGTCACAGAGACTCAACTGGTTGATTGAAACATAATCCCAGTCTGGACTTTTACTCTCTGGACCTGAACCACCCACCTCTTGAGGGGAGGGAGATACACATACGTTTTCTTCTGCTGCCCTGTTAAGTCCTCAGTTTAAGTTGCAGACATCTCACATCCCGTGGTATGCTGTATTACCTGCAGATTAAGACTGAAATAGCCTCAAAGAGTCTTAAGTGAAAAGGTCAAGGGTCACTCGCCTGCCATCCCTGCAGCTTGCAGTGTTGCAGAATGTGGCGGCATTTGTCTTCCATGGACAGCTCCCCGTCTCCCAGGATAGCATCTGCCAGATCCTTGTACCTGTCAGGACAGGGAAACAGGAAACAAGTCACTGATTAAGGAGTGGCATCGAGCCAGGCGCGCTACAGCGCAAATAAAAAACGAGAACATTTGTGAAGGTGCACGTTTTGTCGTTTGCTCCCAGGTGAGCACTTCAAATTCAAACATCTGCACACCAGGGGCCAAACGAATGTGGAGTGTATAAATGGCATGAGCAGTGAGCTCCAGGACTCTGGAGATTGTAAGCAACGGAGCAGAGGATATTTTGCTATCTGTACTGCTGACACAACAAGGCTCTGACACCAAAACCCAAGACTTGATACGATTTGGAACTCAAAGGTCAGAGAGTTAAGGAAGGCTGTAAACACCTGCTCCTGTTGGTGTCACCTAAGGTCACTAAGCTCAGACACGTGCCTGTTGGCATGATCCAGAGTGGGGAGGAGGCTACGGGAAGAGCTGCTCTTCCTTAGAGCTTGCATATGCACTCTTCATACAAAGCTTTGCATGCTGACGAGCCAGTGAAATGACCTCCGGAAATATCAATCAATGATGCATATTTCAAATAAGCACGTCTGCATATGACGTGATGCATTTTCAGTCTCTTTTCATTGGAACCCTGAGCACCATTCAAAGAAAATATATCATCGATATCCAATGAAACCCACGTAAGCCCACTTTTTCAAAATTGTGACTTTTTACTATAGACGGAGTACGGTCATTCTCCTCTGTCTACTGATAACATTTGACATGTCATTGACAAAAGAAAAGGTGTTTTATGAAGTCATTTAATTAATTTTGATGTTCGTACAAATGAACTTTTCTATTCATGATGGTCGTTTGTATGGAGTATGTCAAATCGCTAATTTTAACAACTTACTCGTAATATTGATAGCTAGATAGCTAGCTACCTAATGTCATTATTAATTGATAATATAATACGAGATTAGTTTGTATTTTGTAGACACTGACATATTTGCCTCACTAAAAACAACCCACATTAGTCCATTTAAAACACTAAACCATTCACTGACGCTGTGTAAAGACGGGAAACTGGCGATACATATTTTTCATTGGATAGTGACGATATATTATATTGTACTGAATACCAAATGATTTCTATGGGGACACACTAGTGAAGGGCAGTGATTAGGAGAACTGCTCTCTCAGCCAATTTACTGGATTTTCTGATTTTACTGAATTTTTTGGACCCTCTGTCATATGATGCCATCTTAGGGCAGTTTGACAGCAGTAGTGGAAAGCCAGCATCAGCCAGGAGAGAGGTTTGTGCTTTTAATGGTCATAAAGAATGCTTCTCTCTCCTCACTATGATAATGAAACGTGACTAAATCGCCACATAGCCCCCAGGTGCTTATAAAACCAGATAAAACTGGCACTGAGTGTGAATATGTGAAGACCCATGAGGATCGGGGCACTTGGTCTTAATGAAGCGGGGGCAGGCGGGCGGCCCTGCTGACGGTGGGGGGTGAGTAAAGGGCTAAGCCGAGGGCAGAGCCGCCGGCTTGCTTATCGTTAATAACCGTCGGCCGTCCCGTTCCCGTGACACCTCGTTGTGGCATAGTACTGAGATTAGTGCAGAACATCACGCAAAGGCTGTTCATTACAGCTCTGGACAAAATACATGGTCTATGTATGAGTAATTAAAATGCAATTACATAATTACAAATGCACAGTCGTGTAGAAATTGAGCTTAAAATATTGTCTTCCTTTGCTTTAATTAGCATGTCCTAATGAATGCTTCGTAGGTGCATGACCTCACCATGATGTTATTTTCTTTGTGACAATAATATGAAGATCCTTCTGCAGAATGGTCACATCAACATATAAATAAACAATTATGGCACTGACCATTTTTTTAAAAAAAAAAAAATCGATGTGAGCACAAGTAAATGATTCTGTCCTAACATATGTTTTGTTTTGTTTTGTTACAACATGGGGAAGATTTTTAAGGGTGCCATCTTCATTACACCACAGGTGTACAGCCACTCCATTTAAGGGCCTACCTCCCTCCGGCGTGCAAAGCAGACCACATACTGTAGACCCTGCACGTGACTCTGCACGCGACCCCCGCGCGTGACTCACACCGGCTTCCCCAAACGGTACCTCTGGGACTTTCTCTTTTGCATTACGCCACCCCCAGGAAAAAAAGGCTTTGTTTCACAATGAGGCTATTCAGTAAAGTAAAGTAAACACAGGAGTAGATCCGGGCCAGAGCGAACCACAGGACCGAAAACGTTACGAGTCACGTGACCCATCAGGCCTTTCAGTCCCATTTCCAGCCATCTAAGCTGTTTGGTTTCCTAATAAATCCCTCCGTTTTAAACATCCTGTCTGCTGTGTGTCATTTCAAGGCAAGAGACTGGAGGTGGAAGATGTCCGTATATATAGGGAGTAGTTAATAAACGAATGACTTGACACGCCACATCACAAAGTGGCGAGGACGGCACTGTGCCTCCATCAGCAAGAGACAGCTGTTTCCGATTCCATCTCCCTCCCATTTCCCAAAGCAAGGAATTTACGACGGCATCTTCAGTCACCGCCCCCAGGGTGTCTGCCCCCGCGACCAAGCCAGCACCCAATCAATCCCAGGACCAGCCATCAAGCCCCCGACTCGACTACAAATCACTCCGGAATATATATGGCGACCCTGAAAGGCGGTTAAACCACACAGGCGTATGTGGCATGGCCGGTGTTTCGGCGTTTTGCAGAAGAGGTGATGATTCACATCAGCCAGCCAGAGATGAATGGAGAGCCACCGCGAGGCTCGACGAGATGTTAACATGGCGAAATTTGGGCCAAGCCGGGAAGATGAGCAAAGTTTACTTTTCACATTGTGGCCTCATTGTCGGCTGTCTTCATAATCTGTCTACATCACTGTTTCCCAACCTGGTCCTCAGAGACCCATAGAAGGTCCATGTTTTTGTTCCGACCCATGCAAGCAAAAACGTGGACTGTCTGTGGGTCCCTGAGGACCAGGTTGAGAAACACTGGTCTAGATTGTTAACAAAAGAGCCCCCATCTATCAGATTAATTATTGCAGGGTGGGAAATGAGGTATGGGGAGAATGGAGAGGTGTGAAGACCCAGCCTGGTGAACTCAGATACACCAGACGGGAATCGATGGGTATTCAGAAGAAGGCAGTCATACTTTCTCTGGGACAGAAATAGGGAGGGGAGAGCCATAGAGGGTGAGTTCCATTTACATTCATTTATTTATTTAGCAGACGCCTTGATCCAAAGCGACGCACAATCGCAAGAGCAGGATCAGCCAGTCCCTGGAGCAGCTGAAGAACAAATTTATAAAACTCACTCAGTCCGTGGGATACAATTTCAAGAAAATTGCTGTGAACTTGGGGAGTTTGGAAAAGGATTTTTGTTGTTTTTGTTGTGAGTTTTGCTTCCTGATACTGTAACATATGAAGAGGAAGCCTGGCTTTAGATCATTGGAGGTCTCACCTCAAAAACAACAATGGACTGAGCATGGTCTGGAAATTTGCTCTTCAATTCAGGGTAAGGGCCTTACTCTAGAACACAATGGCAATAGCACTCTGCCAACCCAGGGATTCAAGCCAGCAATCAATGGGACAGTATCCTAACCCACCCAGCCACACACTACCCAGAAGAGGGTCCCTCACAGAAGCTGAGGTATGTCTTGGTTCGGTCCCCACATTAAGTCATATCGACCAGCCAGACAAAAAAAGACATGTAATCCCTGACAGTTTCAGCACTGCCTCCATGACGCTGACAACTCATGCAGCAGCGGTATGAGCTGCAGTTCAGTTTGATATGTAGTCAGCCGCCTGCAAAAGGCTCTCACTCCATATGTGCTTAAGCAGGACTGGCAGCAGTTGTTCCCAATGTACTTTCGGAATGCATGGATCTACGCTGTGGAATAATTTTTTATGTAGTAGGTGGAGCTCACCGAGTCAGGAAGCTTGCGAAGGGCAACCGGACCGGGTATCCGTAGTGGATGGTTCGGACCATGTCCAGAACTCCCACATATTGCAGCTGCGTAGACACATGGTGGCTGTCGAAGGAGTTGGGCTGCCTGGTGCCATTGGGTCTGACACATTGAATAAAATGAGGCGTGGATCCCTGCAGTTTGCTGATAATCTCAGAGAGTGAGTTCTGTAGCGAATAAAAAACAAAGCAAGCAAACAAACTATTGTGAAACATGTGCTTCCAAGCAAACTGCTCACAGTGACAGTATATAAAAAACAGCTGCCCCACCAGATATATAAAGAAACATGAGTTACATAGAGTTCCTGCAGCACATCCAGGAAGGCATAGAAGCACAGACACACAGATGGAGTACTTAAAAATGCAGTGAGTTTAAACATCGGACTGATGATGTCACTGTCATATTCTGATGATGTCACCATCTTAATCTGATGCCACCATCCCAATCAGAGCAGCCATTGGGACAGAGTCACTGGGTCTATAGTGATAGACATGTAATTGACTGTAGACATCTAGTCAATACTGCCGTGTTTACAGTAGAGACTGCAAAGCTGAATTATATTAGGAAAACCAACATCAATCTTTAAAGGAAAATAATCAATGATAATTAGTAACATCAGGTCAAGAAGTTTGTTAACTCCTTAAAGAAATACATCCTGTGGTTGAGCTTATTCATCGCTGTTTGTGCTTGTTTATATATGTATCCTGAGGGTATTTATAGCCAAACAACTATACAAGTGGGTCTTGTAATTATGGACTTTCAGAAACCTTCCCACAGACAGACCTGCTTGATCTGGCTGGTGGTGGTCAGTGTGCTTTGGATGAAGTCGCCTTGTGTTTGGAATGATACGGTCACACAGAGTAGGCAGAGCATGGGCTGATGTCCCATGAATCAAAGCCCCTGCAGGAAAATCACGCATCACGTGAGATCCTCTGTCTCACTACTGCCCCGAGAACACAGAAGTGCACGTGTGAAAGACGTGTTTATTACCCTGGCTGAAAATTAACCCATTAATGAGAGGAAAGTATTGTGAAAACCCTCTCCTTGTTCGTGCGATTGTATATGGCACTGTGGACCTGGGGGAATGTTATTTTGTGCCACTGTATACCTGTATATAGTGGCTATGACAACAAAACCCACTACACATGACCTGAAACAGAAACAGCACCAAAAAAAAAACACTTCACATTAGTCACTTGTCTATTAGCCCCAGTTAACACAGTTTGGGAGGAATCTCAGAAACAGGCTAAGGTGGACAGCTCCCCACCAATCAGGCATGCTCTCACCCTGAGCTCAGCCGCCACCGTGACTGGCCCGCCCCTCTCGGACCGCTGCAAGAAGGAGAACGAGGTCCCTCCTTTTTTCTTTAAAAGCTGCAAAGAGAAAAGAGAGAGGTGTCAGTAATGGGCTTCATGTCCCAGTCAGAATCATTATTTAGGCAAGTATGTTCACACATACTGGGAATTTACCTCCAGTTGACAGTGGCTCATATGCATACAGTAAACACATACATAGTTAAGACATGACAAATGGTCACATACAATCCTGTTGATATATACAATGTGCATGTCCATCCATCTATGCTCTCATTTTCTATTGTCCTACGCAGGGTTGCGGGGGTCCAGAACCTATCTTGGAAACAATGGGTGCAAGGGGGGGAATAACCCAGGATGGGGCACCAAGCCCAAAACTTGAACCCTGGTCTCCAGACCAGTACTAACCACTGGCGCCCTGTGCAGCATCACAAAGGGGACGTGTTGTTCATAAATGTATAAAAAGTGCTGGAGAGCCTGTCAGTGCAAGGCCTGCTGGAATAAATACAATGTGCAGAGAAAAATACAATAAGGACAGTGGCGAAGGGATTCACTGGGACTCAGCATTGGCTTCACAGGAAGACCAAAAGCCCCGGAGAGGAAACAGCGATGGTCCGTGACTCTGTAAACGCCGGGCTGGCTACACGTAGGGGCTATCTATGCACAGGCCCACAAAGGGATCCACGTGCCAGTGGTGTCGACAGGCCGCAGACGTGCTCTCCAGCTGGGGGTATTTCAGACGTAACTGCAACAAGGGCCTTCACAGATATGGCTGTAGATAAGATAAGCTGAATGTTTGGCCATGAAATTCATCAGAAGCCGGATCGAGCTCAGACACAGAATCCTGTAGTGTTCACGCAGCGACCTGACACGGTATTCTGTCAAACAACCGCCTACTGTGCCATAAACATTTCATCATGTGAAATGGTACAAAATGTGACGGGGCTGTAACCATTTGACCCAGCTGTTAAACAAGCCTCCATTGCATCCCCCAGTCCCCGAACCTCCTACTGCAAGACACAGCACCTTACTGACTTCCGGATACTTCTTTGGTTCCCAGGCTGGGCAGGGCTGTGTCACCCTTTGGAGCAGCAGAGCAGATTTAGGACCTAGTGCCTTCAGACGCTGCTGCGGCGGTACCAGCGACCCCGTCTGCGTCACTTTGCTCTGGAATGCTTGATGGATGACCACATTCTCGCTGGCTGTGTGGGGAAAGGGGTTTGGGGGGGTGCAGGAGGAAGAGGGACGCATTCACAGGGATAAACAATCAGTCCAGATAGTGGGCGGCGCCGGGCCCAGCTCACAATGGGTTCATTGAGGAACGGAGGCCTGCCTGAATCACAGGACCTGAAAGCAGCCTCTCTACAGGCCGGTAATTGACGCACAAATAAGGGGCACTAGTGTGGATGCCGATGAATCGGCTGGCATAACGAAAACAAACGCAGGCCTCGGCACTCATTAAACCCAGCACTGGGAGTGATTGTCCCCCCAGAAGTGGTTGGGCAAAGTGTTTAAACACCTCCTAACGTGACCCTTCACCTGGAAAAAAGAAGCATTGTATATTTGGGGGGTGTGGATTGAGTGTAGATTGATCTGGGCTGGGGAGTTGGCGTCCTGGACTCTCTGACACTTTCCTGGAGCTTCGACACAATGAGTCACGAATCTGGCCCAAATCTACAACGTTCCCTCAGTGTTAAGTTAATGCTTCGGAACAACCCTGGGCTAAGATCTGGGAATGAACAGACCTGCACTTTCAATACTCTACCAACCACCCCAAAGCTCACCAGAGCAGCAGAGGTTCACGTGAAGACCACAACACAGTACTGTCGTGTTATATTGTTTCTAAAGATTCATGTAAGTTTCTTTGCATATAAAACTTTTGTATTTAAACAAGTACCTAGACTCCCTGATCCCTAAGAGATTCACACTAAATTAACAAGATTGTGCGACAACACGGGGGATGTTATTAATGCAATGATCAGACCGTGTTCATCTCGGCTCAAACGGAGCACAACATCAAGCATGAAAAGGTCAATGGGGTGCTCTCTCTAGCCAATCAAAACTGGCTTTTTCAAAAGTACTCACAAAATAAAGTATCTGAAAGTAACTGTATACAGACTGTCCCTGACTTACAACCTGTGTGACTTATGAAAACTGAAGTTATTTCTTATTAAATTAGTAAAAAAAAATTAAAAAGCAAACGTACGCAAAAGTTAATTTCAGTCAGTCATAAGCTTGACGGCGCTACGCTAACCGTACAATAGCTGCTGTGAGAAACCTTTGTATGGTATGGCAGTGTTACCATCCCAGCATCTCCCACTCTGATTCCCACACCTAAATGTCAGTGCAATTATCCTCCCATTTTGATGTAGGGCCATTTTGACGTACGACCTGTTTGCCGGAACAGAACCCAGTCTTAAGTTGGGGACAGTCTGTACTAAATTACATCCTAAATTTCTGGAGAATGTTCGGTTCCAGCAAAAACCCAAACATGAGAGCGGAGGGTAGCTCTGGCTTACATTTCATTACGAAGAGGATGTTCTGGGGCAAGGTGTCCTTATTTTTCTTCAGTGATCCGGTGAGGTCATAGGTCACCTGTCAACCAGATAAAGCATAAACGAGTCACACCCCTCGCACTTGTCGGGCTGTTGTCCGTCTGGTCTGCAAGCACAGCTGGGGAGGCGTACGACCCTCAGCAGAGAGCGAGACACATAATGGAGCCCCCGCAGCCATTCTCAGTATTCCCCAAAACAGCTGCAGGCTGCCTGTTTCACTTTACAATCTGTTATGATTAAGGGGAAGAAGACAAACCACAGGTCAGCGGCCGTCCTCAGTCAGGGTCGACGCTCTTGGCGAACCAAACAAGGCAGACGGGCATCCCAGAACACCACGCTTCTCATAAAACGTATGGGAGACGAAACACATGGCAGGTAGACACACACTGTCTATGGAAGGCATCAGGCAGAAAAAGAAGGGCTGGTGAAGGCCAGGCCTCCCTCACTGGGGGGCTGGGGGTGTTGGGGTGATCATGAAGAGGATCTGAAAGGTTAACATGGTTCTTCCCCTCCCTGATCATATCAGGCTCTGTCTAAATTTTTTTAAAGGATGATATAAATGGGTTGGGGGCGGGTGAGCATGTGTGGGGGCATCAGTGGCACCTCTCATCAGGACCATGCAGGGATTTTTCTGGGGCCAGTGTTCGAGTGGGGGTGGGGGGGTCCTCTTTGGTAAAAACTGCATGATCGTTGGTGGCAAGAGGTACAGGATTGCAAAAGAGGGGCACTTTCAAGTGTCTTCAGGCCTGGGGGGGGGGGCGCGGCCCCCGCGCGGGGCGGGGGGGGGGGGGCTGGGGGTTGGTGGGGGGTGGGGG
>JAODLD010000001.1:44210986-44222288 GCA_026781065.1 Mormyrops boulengeri
GTTTGCGGCGGTTGTTGCTGGTGTCCTTTGGGGATTATAAAACATTGCCCCGCCCCAACCCCCCCCCCCCCCCCATCATCAAACTCACCCGGAGCTTTCCTCCTGGCCATTCAGGTAGCAGTTGATATTGTTGACCAGGTAGCCAAAGAGACGGCTATATAGGGACTTGGCGAGAAGATCTCTGTTGTGATTGGACAGCTCCACTGTGCGTTGCCGTGTGATGACATCACCTGATGGAAAGGAAGAGTGAGGGATCAGCCAATCCATGCACATGCTCCTGGTCAGCCTGATAAACGGACAGTCAAAACCCAGATCATGCTCGTAAAACGTGAAAAGGTTTCATAGCAGAAGCAGAAAGCGTTCTCACGCATAAAATGCATTTCTTACATCTGACACTGTTTAGGTCCAACTGTTCAAAGTCCTTCATAGTTGTGTGTCCAGCACTCAAACTGAGGTTCATGGGGAGAGGTGGGGGGCTCACCTTTGAAAAATTGCACGTCTGATGTAAGGGCGGAGCCTAAATCCTCAGTACAGACCTGCAGCATACCTGACACTGCAGAAAACAGACACTGAAATCAGCTGACACTGCAGAAAACAGACACTGAAATCAGCTGACTCGGCAGAAAAGAGACACTAAAATCAGCTGGCACCCACTGTTGCACATGAGCAGAATTCTCCTTTACTACTTTGTTTGTCATATAGTAAATGGGTCCTAAAACAGTGGAGCTTGGTGGAAGAAATTACAGTCACTTCGTTCCAGTGACATCATCACTGATTGCATCACGTAACCCTGACAACGCCCTCCCTCTCTGAGCGGGGCGGTCTCGCGTGACGTCGCTTGTTTACAGGCCGGCTGGAAAATGCCTGCGTCATTACATAACAGGACAAATTCATATTCCGCCTCTGCCAGCTCGGAGAGGAGCGGCGTGAGAGCTTAGCCAAGCCACTCAAAAAAAAATATAAGGGAGAGAGAGAGAGACAAAAAAATGCAGATTGAGGCTGATCACGTGTCTGCCTGCCGTGCAAATCGTGCAGAATGGAGAGATGATGGAGCCAGAGACACAACGTAAATAACATGTGACGTGCTTCTCCCCGTCATAGCGGAGGGGGCCCTTCCCCCGAGGCTGCAACAAGAGGCATCCCTCCCCCTGACCTGTTTCCAGCAGCTGCAAATCAGCCACGATCGACGCTTCACTGTCCGTCAGCGCAGTGAAGCACAGGTCTCCCAGGTGTAGGATGGCAGCCAGGATCACAAACAAGTTTTCCACCTCCTGGACAGGGAGGGACAGGCCGTGCAGAGAATCAGGGGCCATCGTCACACCAGCAGCTGTGTGAGTGTGCCCCCTGTTGGTCACGGCAGTGAACAACAACAACAACACTGCACTTACTGATGCCAAAAGCAGGGCCAACACACTGAAACCTTATAAACAACATATTAAATTAATTTTTTAGGATTTTATTCTTAGAAATCACAGACAGAGGCTCCTCACTTTACAATGATTTGACTTACGATATTCTGACTTGTGATGGTGCAATAGTGATGCACATTCAGTACAGTAGTCATCAAACGTTGAATTTTGATCTGTTTGCAGCCCAGCGATACGCCGTACAATGCTTTCTACCGATGGTGGCATCTGCGCAGCCACGCTGACGGTCTCAGTAGTGATTATGAGTGTAACCATCTCAGACAGTATTTAGCAATGTATCATACAACAATTTTCTGTGTGATTTATCATATTTATATATCACATCATTTATCATTGATTTTCAACTTACAGCCGGTTCGCTGGAATGTAACTTAGGTTGAGGAGCATCTGTACTGCATGAACGAGAGTAAATGATAAGTCCGCAACGTGTATTTGTGATTTAATGGTGATTTGTCAAACTGGGATTGTGTACCACTGGGAGGTCTACAAAGGCCTCTGGCAGCCTAGGTGTAACCACCCAGCAGAATAGCACAGATAGTGTGAGGCAATTCTGGCCAGTGAGTGACAGGCTCACTGAGCATCTGCCAGAGGAACCAGAGGAACGAGGCGAGCCCACACCATCGCCGGACATGCAGGAGTGCGTCTTTGGGCCTGAGCGTGTGCTAGCCGGGTGTGTGTTTACAGCAGCAACGTAATAGTGACTCTCTCCTCCATACCACGCTGGGGAAGCCCAGTGCCCTCAGGGCCTGCTTCAGTACGCTCAGCTTTTCTCTGCCCTGTACGCTGGCTGGCACCGCCGGCCTGTCCACCGAGCCTCCCTGCCTCAGGTACCTGCAGAGGGACACGTGGCGATCTCACGTCTGTTTGTCAACAACTGCTTTACACCACCTGACGTCTCACTCTGCAGCCTGAGGCTACCACTTTCACTCTGAAGACATAAGGGACACACATGCAGCTTTTTCAATGCGAGACAATCCTGTAAGACATGGGATGATCCTGTAACATATGGGATGATCCTGTAACAAACAGAATGATCCTGTAACAAACAGAATGATCCTGTAACATATGGGATGATCCTGTAACAAACAGAATGATCCTGTAACATATGGGACAGGGGACAACCCTACTGTAGCCCCAACTCTTCGGGGGCCCAATTCAGCAGCCAGAGCAGCTGAAAACAGGATTTCTTGGGTGTGGTTGATGCCTCAGCCACTTCTTGTGCGGAGCCGTGTTTGATGTGTTAGTAACACAAACAGGGTGCGTTTGGGCCCGTGAGAGACAGTAAACCCCGACTTCTCACTCTGAAAAGTCTTCTAACAAAAGTTCTTTAGGGTCGTTTTTGTTTCCTCAGTTTGATTCAGTGGCCAGAGACTCAGACTTTGAGTCTCATCATTGTGTTTCCCCGCTGAGCACAATCTCTAGCCCCAAGGAGACCTCACACTCGGGGACATAAATGGAAAGCCGATCATTAGGCTTCCAGAGATCTTCCCACAAAAAATCAGATGAACTGCTGACCACGCTTTGCCAAGACATAATTGAGGTGAAGTCGACCTGAAAGCAGATGAAAAGACTACCGCAGGTTTTCCATTCACACTCCAGAGTGGAGGGGAAACATGATAACTCTCGAAAGAAGAAGCCGTTCCGTCTGCCACAGAAACAAAACGCACGCTGTGTGTGGTTGGCCGAGATGGACCGCACATTTCCTGCCTACGCGAGCCAGTGCCCATATGACGGAAGGGTGTCTCTGATGACAGACAGAGATGCTCCTGCCAGTTACCCACCTGTGTGTCAGGATGTTGCTCAGATGTAAGGCGCTCTTCTCTTCTGCTGACATGCCTTCAGCCATTAAGTAGAAGATGCAGAAGTTCTGCTGTTGAGGCTCAGAGGAGACAAGGCGCGACTTCTCCAGGGCGTATGTGTACACTCGGGCTTAACACACACACACACACACACACACACACAAATGATTAAATACATACACATGACAACATGCAAAACTGTTTAGAACCATAACACAATCCAACATTGTCTCACATTTTTTGAGGGCTATCTTGCTTTTTATTTAGCCACAATCACGTTACACTTAAGTCTACTGCAGTCAGACTATTGCATTTAATATATTGTAATTCAAAATCGATAGCGAAGTGTTTTAACGCGGTTTATCTCAGTGTGGTTCTGGCACCACCTAGTGGTAATGCTAAGAATGTGACGAAGCATTGGCTTATATATATTTTATCTTGTTGGTGGCGAACTTTTAATATTTTCAAAATATTCTTTTAATTCTCAAAACATAATTAAAATGTTTAAACATTACGTTTCGATTAACAAATTACCTCTAATTAAACTCTGCTTCTTCTCACAGTATTGCAAGGAAAGAAACTTCATAAATCGACTTGAGTTGCTATTCATTCGCGTTTTTGCATGACCGAAAGCTTCCAGGATGCAGTTCACCTGAAACAAAAATAAATCATAAAAATACTGGCTCCATATGTTTTGTTTCACTACATTAAGGACAATAAGGATTGCTCTATTGCAGTGACAGCGTGTTACCACCAGAGGGCAGTAATATACAGAAAACGCATGATGCATCACGATGTCCTTCCCTGTCTATGTAAGTCACTGCGTATTCTTGCAAATGAGCATTTCAGCCTCTGTAATTGTATGTCTTTGTTTGTTTGAGGCAGAGCTCCAGGCTGGGGCACCTACAGGGGCTCAGCTTTCACCTCAGCAACGCCCAGACTTACATGCTTCATCCTGGGCTCCAGGGAAAAGCCTTTGGTGCCAGAGCGAACCGCCAGGTGCCTCACAATGTGCTTGCAGGCCTCAGTCTTCCCTGAGCCGCTCTCCCCACTGTGGACAGATGGATTGGCTGACAGTAAGGGACTTGCAGGATCTCTGATGTCGTACATGCACACACACACCCCCCCCACCACCAGTGACGTCTTCCTAATAAGATTCCTGCTTCTTCCACGAGTTGCCTGAAGTGTAAAAAGGACGAGAGCATGCGAGTCCCTGTAGAGCCTCACCAGTGGCCGGGATTGACTGTGACAAATGGACCAGAGGAGCGATAAATGAGGCTCCGCACAGAAGCAGGCCGGCGTCACAAAGCAATGGGCAGCCGCCGCCCACTGAAATGAGCGTGTCAGCCAGCGCTTGGGGGTCATTTGTTCTCTGCATGGCGCTTACAGTCTCTCAAGGTCGGGATTTGTTTGGAAAGTCGGAACCTGACATCGGCTTAATTCCAAATCATCAATATACACGATGCTAGATGGCAGGTTAGTGCAAAGTGCTGACAGGCATACTTTTCAGGCCCTGTGGTGAACGCTGGAGATTAGCGCTAAGCACACCAAGAACAGCCTGCAATTAAGCTGCTGGAACTTCTCAAGTGTCTGCTGAATATGTAGGAGCGGGTGGATCCAGGCACCTAGAGAATGGGCTTTTCCACTGTATCCTGGTGGGATTACCAACAAATATTGAGTTGGAGACAAAGGGAGTCCCACTCTGAATCTCCCACTGTGGAATATTCTGTCCACACAAACCGCATTTCCATAAAGGGATGGTTACGAAGATGACAGAAGGGTGAAGATTGTTGGTAAATGTGGCGCCCCCTGTGGTGGGTGATGGGAGAGCCCACCTGAGGATGAAGCACTGTCGCTGATTCTCTTGCAGCGTCATGTGATAGGCCCTCTCGGCCGAGGAGAAGATGTGGGGGGGCAGCGACGAGCAGAGACGGCCACTGGAACTCAGGTACAGTTGGCTCACCTGGATCACAGGGGGCATAGGGAAGAGAGAGAGAGGGAGAGAGAGAGATGAGAAAGCTTGTTATATCACATTATCGTAGTAAAAGTGCAAGATGAGAGGCTTTTCTGAAGCTGAATCATTGGCCTGCGGGGGCTGCACTGAGCTGGGAAAAGCTGGAGGGGACTCACACTAGTGGAATTTGGCTCCCGCACAGGCTGAGGGAAGCGCTTACTTAACCTCCACTGTAAACCACCTTTACCCAAACTTGGGTGGAAAGCCCAAGGGCAACTGGCAGTGTGACCAAACCTGACAGCAGGGGGCAGCAGGCCTCACTAGCAGATACCACAACCTCCTTAGATACTGACAGTGAAGCCCTCTCCCCCCCCCTCCCCACTTTGTGTCTACTTAATGGATATGAATTGCTGTATACTTCACAAGCAGGACTTGAATTATTCATGAACATATCCAGTCTGAGCATTTACAGTAACTTCCTGTACCTTTCAGTAGCTCAGAAGGATTTTTTTTCTTTTGCTTTGAAAAAACATGTATATTTTTTAGATATTACACTCACCAATGGGGAATAAATGGGGAGATCCTTGTTGGGGTTAATAAGCAGAAGAATGTGTCCAATATACGTCTGAAAGAGGAAAAGGACAAATAAGCAGCCTAAGTCAAAAGGAGAGAGACAGTCATTCGGTGGTGTTAGAGCCATCCCATAAACACAGGCACTGATGCTGTTGGCCAAAACCCCTCAAAGGTGGACCACTCAATGGCCCTAGTCGTCATGCATGGAAGTGCATGCTGCCTCACTAAAAAGGTTCTACTAAAAAGGTGCCGTTGAATCGGGGCACAGGTCAGACAGCAGGTCTGTTTCTGGCATGCACACACAGGTCCACAGAGAGGTGTGGTGTGACAGCCGTGACATGCCTGTCCATGCGGCCCCTCGGCCCTCCAGGAGCACTGCAGCATTATTAGGCTGTATTCTGGGCCCCAGCGTGAATAAGTTTTGATGGGATTTTCTATGGACAAACTGCATCTAAGAACTGAGGTGTTATTCTCATACAGAGCAGATTACATATTGATGACAGTGTGAACAATAAGAGCCCCACAGTCTCAGTGTCTGTAAAATCACACTGGGGGAGTCAAGATGGACCGATAATACAGCCAGGGTCTGACTCCCATTGATTATTACATGCATTCACAGTGACACACACCGGATGGGGGTGGGGGGGGACATCACGTTTAGAGAGAAGGGTCTCACTGGTGGCCGATCATCAATAGCATTGGAGAGATGGTTTGATATTGGGGGTAAATACAACTCAATTTTTTTTTGGGGGGGGGGGCAAATGAAGCCAAATTAAATATTAAGGGATGCACCCCCCCCATCCATCCGGATTCCTGCACCCCTGCCAAACACTCACATAGATCTGGTCGTTGCCGAACCGCTTCTGCATCTCGTAAAGCAGGCTGCTGTCTGTGAGGTCACTGAGAGATGCCAGATCATCGCTGGGTGCTGGAGGAACCAGCTTCACCTGAATGCAGGAGCAGCAGAGAAATTTGAGCACGGCGAGGAACTGCCTGGTTCTATCATTCAGGCGAAACCCAAGCATCAAGCCCCAGACACTGCCAGCCAGAGCTGTGGTACTCAGGTCCAGTCTCCAGGCCACATATCAATGCATTCGGTCTTGTCACGCACTCGGGTAAATTTTAAATCGGTTTTGGGTATTTCTTAATTTGCGTACTTGACCATATTTGTGTTCTCGCATACCCACTTCATGTCATCTTCCATTGCCAAAGACCAGTTCCAATACAAAAAACAGAAGTACTGAGGACAGTTAAAATCCCCGGATATAGTTCTTGCCCCCCCCCCAAATATCAAGGACACATCAGTTTCATCCAAACCAAACAAGACCTATCCCATGATTCATTGAGCCCCAAGTTTGTTTTTTGGATGCAAGTTAGCAAGACTGGTCTTGGCAAAAGCACACTTATGGTTTTTGAGTTCTTGATATTGAGAAACACCCCTTGACCATGACTGAAACACTCCTGACTTGTAGAATCACTGCAAGCCCATCCAAGTGGAGGAGGTGGTGAAAGCTAACTGCAAGCTCTATCCTTGTTGCCAAAATGTTGCTTTTTAGGGAAAGACCCCAAACATGTTGGTAACTGAAGCCATATTTTATTTTCAAAACTCCCTCAACTGTCTTTTTAATGTATGAAAGTATGCTGTGTTTTCAGTGCGTGCAATGTCTACATCCTGTGTCCACCTTATTAGCTTCAGTTTTTTTCCTAACATTTTGCCCTCATCCACTCAAGCTCCTTATCATGTCTGCAATTATCCAGTTTCATCCATGCCTGAGGTGACTTGAACGACTTGCGGTTTCTATAGTCAGTTGTAAAGGTAGCATGTAGACAGGTACCTCGGCTAATAATAGCAAACTCAGTTTGTCAAGAGGCAATAAGCAATTGACCAGCCAATATTTGTTTACATGGTAATCTAACGGTAACCAAGGTCTGAAATTCTCATTCATAAGTATCGCAGACCTTGGTTTCTAGAGGGACATGGGTAGGGGATGTTCAGCTTCCCTGGTGACATTTAAAGGTTTTAGGGGAGACTGGGAACAGCTGATGAACAGGGACTGTTAATCTTGGGTAGTATCTAATTTTTCGAAACATTATATGGACTTGCTGCCAGTTCCAGCAAGTGTGTGGCTATCTGAGTTAGGAACATGAGGTATTCACACACACACACACACACACACACACACACATGCAGGCACACAGAACACGTTGCTTTGTTGGTCACGCTTCAGGTTGGTCTGTGCCGATGATGTCACCGCACACCCTTGGAGTCTGATTCTCCTCAAAAATTGCATAACTAGCCTGGCAGCAACCTTCATTCACATCACAGCCTTGTTAATAAGATGCCACTCAAGATGTGGTGACCAGAAATGTCGCACCTCCTGACGAGTCCTGATATTTAGCTACTTTGAATGTTAATTGGCTGCCTTCTACATCCATTTGGCTTTCAGAAATAAGATGTGGCCTTTTATTTATGCTTCATTTAGCTTGATTCAGTCCATTGACAGTGATCAGACTGTACATCCCCATGCTCAACCAGGGGCAGTGTGTAGCTCAGTAGCTTAGGATGCTATGTGATAATCAGAAGGTCCCAAGTTCAAAACTCGGGGTTTGTAATGCAATTTCATCATTGGGCTCCAGGGATTGGCTGACCCTGTTTTCTAATATGAGCATCATTTTGGATAAAGCATCTGCTAGATGAATAAATGCAACCCCCCACATTGATGCTGTGTTGCCTAGATACACTGCCCATGTATGGTATTTCACTGTTGCTCGGGTGTCTCCTTTGGCTGATGGGTTGTAGAGAAGCCAAACTCACCTGCTCGAGTTTCCCCGCACCTGAGGGAAAGTGGCCATCAAGTCCGTTCTCCTGGGCTGGCTGCGGGGTCATAGCACCTGGCACGTCCCGGAACATGACGTCCTTCTCGAAGAGACTGTCCCGCTTAGAGATGGGGAGTGCCAGGGGACTCCTAATATGAGGTCGACGACAAGTCACGAGAGTCAACGAGTTTGGAAGAATCAACACGTGAAAAAAGGGTGACTGACAGCAAAATTCATTCAGTTAGACATCAAATGAATGATGATCAAACTATAAAATAGCAAAGAGCAGAACCACAGCAGACAGCCACCACTGTTCGGCATGCATTACTGACATGCAGCCGTCCTTTGCACATAATAACAAACCGTACAGTTTCCTGACGGCTGTGAATACGTCCTGGACTGCCTCCTTGTCATCTTCCTCTGCCACCAGAGGAGGCGCTGAAGGGTCCCTCAGCCGCTCTTCCCAGCAGGCCTCAGCCCTGAGGAGCATGTCTGCGATGTGGTCGGTGGCTGCCACATCTGCAACCCAGGACAGGGACACCTCAGCCTGCACCTGTGGGCTCCCACTACCGTTATATTGTTCTCACATGGTACATATATGCATGTCTTTTTGAGGTGGGTAGCGCCACAGCGGGACAGCTGTCGCTAACAGACAGCTAGCGCGTGGTGCGGCGCGTCGTCTGCGTGCCACCTGGAAGCTGCCAGGGCGGAGGGGAGGGGGGGACACGCCACCAGCACACTCATCGATACAACACAGATCTACTGCATTCAGATGGAATTAATAAAAACAATAACAGCCAAGCCGGTCCGGTGCTGACAGTGATGTACGACTGGTCAGCTGGCCAGGAGCACAGAGAAACATTAAAGCAGACATATAAGATTTTGAATACAACATCCGCTGCAGTTGATGCTCTGTGAGTTACGCACACAACACCCCCTACTGGGCAGAAAGTGAAATTGAATGCCGATTATGAAGTTGTGGTTTGGACAGGCTCTGAAATTCCTGTTCTGGAATCAGTAGGAGAGAACCAAAAGAACATGTGAGACCTAGTGCCAGTCAACGTATTGGGAGATATAGGCACCCAGCTAGGGCTTCAACTGGCACTGGTGCTACCTACAATGTAAAATGGACACCTATGGTACTTTTCCACTGCCACCAGGAACCGAACCGTGCTCGACACGTACCGTGACCTAGCACTTTTCCATTACAAAGTATGCGAGTCGTACCTGAGCCATACCCACACCTGTGCTTACTAGCAGGGCTGAAAGCATGACCAAAATGAGCTGGTTGCATCACCACCATCATATTGGTTGAGAAGCAGAGAGATACTGGTGATCTGTGTCGATAATCATGGATTATCTAAAGGAAAAAAATGGCATATTCTATATACTGTTAATTATTAGTAGTTTCACAACTCGCGATATTAATGCATTCCCGATAACTCGGAACCTAGAAATTTCTAACCTCCTTCATAAAACAGAACTATACAACAGCTGAATGGAATGGATTTCTAATGCAAATTTGCACAAGCAAATGCTAATTCAACATAAAACGGTGATTCTCACATACGCGCTACTGCAAATTAGCGCACGGTAAAAAAAAAAATGCATATAGCATATCATGATGTACAGCGTGTAAATAAGCGTCACTGTCGCGCTCCAAAGCCAGTAACGCCTTTACCGAGCCGACCGTTCTGCAGCGGAAAACCGAAGCCAGCTGGAACCGCACCGTAACTAGTCCCTGTTTGCGGTACGGCTTGGGTGCGGCTCGTTTCCCGTATGCCAGTGGAAAAGCACCTTTTGTGATCACTTTTATCAATATGGCAAAGTCTGGAACATGTGGTATGAACAGAGATTCGTTGTACATGTTCAGTGACAGATATTCTATGAACCTACAGTTTTACTGCAGTATAACCAAGGTGTCTGTGGCACGGCAATGGTTCCAAACCTCCATGCCCATCCTGCTACCAAGCATTGTGCCCCCCCCCCTTAAGGGCTAGTCTGGAGGTTCATTAATACTCTTCACACTACTGCAGACACCTTTGAGCCAATTCCGCAGCCCGAATGAGTTATCGATTCAGGGAGGCAGACAGCGTGGTCCGGCACATGCCGTTATCGAGGTGACGGCGCAGTAAGGCGTGCTGTAAGCATATTTTTATGTGCAAATCCATAACATCTGCATATTAAAAAGTAAAATCTGAAAATGTAAGGACCCCCCTCTGACAGACATTACCACGGAAAGTTTATTTAGCATAGGGAAGTTACTAAAAAAATGCTCAAAATACCTGTAGCATATTTTGGTTGTTGCCTCAGCTAATAACTTTAATAACTTTAATAATAATTATGGGGATCATTACAAAGAGGCAGTTTTTAAATAGTTTAATGGCATTACTGCTCTATAATTCATTTTACATCAACTCGTTAATCAGGCATAAAAAGTACAGACGCTCCTCTACTTGCGAACGAGATACGTTCCGAACGGCCGTTCGCAACTTGAAACGTTTGTAAGTCGTTATTCACCATTATTTTAAGGGCATACACAAGTACAAAGAACTAGGATGCCGGGAGTACGCACGCTACGCTGCTGCACAGCGGGAGTAGCGGCCAGAAGTCGTACTAGACGGAATTGGAGCGCAGAAAAAAAAATGATGTCGTGGACAGGAAACGGGAGCCCAGTGAACACAATTTGGACTTACAGTCCTCTTCGTTCGTATGTCTGAAAGTTCGTAAGT
>JAODLD010000001.1:44239117-44258785 GCA_026781065.1 Mormyrops boulengeri
CCCCACCCTGACACTGTTCTGTCACACGGATGTAAAGCTGCACAATATCTCAACAGTTTACAGCAGAACAAACAGAGCAAAAGTGCAGTGCCATGATCTCTCCGAGAAATCGAACAATGAGATCAAGAGACAGGGAAGGAGGAGTGAATGGAGAAGAGATGGAGAACGAAGTCGCTCCATCTGTGCTCCAACGAGGCCTCCAGGGAGGTGGCCCATCGTGGAAGAGGAACGCGGACAGACTGGCACCCATGCTGACTCAGGGGCGGGGCTTGGAGCGGATCTGTACCAACCGCCATTGAGTACTGCCAACCGTGATAGATGTGGGGGGAGGGGGGTGTAATTAGTGCCAAGATTGTCAACGGATTTCCAATATGAAATTGAGCATGGCTGTTATTTGTTTATCTCAGAGCACAGACTTGCAGATAAAAATACCCAGATCCAGGATATTAATGCTTTTGATGAAAGCTCAGTGTTCATGATCCAGTGAGGCTCATTCGTCATTTCTGTCCACACGGGCTGAGGGAGCACGAGACCTTTTTAATCCGGTTATTTGTGTGGCAGTTATGATTGAATGTCTATTTCCTGTTTTGGGGACCTGTTTCTTATCAAGTCTTAATGTAATTACCCTGCCCTGTAATAATGAATGTCTGAAAAGAACAACATTACATCTGCCTGCTGTCTGTAGCTGCAGGAGGCATGAAGCCTGTCAGTCGTCCAGGGAAAAGTGCTTCTGACTTGCTGCAGGATCCACACCCAGACCCGCAGAGCTGAAACTTAATTAAGGATTTTTTTATGTGTTATATATACTATATTATTATTAGTATTCTTCTTCTTCTTATTATTATTATTGTTATTATTATTAATAATAATAATAATAATAATAATAGTGATGATGATGATTGATATAATGATTATTATAATTAATAATAATGATAATAGTGATCCGTCAGCTAACACTGGTTGGACCCCTAATGATGATGATGATGAGTTATTTTATTAGGACGTTTTTATTGAAGAGCACTTTAGTCAGCATGTGCTTCAATGACTTCTGGAAGGTTTATGACTGTCTGCTGGTCCAGGAGTAACTAGCTGTTTTGTTGTGAGCAAACGGCTGGCATAGACCCCCACAGTCACCACTCTGGCTGAGGAGACCACACATTGGTCTGTGTTATGATCCCACAGACAATGACAGATGTCCCTTAGACTCCCCGCGGCACAGGGCTAGCAGATCGCGACCATCCAGACATTTTGCCATGTTAGCCATCACACATGGCGCAGATGCTCTTATTGAAACATTCTTTAAGCAAGTTCGGTATTTTTGATTCTGTTGGCTGTCGTAAGAAAAAGACGGCAAAACAACCTTTGAAGGCACATATATGGTGTTGCCGTGGTGACGGGATGCTGTAGGAGGGCAGTGCATCCAGGCAGACTGGTCATGGAGATGGCAACATAACACATCCAGCCAGGGATTCTGTCACACCCATTTCTCAGCCACCAGTTGAGGAGGCAAGTTCCCAAGGTGACAACATCCTTCCATCTGGTAGGACTGTCACTTAGCAGAAATGAGGATGATGACAGTTCTGGTGCACTTCTGTTGTGCTTGAGACAGCAAGGTAGAGGAAGCAGACCTGGTCTGCTCTGTTCATGCATCACTCTGTCTGTTTCTCTGCCATTCTTCCTTCTCCCTCTCCAAAGAGATCAGGTGTCAACTGTTTCCTACATGAGTCCACTGGGACCTTGCGGCTCTTTCAGTAGCAAGACGATATATCACCAAATGAATGCACTACAGGTACATACCTGTTACTATGGGACCTGTTAACATGGAAAACCCTGGTTGTATTGTCAGAGGTAACAGTCAAGGGAGGAATCACTAAAATCGGCAGGAAAGTGCAGACATGAGGAAGATGAACGGGACAAGCATCTGTCTACGCAGAAAGAATTATGGGTACTTATCTTATTTGAGAACCTCTGTGAGCCTCTGTAGCCAAAAGATGAGGAAGCCTGGTGCTGACTGACTGTGATGAACTGGTACGTAGGGCTAGCTGAAGCTAAGAGCCGACTACTGGCTAGCAGGAGCTAACAGCCTGCCAAGGGATAGTAAAGTCTAAGGGCTGTTAGGGGCTAAGGGCTTGCTTGGTCTAAGGACTATCAGGGGCTAATGACTAGCCGAGGATAAGGGCCAGCCAAGGGCTATCAGAGGCTGAGGGCTAGCCCAGGCCAAGGGACAGCTAAGGGCTATCCGGAGCCAAGAGCTAGCCAGAATCAAGACCGAGCTAAGGGCTATCAGGGGCCAAGAGCTAGCCAGAACTGAGAGCTGGCTAAGGGCTGTCAAGGGCTAAAGGCTAGCTGAGGCCAAGGGCCAGCTAAGGGCTATCAAGGGCTAAGAGCTAGCCAGAGGTAAGAGCCGGCTAAGGGCTATCAGGGGCTGTGGGCTAACTAAGGCAAAGGGCCAGCTAAGGGCGACCAGGGACTAAAAGCTAGCCAGAGCTAAGGGTCAGCTAAGAGCTAACAAGGGATGCACCAATGCCTGAAAATTCAGCCGTCTCAAAAACATGCTGGCCATAGATATTAGTGCGCAGTCTGTCCTGAATAAAACCATGAAATTAATGTAGAGGCAGTTCCAAATCCACATCATTTACGTATTTATTCTATTCATATATCTAAATTGAATTTAATTCTTGGGAGACACGGACTGCAGAAATAGAAAATACCCCAATGGTTATAGCAATAATATGAAACATAGGACCGACTTCTTCATAATCTTAAGCAGAAGATATCTTTGCTTAGGCTCAGTCAACAACACTGTAATTAAAGGTTTTTAGCTGCTCTAAGGAGTTAGTATGTTATGCATGGAAAACTGATGTGTCCCTTCCTTTTTTTCCAGTCTGAAGTTTGCATATTAATACTATAGCTACATAAGGTCCTGATCATACATGGAAAAGCTCCATCCATCCATCCATTAATTTTCTGTAACTGCTTATCCTATTCAGGGTTGCAGGGTCCGGAGCCTATGGATGAAAGGCAGGGAACAACCCAGGATGGGCCGTTAACCTATCACAGGCACTTTTACTACTGAATAGCATATACAACCTTGAATAAAACACCCATGTAAATAAATGCATTTACAATCAAGTTGCATTGTAAGTAAATGCAGCAGCAACAAAATCAACCTCCAGAAAAATAAAGGCATATAAAAATAATGCCTCTGCAGATTATACATCATAATATTTGTCAACTGAAGGACAGGCATTGAGTTTTTAGGCAGCAAAACTAGAGTATTTATTGCTGTAGGGTGCATAGATTTTCCTGTCAAATCCTGCAGTCCACTAACTCTACAGCATGGCGTTTAGGTGTACTTCTACAAACAGGAGGGGCCGGTAAGGCCGAATCCCAAGAAGGACCATCCTTTGGAGACTTTAAATCAAAGCAATCTTTAAGCTTTTGAACAAGAACCCAAAGGACAGGAAAATGGCATCCACATGTCCGATGAAATTGTAGGTCTACAAAAGCCTGCACAAATTGCAGCAGTGAATAATGAGCGGCGCTTGCTATGTTCTCTGCCTTTCCCCTGATGTCATGTCTGGCTAAATCAATACAATGGATAGAACTACACTTCAAAAGGATTCCCTAACCTTCATTTTGCCTTTTACTTAATGTTCCTTATCCACTGGGACTGTGCATTTGGGGCTGATGTGCATATTCCACTCAAAAAAGTGGAGCATTATAGTGTTCACGCAATCTCCATGGTTACGGTCAATTTGTCAATGACACTCTCGATATAATGCATGGTCTGTACAGTACATGGGGCACAAGCCCATGTAGAACATTTGTGTAGAAGCCCATACTCTTCCTTCTTCCTATTACTCCAGGAAGTCCTTGTCTAGGATTGCACTTGATTACGGGACTGAGGTCTGTGTGACTTCTCTCTGAAAGGGAGGTATGAGCCCCGTGTGTCACTCAGACAGAGCAGCGAGCTCTGCTTGGCTCTCGGGTTCATCACCACACTTCACTTGGCTTGGAGTCTTGTTGTCTTGCCATTTTTCGTCTGTTTCATCTACGAGTTTACACTTCTATTTGGCAGCGTCTTGCCTCCAGGTTTTGATTAATCGGCATCTCGTTTCTGAGTTTGTGGTCTTTGTTGGCTGGAGTTCCTGTTCCTGGTTCCTCTAGTTCTCTACATGGCATTTCCAACTATGCTTAATTATGGGATATATACATGATGGGGAAAATCAAGTTCATTAATGCTTGATATCCCCCTAATTATTCTAAGTTGTGTTTTAAAAATGCACAACCCATAAGACTTACTGCTTAACTTACAATAACCTATGCAATGTTAAGATTCATTCATTTGTAGCTGTAATGTTTCCTCCAGTCCTGTAGGGGGAAGCAGGTTTGCCTGGTCATGGATGCCCATTGACCTTTTTAACCTGGAAGTGCTGCTACATAAACAGTCTGGATGCAGAGCTTGGTTCTCAGTCTTCTCTGTTACTAGTGTCAAGGCTGAACCCTTAGTTTGGCCGAATGCCTGTTTTGTTGCTTCTTTGAACATTCCTCGGCTCCTGAATCCTGGCTTCTTGACCTTCTCTTTGTACTGCCCGTTCTGTTACTTGAGCTTCTCACACCCTGTCTGCAGAGCATATTGTGATTAAATCCCGTTGGCTGTCCAGCACCTTGAGACTCGAGTGATGGGCAGAACATCTTGTTTGCAGATTCCCCTGCAGCACAAATTGGGGCACCATGCGAGTCCAGACTGATAGTAACCAGCCCAATCAAGCAAAGAGCTTGGTTGACACATAATCCTTCACATGCTGGAGCCCACATTTCCAGAACTGAAAACCACAGCTCTAAATAACCATGCCTAACTTACCAACGTGTAAATGGAAACTAATAGGTCAAATTCACACAAATGATGTTCAATCACCTAGAACAAACCACTGCCCTTACATCTCAAACACCCTAACGTAAATGCTCCTCCTTCATAATAATAGCATAATTTACTATAAAGTATTTACTGAGCCACAGTTTAAACTCAATTAAAAGCCATTGCCAATGCATAAGACTGAACAGGGTTGTTCACACTTTGCAACAAGGAGGCTGAATCAGACCCATCGAATTTATTAATACAACAAATTTAAAAAGATTAATGGAAATAGAGTCACCACCTCCTTCTTTTCAGGCCTGTATATCAACCTTGACTAGCCTCTCTTCAATCCCTTGGGGGTCTGTTGAAAATCACGGCTCAGAGATCTCCTCCCTGGGATGGATGGAGCCGGGCCTGGCCTAACGTCATCTCGCTGATGCTGTAGTGTCCTGCGTTGGGCATGTGACATCCTTACGTCCCCTCTGCTACCACAGTGATCATGACCTTGTTCTGCAAGGTCACACAGCACACACTTGGGGTATAGCTATTAATACACGCACCCGTGAGTCACATTGTTGTTTACTTACTATTTTGAAAAAAGTTTAATTTTCTATAAAGGGAACCATTGAACCTGTTCCAGCGATCAGCATGGTAGTGCTGTGAAAGGTTGTGTGCAGGTTAGAGGAGAGCATTATGGGAACTCAGCAGGATCTTGAGTGGAATGGTAATTGTGGCCTGAAGCTGGATATACCCAGGCATATGGCAGTATTACCGTCATTACCGCCACCCTTCAAGTAACCTTCAGAATGAGGAGTTTCGGTATTCAAAAGTGATACAGTGGATGATGAGTTGGTGCAGGTACATTTCTGCTAGGGCACAGATATAGTGTGAGTCTGGCACTTTGTTAGCAGAGACAGAGATCTCCAACAACCAGAGGGCATCGGAATGAGTGGAGCTGGTTTGTTTTCCACCACCAAATCAGTGTGAGCTCTGCACAAGTGCTTTGAAAGCGGTGAGGCTTGTCAGATTCCACATGTGCCAAACACAGCCTGTAGGCAAGGGATATATATATAACATCAAGGCTGAGAACAAGCCCAGTGCTGCTAAAAATCAATAGGGTGGCAGGTGTTATCATACTTACATCGAAGGTGCTGGTGAAAAAGAAAGAAATGGAATTCATCTTTCTCTGTACTGGGAAACTTCACAAAGAGAACATACAAAATTAAAAATAGACATCCACATGGGCAAAAAAAAATAAATCCATTTTCTTCAGTAGAAATTTGGTCTGATAATCTGCCTCACGATGACTGGTAACAATGCTGCTTTGACAAGACGTGGCTGTGATCTCCTGGGGTGACCTGACAGCTTTCTCATCCCAGAGTCTTCCACTACAGCGAATATTATAATTAGCACAAAAAGCCGCACTCTCTCTCAAACCAATTCTTAAACAGAGTATAAATGAAAGACTCCTTAAAAGGCACCTTGTGAATTATGTGGAATATCTTGATTAAAATAATGTAAGGTGCTGAGAAAAGACAAGCCATCACCGAAAAATCCCCCCATGATTCCCTGCTCCCTGTCTAGTGTACTATCCATCTTCTGTGGTGTGGAATACTTATTGCTTCCCCTGTCTTTTAAAGGGATTAAACACTCTGTGGCTGGTAAAATTCCCGACAAGCTCCTTTAACCCTCTGGGGATATTTCAGGCATGAGTCCAGACTCTTTTCCTGGCATTCAGCTTCCATTATGTGGAGAAGAGCATCCAGAATATTAGCTCCCACTTCAGGAGGTGACACCAGAACCCAGCTAATAGATACAGACCTATCATCTGTCTGCAAGAACTACAGCGACAACATCTACATACACATAACTGCTAATATGAACCCAATGGGTTAGGTGAAGCCCTTGAGTACACTGACTGTGCACATGGAATGTGTCCATACACATAAAGGGACAGCCTAGCACAATGGGCAGACCAATGTCACCCAACAAAGCTGAAGAGAGGACAAACGCTGGGGCAGCGGGACTCTACCCACGCAATGCTGGGGACACAAAAGGTCCTGGAAGTGTCAGATGACAGCACTGTCCCCTGGGTTGCTGTGCTGGCACACGCCATATTACAACATAATGAGTAAAAGGATGCAAGAATACTGAAAAAATACAGACACAATCCTTATGATCCGATCCATGTTGAGTTAGTTTTGAACCAATACAATCATCACCACTTAAAAAGAGTTAATAATATGATTTAATGAGGTTAGTCCAGCCAGCATTAAGACTTTATGAATTATTTTACTGTCTGTATATTAAGTATAATATATATATTCTATGAATTTAAATATTAATTGAAATATTATTTACAATCAATACTTTATTAATCATGATTGCAAGGTTTGATAGATGACAAAAAATGTGAAATAAATAGGTCCCAACTAACATTTGGGGAGGGGAGGGGGGCAAATTCCATACCAGTTCTCCTACCAGAAGCGTCAAGCCACACTGGACAGGGGGGGAGGACAGCTGCGTCACACTGCTGTTCTGCTTCCTTTCTCTAAGGCCACCAGTGCTGATGTGGTTAGCACTCAATGATAGCCAGGCGGTCGCAAGTTCTGATTAGATTCCAACTGAGCCGAGACTCTACCAGGAGATCCATGATCACACCAGCTGGGTCTGGAGATCGTTTAGTGAGTCGTCAGGGTGACTGGGGAGGGGCGAACGAGAAGCACGACGGACCCTCACGGCTGCTGGGGCAGCTGACAGCTATGCAGATGGACAGCTGGGGATGTGGTTAGGGTTGGGTGTTGGCGGGGGTGGGGGTGTCACCTGTTCTGGTATTAATGAGAACTGGCTCAAGCCGTCTGTGGATAACTGGCACCAGTCTCTCGGTTGACACAGCAAGGACCAGCGTCGGCCAACATACAGTACAATAGGTAGGATTCCAGAGACATATTGAGTCCAGCAAACGGCCTCTCCAGTAAAATGAAAGTAGAAGGAATAGCCTTTCACCTTCATCTCTCCAGAGACTTCAGAAAATAGTTTTGTTCGCTCAACAGAGCCGCCGCGTGAGAGAGCTGACTTTGTCGGAATGGATCGCCCCGTGAGTGAGCTCTTCCGCTACAGTGCACATCCCTCTGCTGATACATCCGATTTCCTCACACGCGCTCCTCACTCACAGTGCCACTTCCTGACTCCAGCACAATCAGGGTGAAGGATGAGCCAATAGCAATTGTGATTCTGTAAATTAATTTTCCCAGTGTCTGGGTCGCTGATCCTTTTCTGCTCCCAGCTTACTGCACAGTATTTATTAGCTTATACAAAGCCTGATACATAGCATTAAATTTAATATCTGTTTATCCGGCTACACATGAAGCGACGGAGGGTCAAATTAGCAACGCCTTCATCTCAGTGGCAAATTTTTACGTCTGGTCCCTTAGCCATTTCACCAGCTGCTTCCCAGAAATGAGCTCAGCGGGATGCTGAGTGAATAAGGAGCATGTGAGGACACCTCCTGGTGAAATGCAGGTGGAAAAAAAATGGTCACAGCCCCAAGCGGTGGACCTGCTCCTGTTAGCGCTGGAGGACATTTGATTTATGTCCCAGTGAGGAAACCCCTGAGCAGCTCGAAAGTCCCCTGCCGAGAGGCGGGAGAGTAGGTGACTCAGTCTGTGGTTACTTCATCCTCTACTGATACTGCATATGGCGTGAAGAATGCACAATCACTTCCAGATGGAGAGTGACGTCGCCTAAGCCCGTACTCATACGCCCGTTGTAAAGTTGTACAAAAGTAGGTCAAAGCTGCGAGGTAGACAGACACAGCTTTACGATTTTAAGAAATCTGCCGTTGCTTTACTTTCAATAGATCCATTAAGATGAGGTGAAAATCTGGTCGCCTATTAGCACTTGAGAACTAGAATTGGTAGCCCCTATTGTGTGACATAATAGGCTTTTGAATTAGGAAATCAGTTCAGACAAGGAAAAAGAATCGTCAAAAGGACCCTCTACATGTTATTTATTGAGAGATACAAATGCTCAGTGCAATGGAATCATCTGGTTCAATATCATGACCTGAAGATTCCAAAAACACCAAGGAAACCAGCTTGGTGAAGACCCCTGCCCAGTTGGCTCACCTTCCTTGTCATCATGGCGCACGATGGCATCCTGGATTATGTCGGAGGGCCCAAAGCGCACCTTGGGCCTCCTCCTGGTTGGGGGCCGGGCCTGAGGCCTCGCCTGCCTCTGCAGGGCCCTCTCGCGCTCACAGTAGGCACGGACCTGGTCACAGCGCATGCGGCGAACCAGACGAAGGCGCTGGCTGAGAGGCAGTGACTCCAGCAGGCACTGGTCAATCTCCATGGCACGGGAGCGAAAGACGTTACATAGCTGAAAGCAGCCTGCCCAGGGAAAAGAAGAGAGAGAAAATTTGTGTGTATGAGAGAGTGAGAGAGAGAAATAGTAGAGAGAGCACTGGGTCAACCTTAGATGTTTCGGATACATTCTAAGTAGGGTAAAAATATTAGAAAAGTATGTCTAGGGGACCTAACAAGGAAGAGCTACCAATAATAGCATTTTGACAGTGAAAAGAGCGACAAATAGAGAGCACTTTGCATAAAATGCATAGAGTCTGCATGAGGGCATCATGAGAACCTCAGGATCAGGTCCTGAGGACTGCTGCTCCAACACTGTGACGATACCTCACTTCCATCAGCAAACCAGTGAGTTAAAGCCTGGATGAAGTGTGCCTCATTCGAAAGCTAACACATGAATAAAACAAATGAGTCTCTAAAATCGGTACTAGAAAAAAATTGTCACACAGTCATTTGCAGTCATTATGGAGACTCCGAGCTAACAGGTACCCTGCTGAATGATGCGGCTCAGAATATTACAGCATGATCTGCACTAGAGCAGATATATTTAAATTATAATTACAGTAATTCTGGTGGCCACTATAACATTGATGCATAAGCATCATATTCCTGTACACCTCTGCTTATTTACTGGGCAAGATTATGTTTTAATCAAGATGGAATCATGAAATATAGCTCACCAAGAGATGTGAAAACCGATTGTTTACATGCTTGTGCAGTATCACCCACAACTACAATGAAATCACAATCAATAACTGAATTTCTCAATGGATTAAAAAAAAAAACCACTAACATCATTTGAAAATGATCATGCAAAATGAAATTAGCACCTACTCAACATTTTTGCAAAGAAACTTGTTTCAGAAGTAACTGGCTGAGTGCATACCGAACCATTATCGAAATAAACCCCCCTTGTAGTCACACAACAAAACCCACGCAAATATGGCGTCCATTAAGAATCTGAGAAAAAAAATGAACTGACCTTGATATGTTCCTCCATTACCCTTTTGCAAAAAAAACAACTAATGTATTGGCAGACAGTGAAATGGCTGGCACTTGGATAAATCCTTAGTTTTTAATAGAATTACAGTATTTTAAGAATTGGGTTTTCCTTCTGGAAATTTTGTAGAACTTTAACCAACGATGACAAGCTTTGAAGTCCCATCTATTTCCCAGTCGACCTTTCGGTGGGGCTCTCTTCCAAGCCGACAAGAAAATTGAGACAATTTGTCCCCCTCCTAGTCTTCAAACTTATGTTGAATACATTTCCATGACTGAGAGCCACATATTAATTCTATTCAAACCTGTCATCTTTGGACATTTACCACAATCCTTTCATCACACTATGATGTTCAACCACTAAATATGATTATTAATGTGACACCTTCATCTGCACCGTCTACCTTTGAGTGGAGGAGCAGGGTGGCCATGGAGCGGCCAGCTTCCTGTTGAAGCGGTACCTACTCCCCCGTTCTCCTTGATGTGACTTTTGCAGGTCGCGAGTCCCCACGGGTCTCACCCTGTGCCGAAACCTGGACTTGAGTCTGGGATGGGAGAGATGCCAGCTTTCAGGGAGCACAAGTGCCAGGATTGGGATGGCTGGCACAGAGCAGCTCTCCTCAGGCACTGGACCTAAACCTCATAGGCTAACATAAAAAGGACTTAGAGTGTGACCCATGTACTAGGAACCTCCCAATACCTTCAACTGACTGAATGGGACATAGCAGTCTCAAACTCAATGGCAAAACCCAAGGGAACCATCCCTCTTGAGGCTTATACTGCAGCATGGTGGTCCATTCTTGAGCGGTCATGAATGCTGCTGGCTCCCCAGATCTACCCTGGAAAATGGGAATCGATCTGCGAGGACTCAGTTTATGATTCTGTAGGGTTCCATGACAAGCTGGTTGCACACAAAACTGACAGCAAATAATCAGCTAAGACCAATGAACGGTCAGCTCCCGTCAATTGTAAAAATTTGCGCTGGAACATACTGGCACAACTAGAGATAACGGTTGACATACAGCCGGATCTGAGAGCTCAGTTTCACAAACTAGCTTAGATGTTGATTCAACATGCTCAATCAGCCAAAACGGCACCAATGGGGACCAACCACGTTCGACCGTGCCGGACACGCCGACGCAACAGCCAGTTACTATCTCTTAAGCTTAACAGCTTTCGATGGTCAAAAGCTTGGTGTGTTCCAGGCTTAAGTCATGTGACAGGCCTCTTTTTTTCAGGAGCCTAGACATGTGACCTGCGACTGACATATACAGGAAGGCTGCCAAACCTCCTACAGCTCCACATACCCCAACAGGCCTCTGTGAAATGCTCTTGCCTGCAGAGAGGCTGGTTAATACCCCAATACAGGGCACACAGGATTCTCGCTCAAATAACCGACCACAATGGACACTTGGTATATGGTCCTCATTCTGTATGACTTACTGGGACTGGAACCCGAAACAGACAAATCGTGTTATCTGCTCTCAATTCACTGTCCTGACAGAGTCAACATTCCATGCCACCATCTTTATGGCCATCTTCAAAGGAACCGGGGGAGGGGGATCAATCTGTCAGGGGCAAATTTGCCAGCTCTTGTCCACATTAATCAGATCCTGCTTTGATAGGGTTTTTGTTCACTGGGCCATCACATCACAGGTGGATTTTGGCTTGTTGTAGCCCATCAGAACCCATTGTTCAAGACTGCATGGCACAAAGAACTGACCTGTAGCAACATGGCTAGGAATAACTTAAATCGCATAGTGACCGATCTCACACACACACACACACACACACACGTCAGGTAAACATATCTTTATGGGGGACGCTCATTCATTTCTATGGGAAAAATGCTAACGCTAACTATGACGACCTTAACCCCCACCCAGCCCTAACCAGACCCATAAGTAACCAAGCAAGAGTTTTTGCATTTTTTATTTTTTCATTACAGTCAGAGATTTTTATTAAATTGAGTTTAATTAAATTGAGTTTTGAAAAAATGGGTATTCATCACATTGTGGGGACATTGTGTCCCCATAAGGTAAGATATACCCGCTCACGCACACACACACACACACACACACACACACACTCTTCTCTTTGAAAGATGAAAGCTGATTGGCCAAATGACCCCGTCACTACCCTCATTCCTACCACTGCTGAAGTCAGCCTCTGAGAGGGCTGACAAAATTAAAAATGCCAGTAGACTGCATTGCTCAGATGCAAAAACCAGTTACCCACAAACCCAAGCCATTCCAGAAGGACTCCAAGGCTCAAAAGCCCCATCTGAAATGAAGGTATACTGTCCTGCTCCGCCAGGTGTGACCGACAGAACTATGACACCAGCTTAGAAAAACAGCGGCCCGTCTGTCCCCATAGACACTCAGCATCTCAGTGGCTCCAAAGTGTAACGACATGACTCAGAGCATCAGCTGCGCAATAGGACCCCATTATGTGCCAGTGTTCATGTGCTCAAATGCTGGTGTGGTTCCAGAGGTTGTGGGTTCACACCCCATGTGTGTGTGCGGTCGCCCATTTGCCAACTCCCGCCAACATGCCGCACACAAGCTCCTCAGCTCACACAGCCCTCATCTCTGCCACGCCCCTCTTGAATAGGCCCCACCCACATTACACACATTACAGTACCCAAACCCACACTGACTCTGCTTCTGTGCTGCTCCCACAGCTCCAGAGAGATCAAAAAAGGAACAGAGAGAGAGAGAGAGAGAGAGAGAGAGAGGAAGGCGGAAAAGAGAGACGTCTTTGTCCTTCGGTCCTGTAGATCAGCTGTCGGATTTTAGTCGTCATTAAATACTTTCTGTGTTCAGCTGATCGACATGCCAGTGGAAGGGGTGGGCTCCTATCCTCTGCATTTGGCATGGCTGATTACTGACACTGGCAGAACGTAACGCCACGTCCATTTAAGGCAGAGGCTCTGAGACCAATCGCAAAACACATTTGCAGATACATTTTCCTTCACCCGCCAATGTAAAGCTGTTCATACCCACATTGATACTACACTTTAGAGACTTGACCTCTGACCTTACTATCTCTCAGGCCATAGCTTGTCCCTACTGCTCATCTCTGTCTGGCCAGGTGCACCCCCCGTATTCCACACAGGTCTCACTTTCACTGCAGCCCCCACCCCCCTCCCAGGTCTCACCCTTCCACATTTCCGCATCCAGATTTGCTTTCCCACTACATCGAGGGAGGTGTGTCTATGTGCTACCCCCAGGGTTCAAATTGTATCCCTCTTTTTATGACAGAAATGGAAATAAATTAATTAATCCCCAAGCCTTTAAAATGCCCCCTGATGCAATAGACAGCGCTCGCCTGCTCCCTCACTTTTCTCCTCTTCCTGTCAGCCACCATCGCGATATGGAGCCTCTTCAGACACCGGCTCCATATCTGCCCCCCCCCCGCTGTCGAGGTCCCCCGGCCCCTCAGACGGATCACGCTCCGGACCTGCAGTGCCTTGGGGACCCAACTTCTCACTGCTCTGCGGCGAGCTGATGCACGCTGGCGCTCACACACAAGTGTGCCCGTACGCACGCAACGCTACCCCAGGACTGTCCACTGACATCCTAAATCCGACACACTTTGGTATAGACGCTGCTGCTATGATAATCCCAGTTTTCTGCAGATAAAAGGAGCAAGATACAGCAGCATGCAGCACAAGGAAACACGCCGGCGCTTTTTGTGAAAAAAGACAGAGGAGAGGCACACACCCACATGCATATTAATGCCACACAGGTAAGCATGCTGAAGCTCTCCGGTCGCTACTTACAGCATTTGATAAAATGGTAATGGGACATTTTTGCAGCCGTGGGTTCCAGCCTGGCTATGCGTGGCGACAGTCAGCAGCGTGGCTTGGCGGCTCAGCGGTTTGCCCGCGCTCGCATTATTCACAGAGGCTCACCGGCAGCCCGGCGCCCCCCAGCCCTCGTAGCCCTCTACTCTGCCAGCCCCCAAAGCAGACGGCCGTCACGCCCGCATCTCCGACCATGACCGGCGCACGTGCCGCCACGGCCATGCCGATTGGCGGGCGCTGGCCACACCCACCATCCTACATTCACAGCCTGCCTCTCCGTTGGCAAGCCTGCAGAGCGGGGGATTTAATTGGTGCTTCCCTTCTGCCACACCGGCAAAGAGAGAGAGAGAGAGAGAGAAAGAGAGACTGTGAGAGAAGGAGCGAGAGAGAGAGAAAGAATGGGGGAGGGAGACTGTGAGAGAGGGAGCAAGAGACAGAGAGAGAGGGAGAGAGTGAACAAGAGACAGTGAGAGAGAGAGAGGAAGAGAGACAGAGGTGAGCTACTGCAGTGCGGCTAGCGTTGATTATAAGGCTACGTTTCGGCAGCTTTCAGCAGCCATGGTGAGCATCCCTTCAGCTGATCTGCAAAGATTTAGCCTGTAGCATTGTCACTGTTCCTGGGCATCACCACTGCGGCTGTGAGAAGACATCTGGGTACCGCAGGGGTCTATCAAGAGGAGAGTTCAGGACCACCGGTGATCTCAGCGGACAGATGCGGAGCCAGTGCGGTCGTGTCAGCTTGCTGAGTTTTCACGGATGGTCTTGCAGCCGACCATGTGCAGGGTATGGCTTCGCTGCTGCGGCTTTTTACCGCTCCCCCCCCCCCCGGTGCCCCTGCTCCAACGTATGTCAAGCACCTGGGGGGGGGACAGCAAGGCAGGAAGCTGCTGGAAAAAAAAAATCCCATAATCTGTATTCAGGTCATACCTGTAAACCCAAAGCAATCCTCAGCCACAATGGGATGAATTGCCCAGGAAATGCAGTGGGGTAGCATGATCCCTGCAGCTCAGCATTTTGGAAAATTGAGCACTAGGCGTTCGAAGGAGCTAATGCTAGATGTCCAGTGAGCAGATGCCCACACCGCAGGTAGAGCAGGACAGACGTAAAGCCGTCCTTCTCCACACCTCCAGCCAGGACCCTGAGAAAAAACGTCAAACCGCTGAACTAGCAGCGGCCAATCGCCACTCGGGGAGGGCGGTGCCCTGTCAACCAGCCAGGCACCATCTCTGGAAAGTGGCCTGCTACCTGAAGGACATCCATATGTCAGTCCCAGAAAGGGACGGGAAGGTCACCCACCCATAAGGTCTGAGCACAGACTCAGCAGCAGAAACTCCCATATAGCATTAGAGTTAAGAGTGAGGCTTTCTGCTATGACTGTGCTCCTCTCTTCGCCTTGCCAACTGCCGTCGCCACCCCTGTGTTTGATGTTAATGCGAGCGTCAAGAAGGTGGTAGCGAGCAGCCAACAGCAGACATGAAACGAGAGCACAGAGGGAGTCAGCATGCAGAGCAGGAGGCCATGTTCAGAGACTAAAGTTTATCATCGTATGCAGCAAAATGCTTCTTGTATATCTCTTACCAGTCTGTCACGGCCATGAATAGCTACAGCTTCCGGGATGAAATGTCACCTCGGCCCCCCTGCTTTGGTAGACTTCACCTGTTGGGGGGCGGGGGGATCCCTTTCGGTAGACTTTGAGGGTTGGGGCCCCCATAAACTGCTGCCCCCCTGGATCTGCCAGGGTATCCATGGCCTTCCGATGCCCTATGTAGCCAGGGCCATGTTGTTCTGGACAATATGAAGAAGGACCTTGCAGGCTGAAGAGTTTTGAGGAAAGCTCACTCAGTAGGACTGAATTTGTCCCTGGAAGCAACAGCGTAAGAAAGGTGTCCAAACTGCTCCATCTTGCAAAATGAAGCCCGGCATCTCAACACCAGCTTGGTACAGCTGAGGAGAACCTTCTGCCATGGGCACATCTCCCTAAGATGCTGAAGACCTCAGATGCTTCTCCGTACCACTCGTCTGGTCAATGGTTTTATGCTCTCCACATCTCTCAGGAGACACTAATTCAACTCTTTGCGACTCATCACTGTACCATCACACCTGCCCTGAATCATGCACTTCTTGTTTGCAAGGTCTGTTTCGCTTAATTTTTACCTTCTGAATTGTACAATGCACTGTGCCATTGGTTAGTTTGTCTTTGGGAAAGTATCACGCCGTGATTATATATTGTTTGCAATTCCACTAGACAATAAGTCATTTTCCGTAGGCTTTGGGGAATTCCTCAATGGGCTAAACCTCTGTGCCTGTGATCAGAAGATCACTGGTTGGAGTCCCGGCCTCAACAGATCAGTCACATGTCTGTGGGCCTTTGAGCAAGGCCCTTAACCCCCAGCTCCAGGGGCACTGCCTGTAGGCAGACCCTGCACGGTCACCCCCAGGCTATGGAGAGCATGATGGGGTAGGCAAAGGGAAGAATTCCAATGTGCCTGTACAAAGATCAATGATTTATCATCAGTGTTCATTCTTCTTTAATCACGATTGGGTCCACAGTGACCATAGCAACAGCAATGGTTTCCTACATGAAACATGCTGCTGTTGCTTTAACTGTGAACTTCGATGTCGTCAGAGTGAACACACACAGGTAAGTAAAGCTTTCTACATTGAAATAAATATTGAGTCCAAAAGTAACACTGACCAGCATGACCTTGTATGTGGGCCGAACAACTCTTTATTACGGGTTTCTTTCAGCTGAGGGATATGGTGACCCTGAGCGTTTTTGTCTAAAATCCCACAATGCAGCTGCTCTCTTATCTGGAGATACAGTATGTGAGCATAGAGGTGAAGCCAATCTGCTTTAAGGAACTGAAACTATAGTCTCACATCACTGACCTTTTGAGTTCTTTCCAGCTGAATCAGGGGGCCGGCTGGTCCTCCCTGACAGGTGTTTTCCAGACAAAATCTCCATTTAGAATGGCACATTAGAAAGTAAAATGTCACTGTGCAGTGGGGGTAGCCTCCATTTTGCTCGGCGCACCATCAAGATCAAATGCAGTGATGATCCAGCCAGACAACTGACCTTTCTGCCCAGTGAGAGTAGCCCTAGTTTCTGGCACTTTATTGGACCCCCCCCTAACCAAAGAAGACAGGCAAAGCCACAGAACCGTGAACCATAAGATGCAATCGCTGTGGATTAATTAAGCTCTACCTTAGCGTTGTTAATGCAATGTATTGTCTTTGTGACGTCTCACCCAGCATTCATTGTTCCTGTTCTGTGCTGTACTAAGCGGAGACCCAACATGACAAACTTTCATGGGGCCTATAATCCACAACTGCATCCCTACCCACACCTTAGCTTGCAGGTGGTGGCTACAAGCTAAAGATTCACAATTGTGTAAGAGGAGTATTACTTCTGCCCATTGCATAAAGAGATCAACAGCATGCGACGGCTTCCTCTTCTCCACATACTGCTGGAAAACAGTTCGCTCACCCCCTGCTCATTTAATGCTAATGGATTTTTAGTAATAAAATAATAATTAACACCACAGAGGCTGTGAGCAGTTAGTCCATAATTAGGGAGCACAAGGTCAAGGGTTTGCTTAAAGTTCTTCCCAGCTCTGCCTTGGTGCCCCACCCAGGAGTCCATTTCAGAATCAAAGCCCCACACCCCCACAAAGCAGAAGAATTGCATCAGAGGGCTTAACCTACATTTCCCTCCTCAAAGAACTCAAATAAGCAATAACAGTCGGAACCGTTCCACAGGAAGTAAAACAGAGCCCCCTCTAGAGGACAGACCGAGTATGAACTAACTTAAAGCCACGATGCTTTGCTAATTCATGCTAAAACCCAGTGTCCTCACTCAGGATGAGCATATTAAAGTGCACTTGATTTTCCAGGTTGCACAAACAAAGGAACGGCCACAGTTAATAAAAACATCATTACGAGCACAGTAATGCATGAAGGTCAGTTGCCTTAACAAAACACCTTGCAGTATTTGACTAAGTGACGACTCATAGAAGGTGCGTCATCTCACATCCCACAAGCATAGTGCTGTGAAGTGGTCACCTTCAGCCCAGGGTCAGCTGACTACCTGCTACTGAAAGACACATCACTTCTTTTTCTCAACAACGCTTCAAAAAATACCTATAGAAATGCAGCATACTACCTAATGACACAGAGTACTGCAGTGCATTTGGTGGCACTATGGTATTGCGGAAGTTTAATTAAGGAGAGTGCAGCATTGGAGATCAACGGCTTTGGAAATATTCCTGCTGGCGTAGGCACCTGCAATCAAAACACCACAGTTCAGAGACATGCTTGCAGTAAACGTGCCAGGATTCTTAAATCTAGCGTCTTTTCCTAAACATGTCCACTCCCTGTAATATCTGCTTCCCTGTTTGTCACTGCAGGAGGCTACAGTGAAAAGGCTCAGCCATTAGGACCTAAAACCCTCAAGCATAAAAATATTTTACATGTGAGAAACTGCCCATAATGGAGACATACATGTGATGCGTGAAGTGGGAGCCGTAGATATGTAGCAGGGTGGTCCTGGCATCGAGTTCACAGACACAGGACATGGCGCTGGCATTGTACGAGCACAGCTCTGCGAAAAGTGCCCGTCGCCTTTTTCGTGCCTTAATACCCAACAGCCGTCGCTCTTTTCTCTTCCTTCGGTGGATCGGCAGCAGAACGGCCATCTGCACCATCCCATGAGGGGATGCTGGTCTGCAGCAGGAGTTGAAGGATTTCGCTGTAATTTAGCTCATTAGCTGCTATTGCCGGCGCGGTGGGGGGTGGGGGTCTAAAATTTTAATCTGGAGTAACCACTGTCAGTTAGAGAGTATCATTCGGCGGAAGTGAACCTGTCGTTTAAAGCTGAGAGACCCCATTAACAGCTAATAGAGACACCAACTCAAGGTGTAACCCCAAGATCGAGAAGGTCTGGGCTTACCTTGGCTTCCCTGTGTTCTGCCCTGTGAGAAAACCATGACTAGTCAACCTAGAGTCCCTTGCCCATCCCGACGATGCTTATGCTGTGAGCCATGTTTGACAGCTGCCTGTGATCAAGTCCTAGGATTCCGCGACTTCTCCTACCCCAGCTCAGCTGTCCCAGTATGGGAGTAAAGAGTTCACCCAGGGCAGAGACAGAGAGAGAGGGAGGGAGGGAGGGAGAGAGAACGGGGGAGAGAGAGAGAGAGAGAGAAAGAAGGAGAACGAGAAAAAGACTGTAAAAACACCATTAGCCAGCTGAGTTGAATTGTGAAATCAAATGAATAAAGGCTGACCAATGCCAACATGATGTCAAGGGCTTAACTGTTGGTTCTGCTAATTGTCCAGAGCTACATTAAAAACCACACGATCACTCAAACAAAAGAGTAGAGTGAGGAACCTCTGCCAGTCTGGAAGAGCAATCGCAGACTTAAGGTTTCCCGTGAGAGACGGCAACAGAAAATCGGCTGTGACCACAGCTCTGCACAGAGGTGGATTACAGTCTCGGGCTGGGAAAGTCCAGTTATCCGCCCCGCTTCCAGACCAGCCGCTGGGCCCCCCCCCGCCCGCCCGCCCCCCCCCCCCCGCGGGGTGGGGGGGACGGCAACCCACCGGGCGGGCCGGCCGCCCCCCCCGAGGGGCGCCCCGGG
>JAODLD010000001.1:44273259-44288398 GCA_026781065.1 Mormyrops boulengeri
GGGTGGGTATAGCATGTAGGTATAGCATGTGGGTGTAGCAAGTGGAATGGGTAAAGTATGTGGGTATAGCAAGTGGGTGGGTATAGCATGTAGGAATAGTATGTGGGTGTGGCAAGTGGGGTGGGTATAGCATGTAGGTATAGCATGTGGGTGTAGCAAGTGGGGTGGGTATAGCATGTAGGTATAGCATGTGGGTGTAGCAAGTGGAATGGGTAAAGTATGTGGGTATAGCAAGTGGGGTGGGTATAGCATGTAGGTATAGTATGTGGGTGTGGCAAGTGGGGTGGGTATAGCATGTAGGTATAGCATGTGGGTGTAGCAAGTGGGGTGGGTAAAGCATGTGGGGTTTGCATATGAGAATAGCAGGAGGGGGTAGCACGTGGGTATAGCATGTGGCATGGTATGTGGGTATAGCATGGGGGTTGCGTGTGAGGACAGCATGTGGGTATAGCAGGTCAGCATAACATGTAAGGATAGTGTGTGAGGATTGCAAGTGAGGTTAGCATGTGGAATTTGCATGTGATAATAGTATGTGTGGTGCACATAGGAGGGTAACAGGTGCGGAGAGCATGTGGGTATAGCATGTGACGATAGCATGTGGGTATAGCATGTGACGATAGCATGTGGGTATAGCATGTGACGATAGCATGTGCGGACAGCATGTGATGACAGCGTAAGAATGTGTGAGAGCTCTGCTGAGAACTTTTGATGATTCTACAGTTTTTATTTGATCATTTCCTCTGCATTGACACATACATCTGCTGTGTTCATTAACTCCTGTTAAGAATATAAATAAAAGCACAACAAAGATGATTCGCATTCTGACCGTGGAGGACAGAAAAAATTAAAATCTCAAACTCAAGCCAGTCATTTCACTCTGCCCTGATCTGGCAGCGCTACCAGTTAACAAACTCTGCTGGTTATATAAACTGCTTGCACAGCCTGCGGCCCAGTCTTGCTGCTCTCTCTCTCATTCTGGTGTCAAGCCGTAGTACCGTGGAATTCAGAGCCGGTTGTTTCCCGGTTTTGACGCTCTCTTGTCGTGCTCCTAGGCATTGTTTCCTGCCCCCCCTGCACACATGTATCCCCGCTTCAGGTCCCGCCACCCCCCCGGTGTGCTCCACACTCACGCTTGTCTGTTTCCTCTGATGACAGCCTGGTGGCCATCCAGAAACATGAGCTTCCTCCAACGCGGCAAGCATAGTTACTATAGGTGGAAGATGCCGCTTAATGTGGCCAGAGCACAGCTTGTGGCGCCTCATGCCAGACCTGAATAGCATCAACATTGTCTTTTAACTGCATCAGTATAACTCTATTGTATTTCACAATAGAAGGCAAGGAATTCATTTGCCATTTTAAAACAAGGTAATTAGTCTCACATGCAGCTCTGCAACAGTTCAGCCCTTAATTAGAGAACCACTGGATCCATCTGTTTCTGTTTTGGTATCTCTTATTAAACAGTGTGCTTACGAACAGTACGGATCAGGACATGGCTACATGTCGCACATAAGCCGGGTCACAAAAACAACGTGGCTTCAGTATAGTGGCCATATTAGAGTCTTGTACATTGATGAAAATTGTGTGAGACCACATTGGGGTCCATGATGCGTTTGACCCCCATCAAATCGTCAAAACCATTTCTGACATTTGTGCATCTCTTAAAGAGTGGTGTGGTGCAGTGGGCTAGGCCTCTGTGTCTGTGATCACAAGGTTGCTGGTTCAAGCTTGGCCTTGGTAGAATAGTCACATGTCTGTAGGCCTATGATTCCAAGCCTGTTCCTACCTGTATGGAAACAAGATGGAGAAAAGAATGGTTTTCCCACAAAGATTATAAAGTACCATTTTTCTATTCTACTTTATGAATATTGTGTTATATTGCGCATATATTACTATGTATGTATGCATAATCACCACTGTGAAAATGTGTTTTTTTATACCTTACTAATTGGAAGTGCTTACAGATCCCTGTTGCTCTGTAAACTGGGACAGAAGCCTCGAGAGCCGATGGGGGTGACGGTGGGACAGTGCCATCTCTGCTAATGTATAAAACTCCCTACTGGGTCCTGCTGTCCTGGACTCAGTACCGCTGAACTTTGAAACGTGAGCTAAGGATCCCGCTGAGGCCCCGGAGACTTGGACGTGCTGATCAGGAACACGATAGCTGAGTGCAACTTGCAGAACCGCGTGGCGGGCTGCACAATTAGCCGCTCTCTGCAAATCCCGTAACTGAGGGGTCACGCTCTCAGCCCTGGAGGGGAGTAATATGCCAGAGTCTCTCATTACCGTAGACGTGTCAGGATCACTGCTTCCAGTAGTGTACACAGCAACTCTTCGGTTAGCGACCATTTGCAAATATCACGGTGATAAAAAAAAAGAATAATCGTGTTCCGGCAAATGCATACATTTACGACCAAATTTTGTACGCCCGAGTGACAGCACACGCCGGAGTGAGAGAGATCTTTGAAGTAGAACATATAAAATGTTGTTGAAAATGAACGAAAAAAGAAACTGAGTATGGAAGGCTGAAGCAGTCGGAAGTACAGTCACAGTCACGCCTAGGCTACCGTGATTTTCATGAAACAGGACTTGGTTGCCAAGCGAGGAGTGGTTATATAGGTCATGCGGGTCCAACAGATGTGAATATGCTATTAGGTGTGCATACAAGGTCTTAAGACTTACATTTATCAAGGTACTTTATTACACCGTGGTCTTGCGAAATACTGACCAGCCCACACCACTTTCTCCATTGGAGAAATGAAGTTATGTGTCGCACATTTTTAGATCTAATTTACTTCCTGATCTTTGCGATGTTTCCTGTGAATTTGTCAAAAACAACGGCAAAATTATACAGCTTCACAAGCTGTAAACTATTCTTCTGCTTATAAACCATATTTATAATATATAATATTAATCGTTGATTTGTCGATCAATTTGTAGTTAACTTCGCTTTGCCGTTTCGATTTTCTTTATTATTATTTGTTTTATGTTGAGATTAACAAGGCATTTGGACAGACAGCATCTCAAAACAGCAGGTGCCGCAATGGTCAGCATAAACCGCCACGCCCTGTACATTAAAATCTCCCAGCATCTTTGCAGACAGATATTCTCAGGTTGTTCTCACAGATATGGCCGACACACAGTGAAGTGACAGTTACAACAATGAAAGTGACATTTTGGTAGATGACTGGCTTGGCAGCTGCAGTCACTCACCTCTATGTCACCTTGTTTCAGTGTTCAGATCAAGTGTTTCATCTCTTTCACAAGGCTTGGGTAAAAGCGCCCCCTAGAGGCAACTTTCTGCTCAAATTCCAGAGAACTGAGGCTGTGAAACCCACTGTAGGTAAGATTACTGTGCACTGGCAGCCACTGCCTTCCCACAAGCCACTGTAGCAGAAAGACTACAGTTATGTCACCATAAATTTCAAAGGTTCATTTCTCCCTCATTAAGAGTATCTACGGTACATTTTGTTTTTATGTGTTAATATTAATATTCATTAGCAATTAGCCATTCTTTGTCTTACAGCAGGATCTCATTGTTTTAAATCCATAACCCAAATATAATAATTTGGGAAAAATGGGTTCAGGCAGGAAAAAACATGGTAAAGTACAGCCTGTCTGGTTTCTATCCTCATTTTGTTAATTTCTGCTCATAGCTCTAAGTGAACATAGCTGGAAAATGTAAGACAAATATATTATTCATTTCAGGACAAGTCTAGAGGATTCGGCATAGATAAAGTAGTTTTGTCAATAATGCAGATCACCATTTTAAATACTGTTAGCTTCTCCCTGTCCACTGCTAGCTAACCCACTGTAAGTCGCTCCTTCTGACATTACATACTGCCACATCCTCTTTTAACCGACCGGACCACAGTTCCATCTAGTGGTGGGAAAGAAATTAACCTGAATAGATCTCATTAAACATTAATATGCATATAAATAGGTAAAATGATCAATTTATAATCGTCTACTTGAATAAATGCATCAGCTACCCTAACTTCGACATAAATACCCACAAATGAATGTATCTGTCAAGCTCTAAACAGAAAGAAAGGTTAACAAGATGCATACAAACGTAACAAACTATCCACCTGCAGCTACAGAATAACAGCAATAGATTGTGGCTTTTGAAGGTGGCAGTCATTTACAATGAGTCTTCTATTGTACAATGTTACCATCATACAAAGACTTCTCAGATCCTGTAAGAAGAAACAGAGTGACAGCAGTTGAGGACCAACATTAGTTAAATTCAGCAGACAGAGTAGAAAGCAGAGCATTTATGCTAGTTCTCAGGTCGCTCTGTGGTCTCCGGCCTTGTGACATCAGTCACCCCAGGGGGACCAAAATGCCACCGATATACAAAAATAATGATTCAGGTTGTATCCACTCAGTTTTATCAGGACTAGATGTTAGACATCAATGTGAAGAAGATGGGATGCTCAGTTCTTAAACATGGCATCTTCCATCTCTACAAAAATAACCCACGTTACAGAAGCCCGATGATTCCAAAGAAGGTGTCCTCTCCAGAGAGAGAGATGTTTGCAGTCTGGCGAGGGATCAACAGCTCCACCCGGTCCCCAGCCTCCAGCTTCACTACCCCTGGAGAGACACAACCAGAGGAGTAAATTATGGTACCTCACTTGCTCCCTAAACCCAGTGCTGCCCAAACATGGCTAACCAGGGCACCAGGAGATGAGCTGGTTGCCATTGAGCAAAACCCTTAACCTCCAAACACTCCAAGGGACTGTCTGACCCAGGTTTCTCAAAAACGTAGGCCACTTTGGGGAAAAAACAATAGCGAAACTAATTCAGTGAAAATATTTTTTAAAAGACCCACAGGTATAATGGATTAGGAAATGGGAGGCTTGGCGGCAGTGAGTTTTATTAATCATACTGGGAGAAGCGGACTCCATAATCTGGCTGATGGGAAAATACCTGCTGTGTAACAGGTGTTGTAGGGAAAGTCTTGGTTCATGTTCTTGATGCAGCGGAATAAAGGGATTTTCTGTAGGTTGTCTCCAACGATTTCTTGCTTTATTTGGTTGATGACATGGCCCATCGCAAAGGTCTTATCCATGTAATAAACCTGGCATAAACATAAGGCTTTATCTATCTCCAGCTTACATAATAAAAAGTAATAAAAAGCAACTGCATAATTATAATGACATAATAAAAAAAGGCATAAAAATAATTACATTCAAGTAATGAAAGTAAGGGTGCGTCAAAGGATTTTTAAGGATGATGGAAAAAAAACTAAAAGATTATTGGATGCCACTGAAAAAGTGTTTTTTCACTAATATCGTTTTTTACAGATGGAGGAAACCCATGTGGTGGTTAAGAACCAAGCATCCTGTCTTCTTCACATTGATCTTTGAACTTACTGAGCTAGTTATTATTTAATTGTGTAGCCAATGCTTTTATCAAAACAAGTTGCAGCCTGATTCATTTATAGACCCAGATTTTTCCAGCAGAAATGTGGGTGTATGTGACTTCCAAAGGCAAAAAGGAATGGGCAACAGGTCACAGCTCAGTGTCTTTAATCATTATAATAAAACATGTAGGTTAGTAGAACACATAACCTATAATAAAATATCCCTTTTGTTGGGTTACTGAATAGGGGCTTCTATTTCTCTAAGTCCTTCCATATCTTTTATTGATCTTTGCACTTTGTGGGTCTGGCTCATAGATTTTATACTGCATAATACAGGTGGGTCAAAGGAATATCAGCGCCGCCCTAGAGGTGACGTGGGAGAGCCACAGCACTGAAGTGTTACGCTAAATTCAAGCCAGGAGTGGTTAGCAAAACTGAGGTGCAGATTGAAGGGAATTTACAGTAATCTGCTGGTGCATGTGACAGAATGACACCTTGAGCCCCATTGTGACAAGTCCCTTTAGAGACTGTAAATATGAATATAAATGCACTTCTTTTTCACAGTTAGATTTGCACTGTTGGTTTGAGCTAAATGTAGCTCTGTAGGGTGTTGGCATGTGTGTGGAAACAATAAACAGGAGCCTACCTGGCCGTAGACGAAGTACAGCCCCCCCTCTATTACCCGGATGGTGTTTTCGTCCTCCATCAAGGTGTCGCCCCTCCTCAGGCCAACTAGCCATGGAATAGCAGTGTTTGTGTGGTCTGAAATGTGTGGGCACACCATGAACAGCTTCCCACAAGCTCAGCACAGTGCAGAGAAGACACACCTTATCTCTAAAGCTGACAACCCTATATTATATGCCTGTGTGCATGTGTGTGTGTGTGTGTACATATACTGTACAGGGATTGGACAATGATACCAAAACAGTCTTTAAGGTTTCACGCCTATAATTGGGCAGCCTGGTGGTCAGTCTTCACTGATGGCACATCAGTAAGAGCAAAGTGTGAAGGCTGAATTAGCAGCTGTACATAAAATATTGCAATCCACACAACATAATGAGAGACATATCAGAGATCAGAGTTCGAAAGAGGACAAATTGTTGGTGCACGTCTCGCTGGCGCATCTGTAACCAGGACAGCAAGTCTTTGTGGTGTATTGAGAGCCACGGTATCCAGGGTAATGTCGGCCTAGCACCACGAAGGACGGACCACATCCAACAGGAGTAACTGTGGATGCAAGAGGAAGCTGTCTGACAGGGATGCCCGGGCACTGACCCAGATTGTACCCAAGAAAACATAAAACCACAGCTGCCCAATTCATCGGAGAATTAAATGTGCACATCGACTCCTGATTCCAACAAAACTGTCCATCAGGAGCTCCACAGAGTCAATATTCATGATCGCGCTGCTATAACCAAACCTTTGGTCACTTCTGCTGATGCCAACCGCTGGTTTCAATGGTGCCAACGGCGCAAATTTTGAGCTGTGGACGATGTGAAACGTATTGTTCTCGGAGTCAATTCAATTCAATTTTATTTGTGTAGAGCATTTTCACAACAAAACACTTTACATTATCTGTGCCCAAAGCCCCCAGTGAGCAAGCCAGAGGCGATAGCGGCAAGGAAAAACTCGCTAGAAGGAAGAAACCTTTGGAGGAACCAACAAAGATACACAGCCATGGTCAGAAGCCATAAGCACATCATTTCTTCCTCTAATTAAAGCTGTTTTTGTGCTATGGTTTGATCTAAAGCCAGACTGATATTCATTAGCATTCTTTTTATTTAGGAAAGAAGACAGCTGATGAACATCTTTTTCATGTTGTCGTGAGTCCACCTTCGCTGTCTTGCACACATTTGGGAGAGCTACAGTGTGGAGAAGGTCCAAAGAGGCTTACTACCTGGACTGTTGTGTGCCCAGAATGCAGCACGGGGGTGGGTCAGTGATGGTTTGGGCTGCAATATCATGGCATTCCTTAGGCCTACTACTGCCTGCACAGTCACCAGGAATGAATATTATTGAGCCACTTTGGAATGTTTTGGAGGAGTGAGTCATGAAACGTTTTACTCCACCAGCATCAAACAGTGACCTGGCCACTGATCTACAAGAGGAATGGCTCAAAATCCCTCCGGTCACTGAGCAGGACCTGTATCCGTCATTCCCAGGACAAACTGATGCTGTATTGGCCACAAACCTAGTGTATCAGTTTCATTATCCAACCCCTGTATGTGGGACCTCCTTAATGGGAGATGGAAAACCATCCCAGGAGGCCATCTCATGAAATTGGTGTAGAGGAGACAGTAGGGTCAGCCAGTCCCTGGTGCAACTGGGGTTAAAGGCCTTGCTCAAGGGCCCTGTGGTCGCATCACTCCACTGACCACAGAATTTGAACAGACAATGTTCTGATTCCCAACCCACAGAGCTGTAGCCGAAGAAATTCATATTTTTTTGTTTAATACTTTTTGAGTCAGTGCATAATTCCATACATGTTATTTTATAGTTTTGATGTCTTTATAATTATTTTAAAATGTACAAAATGGTATAAATAAACTTTGTATTTGTAAGTGTGTCTACACACCCACGCACACAGAGCACTGTGCGAAAGTCTTAGGCAGTCAAAGAAAATGATGTTTAAATTATCTAAGACTAACTTACTTGAGTTGCATAACTAATTAAGTTAATTAATTAATTGAGCTGGTGGTGAAATTTTAGAAATAGCCTACATGGAATGGCTGGGGTGCCCATGACAGGATTGGGAACTGGTGGTGTTCATCTAGGCATCCAACAAGATATCAGTAACGTTTTGAGGAACAGAAGAAATTCTTCATAGTTCTTATTTTGTCGCTGGTCTTTTGCATATGTTCTAATATTACATTGTGTTTTTAAGTGAATATACAATTACTAACCAGATAAAAAGCCTAATACTAATAACTGCCTAAAACTTTTACACAGTACTGTATATTCATGCTTCTCATTAAAAGTCACTTTGCTATGCGTTCCCACAGTGCACTTGGGTTTGTGTTAACACATGATTGCCACTTAGAGCTATATTTGTCTCTTGAATCATCTACAATTAGTTATTCTACACTACATCACACCGATTACTGGAAAGATGGTGAGTAATGTATTTCCCCCAGTCTTTACAGTCAGGTGGTTACCTTTTAGAGTGCAGCTTCTCTGGCTATCTGCTATCATCTGCAAGCAAGGCTGAAACACTGGGGAGGGAAAAGGACTCCTTTCAGAACAGAATAAAGTTATATCATGACACCCATCATGGTATCTACAGAAACAATTCCACACAAATCTCACTGTCTGTTCTCAGAATTTCCCTGTGGGCTGGTACTGCACAGGGGGAAGTGAGAATGATTGCAGGGGCCACAAAAATTTGGAATATAATTTCATTGGTCTGCGGTGGGGGCCCGACATGATAAGCTTTCATGGGATCAAACATCTCTAGCAGCACCTTTGCTGCACAGTCAAGTTAAGAACCTCTCACATTGTGACAGTCAAACTGAGAAAATGACACAACTTTCCATTGGTACAATATGAAACTGAGCAAATACTTTCTGATGCATTGGGGGTGGTTGCATGGCACTGACCACTCAGGGCCTGCAGGTTCGAATCCAACATCCAGCTCTGCATGATCTCTGGGTGGAACTTTTCTTGACAATCATTCATACCAGGTAGTTCCTGCCATCACAGTTCTCCCATTTCCTTTCACACGCTCCTCTGTTGTCTATATGATTTTCAACGATACTGTAAGCCTGTTACTAATGCAGACCAATATTCCATCAGCAAGACAACCTCAAACAGGAAACGCAGACATGGCTCAGACACATTTCACACTAGATAGCCCGACACCCACAATATTCACACTACAAAAATATTCTTACATCTACAAAAAACTGAGCAACCAACTTTCAAGTCAGGTGGAAACTTTGACTGTTCGCTCTTGTACTGGCATTTAAATTGCAAACGCTACCTTTGAAACACACAACATTGCCTGTAGATAACAACAAGCCTCCTTCCTTAGACATTGCTAGACAGCGATGGTCAGCGGGGCCCTCGGCCATGCCTTGGACCAGCCACACATTTACCTGGTTTCTCCAAGACTATCCTTGTGCCCCGCTCCTTTGTCTTTGGGATTTCCATAGTAGGCCTTGCTTCGTGTGGACTGGGGGAGTGCTGCGGACCACAGTTGAAGAAGTTTATTTCCAGACTGCACAAGAGGCAAAGAGGCACGTTCAGGTGTCAGGATATAATTTGGAAAATTGTTCAGTTTTAAGTTTAATCCTAAAAGTCCCATCAAACAAACTAGAGAAGAACATTGAGGAGTTATTTGGGTACAAAAGTATCGCTACCCTGCTAGTGAGATAAATGGTTTTAGGTTTGGTTTGAGGTGTTTATTTTCAGTAAACAGCTACAAAAACTGCAAAGCACAATCATCCTCCCTAAAGTCTCTCCACAGTGGTAGAAAATCAAGCAAAGCAAAAGAGGATGAAGCCCGAGTTGAATCTGTGGTGGATGAGAACCGCAGGAAGTGGTGACCTACCCACTGTCCATCCAATAACATCTCGACGTTGCCTGCCTGCTGTTGATGGCTGTTTTTTTCCCAGGACAAATGGGAGCGCAGAACAGTCACCTCAGCCTTCAAGGCCAAGGTGTAGTAGAGTGAGATGGCAGCCAGAAAGAAAGACGCGAAGGCTGCCAGGCCCATGGCCAAAGCTGTCCGGGAGTTTCCCCCTTGCCGCGACTCGGGGCCCCCTGGGGCCACATCGTAACCAGGATTTGTAAGCATGGCGGGTCGCTTTCCACGGGGCGAGCGGGACCACAGCTCACCCTGCGTGCTGCTGTCGAGATGACTAGCCGTGAGGAAGAGAAAACTTCTCTCGATTCTGCATATAGCATGCGGAGTTGCACACTTCCTGTCTGACTGTTCAGCAAATTGCGTAAGCGCATTGATCGTGTAATTATTTAATTTTGACTGAATGATCTTAATATCATACGTAAGCTTGAGATCAGAGATTGCAAATGTGCGAAAGATCAGGCAGTTCCTAGAAATACATGAAATTCACTTTTAGGCTAAAACACTCTCTTCGATCTTATTATCCCACTGCTCCTCCCAGTGATGGTCACTGTTTGTTCTATGTGAATATGCACTATTCATGATTAAATAATGAATATAAACATGTCAGACTAAACAGTAAAAAAACTGAATCTGCATGCTCAAAGATTTTAAAAAGAAGAAAAAAACTAAACATTGGCCTGAAATAATCATCAATGTTATTATTTTAATTTAAGTAATTATTTTAGTGGTGGTCATCCACTAGCACCACTGTTAAAGATAAGTGTCAGTGTTAATCTGACCTGTGAATCGCATAGGTTTTGCTCCATATTAGTCCTTTCAACTCTATCCATTTTGACGTTTTTCTATCCCTTTTATTTTAAGCTTATTTCATGGAATGTACATGGGTTTGCCTCATGTGAGGTATGTTTTTATTTTCACCACATTCTGTTCTACTCAGATATGTCATAACTTGATGTGTAAATGCTGACAGTCTTGATACCATCCTTTTTATGAGATACAAAACTACATACGCATATTGAGGTTTCTCAATTTTTAGTCTCATCTAACATAAAAATTTGCAGGCAATACAACTATAATCTTAATGTTAAGATTAGAGACTATGATGTGGGAATGCAGGGGTTTCCTTGGGGATCTTTCTGTGGCTTAGTATTGTGAGGGAATACATGATTAGTGCCAGGAGGAAATTAATATCTTTGTTTATTCATCTTTTTGGTTACCTGTTGAAGTTATCTGATAGACATTTATTAACTTTATAACATTTGAAAGAAACTGAAAATAGAAAAGTATTGCTTAGTTTATGATCCACTGCATAAACATAACAGTTTTAGAGTCTAATACTGAATGTTTATTGCTATCGTTTTCCGCCTACATACGCTGATTGGTGAAATTTGAGAATGAAACTTTTAGTTGGCATTTTAGTCTCAAACAAACCAACGCTGCAGCACGTCATTGTGTTTACATGTAGGAGGTGTTCCAATTACAGAATGGGCGCATTTATTTCCACTGTTTTGACTGAGCTCGACGTGAAACATACATATACAAACTTCTGTGAATAAGTATTAGGAAAATATCAAGTAATTGTCTTCGTTTTGTTGTTATTTCTAGTAGAACCCTCCCCTTGTTTATAGGATAATACATAAATTATGAATTTCCTCAGAAGGGTAGTACGTGGATCATTGCGGAAGCGAATGTGCGCTTTACCGTCTAGTATGAATAATATCGGTGTTTCATGGATTATCAGGGGTGCGTTTTGGCGAAAATATTTCAAATATATGCCTCACTGCGCACATGATTACTGTAGAATAGTTTAGCACACAGCGTTGCAACTTGGCCGACCGGATCGAGTACGTTCTCTCGATTCCAACAATATGCGATTCATGTCTGCGCGTTATACCTATTGAAAGCCACGAGCCCAAAATGAATGGGTGCGACAATCAGCGCATTTTGCGTTTGTCGGGTACTAACGGTTAATGCGACCCAATACCGGGGCGTAGGGTGAAATGACCGTACGTAATGGAACATGACAGTACTGCTTCCCGCTTGTCAAACCAAAGGTGTTATAAACCAGGCACAACAAATTGTAATTATCTTAATCAATAAATCATTCGTGTCGCGCACTGAAGAGCATTTCAAACATAAGTAATTGCTATTTGTACATAGTTTCAAAATGTTATTCTATTTTGTTAGTATGGAACACACAGCAGACTAGGCAACAGATGCACCTTGGCAGTGTTGCACAACGGAACATAAAGCGTGTAACCATTAATTTATGTATTTCCGCGTTCACCGGAAATAAGATTCGTAATATTTGCTAACATCAGCGTACGTAAATATAACGCCTTGAATTCAGCAGCTGCGTTCTTCGAGGGAGTATGCCTCCGCATAGCCTTTGTAGGCAATGTTAATCCTTCGAAGGTTCGCGCAATGAATCTTGGGATTTCGGCATAAGAATAACGCGTTTCTAAGCTGCCTTTGAAGGAGCCATCGAAGTGGGACAGCCTTGTCGCGCCGCTGTGACGTATCGGACTTCGAATCCAACCTTAGAAGGATGCAGCCCCTGAATTGAGCCAGTGTGTCATTTCGCAGCGGTGTGTGTTGAGTGTTAAATATAAACAGTGTTTTATGGTCCCATTTATAAATTGACATCGTAGTATATAGGCATATATACATATATGTCATTCAAATAGTTATCAATTTTATACTATATCCCACATCGTTGTAAAAATACACAAGAAACCCGGAGAAAACGGCTTTAAAAATAAGATTTTATCCTTTAAAAATTTCGATGCTTAGCACCAAAAATAAACCCGGCTTCTGTGCCGTTTTAAAGGAATAAATATTTCTCAGACTGAAGAATCGTAGAGATATGCATGTCTTTTGTCACTTGAGAAGAAATCGCTCTTTTTTTCTTTTCTGTGAACACTACTGATTCACGTTACCAATAGAAAATATTCTGTCTCGAATAAACGTCGAAGTGTGTGTACTCGCATATTAAATGATTTCTGCCTGTCCGTCTGCATCTTCGCTTTTTCGTATTAACAGGGCTGTGCTCCGAATTGTAGGAGACGGTCACTTAGTTTCCATCCCTTATTGTAGGTCTAATAAATTAAGTAGCGATCTATGAGGAATAGGGTAATAGCATTTAACCTCCAAATATGGGAGCATCCTGCCTCCCCCCAGTTTTATCTTTAAGGCGAAGAGTGAGTAAGGCGTAGTGCTGAAACCTCTAAAACATTTACGACACTAGCAGCTGACGTTAGGGATTGCATTTGAGATGAACTTTATACCAAACAAACATATATTGGTGCTGGTTTTATGTGCTGGCGTCACTCCTGTTGTAGTGCAAAATTCTGGTAAAATCATTCAACCCGCTTGTGGACATTACAGAGAAGTCCCCTGTCACTCGTGTGTGAGTGTGAGCCAGTAAATATATATTCACAAATGTCACAAATAAATCCAGCCAAATCAAATTGCTCTGAGAACTCTCTGAAATGAGATGAAAGATTCCTGACCTTCTTGTGGCTGGTAGCTTTTACGGCCACCTAAGTGAGTCTATGTTTCAAAATATAAGGTTGTGCAGTTTCCTTCCAATGACGACCTCTTGGGGGTGCTCAATGACCATAAGCTAGCCGAGCTGGCACTCAGACATCACTATCACTGATCTCAGGTTGATAAACGTCTGGTTCATATGGGGCTCCCCCAGCACAGAGGTCAAATTGTTTGACATCACCTTACACCAGTGTTTCCCAATCCAGTCCTCGGGGACAGGCAGGCAGTCCACGTTTTAGCTCCTGGTAGAGAGCTGGAAGGGAAAATGTGGACTGTCTAGCAAGGAGCTGGGATGGATCAAAAACGTTGACTGTCTGTGGGTCCCTGGGGACTGGCCTGGGAAACATTGCCTTACACTAAACTTTCAGCTGCTTTTTTGTGCGTGTGGCTGGAATGCTGTGCTATTTATTATTAAAGAAGCTCAAGTGCCTAGATTACAGATCTGTATCACACACCAGCTGTGAGACAGACATACGGATGACGACACATGGCTTCCATCACACTGACGTTTCATCCCTTCTGCTGACTCTCTCACGCCACGTTATGGACAAAGGCATTGAGGTCAGATTCAATACATTTAGACTGAAAGCAGTGTAGATCGGGTAAGTAACATCAGCTGGCCCTCACATGGGTCCATTTAGCAATGCTGTCACATGCACTCGATTTTCTCTAGACAGGAAGGCTAATTGGATTAACAAATGAATCAATAAATCAAACCTGATTTAATGTCCAAAACAAAGCAAGGGCCAGCACAGACTTGTGGGAAGACATGGATACCATGGATTACAATTAACCAATGGCACGGCAGATTGCTTAGGAAATGAAATAGCAGCATTATAGTCGAAGGAAAGGGGCCACAAACGAAATTAAAGCATTAGCATGAAATACAACTAGTGACAGAGAAGTCTAAATGTAATCATTGTGGCACATCTCTAGGGATTGGGGTTCCCTGGGGTGGCAGACTTGGGGTGAGGGAATAAGAGGATCAGAGTAGCTGTCCTTGGTGGGAGAAACTGTGGCAGGGAAGGAGGAGGAGCCTCGTGTCAGAGAGGCAGCTACCCCAAGAGATCCAGGTGAAAATGACAGTATACACAGGAATGGGAAAGGGCAAGAGAGAAATGGGATTCAGACAAACAGAGAGGACCCTTCACTGTGCAACCTGACTACCGGGGAGTCACGCAAAATGTGTGACTCTGCACGGTGACCGTGCCGTTTCAGTACAGAGGAGTATCGGTGAGCTGTGTCAGAGCAGGTGTCACACATGTGACTGTGCCGTTTCAGTGTAGAGGAATACCGGTGAGCTGTGTCAGAGCAGGTGCCACACATGTGACTGTGCACTGTAACTGCCATTACAGTGTAGAGGAGTACCAGTGAGCTGTGTCTGACCAGGTGTCAAACGTGTGACTGTGCACAGTGACTCTGCCGTTTTAGTGTAGAGGAGTACCGGTGAGCTGTGTCAGAGCAGGTGTCACACGTGTGACTGCGCTCAGTGACTGTGCCGTTTCAGTGTAGAGGAGTACCGGTGAGCTGTGTCAGAGCAGGTGTCACACGTGTGACTGTGCTCAGTGACTGTGCCGTTTCAGTGTAGAGGAGTACCGGTGAGCTGTGTCAGAGCAGGTGTCACACGTGTGACTGTG
>JAODLD010000001.1:44324420-44337308 GCA_026781065.1 Mormyrops boulengeri
CCCCCCCCCCCCCCCCCCCCCCCCCCCCCCCCCCCCCCCCCCCCCCCCCCCCCCCCCCCCCCCCCCCCGGGGGGGCCGGGGCGGGGGTTGGGAATGGGTTCAGCTCCTAGCAATGGGGTGAGGCAAGGTTTCAGACACAGAGATTCAGAGGCAGAAGGGGTTTCAAACACATACTGTAGATTCAGAGGCAGAAGGGGTTTCAGACACAGATTCAGAGGCAGAAGGGGTTTCAGACACAGAGGTGCAGGGGCATAGGGAGTTTCACGCACAGAGATTCAGAGGCAGAAGGGGTTTCCAGTTGTGAAATCGAATAATTTATACATGGATTTTATGTGCTAACTAAGAAATTGTGCAAAGCTGAGCGATCGTTCACCTCTTCAAAACATCCATACATTGCATTCCATTACATTGATGTTTTAGGCTCCCAAAACACATGTGAGGACAGAGATCCCATTGGCTCTGACCTCATGTGGCCATTATGTGCAGAGAGCATCACTGCTGCTGTGGTAAAACCGTTTCCCACTCAATCAATGCAGGTCACGTCACTGACATCCTGTCATGTGATACCATATGATATTCTGTCTGATCATTTCTCCCTTTCTCTCAGGAGGGGGCAGAGCACGGCCTGCATGTTCCTGAGTGCCTCCCCCTAAATTCCACAGCACTGCCTAGGACAGCAGGAGGTGGTAAACCTGACGGCTGCTAGTTCAGCTTTGGGAGTCTTAAGAGGGTCCTGCTGTTTTACTTTGGAGCTTCGACTAGCTTTAAAAACCAAGCAATCCCATGAAATCCTGAAGAAAGGTCCAGGCTGAGCTTCCAGCTGATTCTGGTATCACCTCTCTGTTAACAGAGCTCTCTAGGAAGTTGGCAGGAAATTAGAACGTTGTCACAAAGGAAATGACATCATACGCCTCCTAAACGAGAATAACTGGGCCTTCAGTAAATAAAGAAAGCAGCGACAGACGCATGGGCACCTCAAATCGGTCGTCCTGGTTTTAACGTTGTGCTGATGGCCTTCCTCCTGGCCCTCCGATGAGCTGACAGAGCCAAGAACGAAGAAGCAGGCGGGCAGGAGAGTGTGGTGCCACGAGGATCTTCTCCTCTGGACACAGGGGAGATCAGGGGTGTAAATCACATGTAAGGGCGCCTAACTCATTAGGGTGCACCGATAATTGTCCAATTAAAACGTGCATGTTGGTCCAGACGCCTCCCCAGCCGAGACCTCATTTCTTTTCTGTTTCTATGATGCTGCAATTAAGTTCCTTTTTCTTTTTTTTCCTCAAAGTTTTAAAAGTTGTTTTGGGGGAGTTAAAAATACAATGTGAGGTGATAATATGACTGCCGGGTGATGAGTCCTTTTGTTTCTGTGCAGCAATCTCAGTGTTTAAATATAGACATGAGCTTCCAGCTGGGACCATGTGCAGCCTCTCGCTGAGTCATGTGCACTAGCATGTAAGTTCCCTTCGTGACCTTGTGACCTGATGTCTGTAATGCTCTGGCTTTCTAACTGAAAGGTCATAAGATGAATATAAGATTCAAGTCCCAAGCTGTAAGACACTCATTAAAAACTCTGGGATTTGGTCATCCATCCATTATCCATCTATTCATTCATCTATCCATCCATACGTCCATCATCCACTCATCTATTCATCTATCTTTAATAACTGTTTATACAGCGTACACTAGTAGTGCACCTATATTGATCAAGTCAGGTCAGGTCAGGTTGGGGAGCACGCGCTGATGCAGCTCGCCGCCGCACCCACCACATGACGAAACACCTCGGGATCCTGGCTGGCGACCCCCCAGGCAGACGCACGGTCCAGTCCGGAAATGGCCATCAATCTGCCGCAGCCAGGTGTTACGTGGGCGTCCCCTTGGCCTGGTTCAGTCGATCGCGTCCTCAGCAATGAGGATCCTGCGAGCCAGATCATCCTCAGGGAAACGCACAGATATATTTTTGTCTGATATTGCCGATAGCGATAACCAGCTAACGTCTGAGCTACACAAATCTACTTGGTGTTGTTACTTCATAAGATCTGCTGAATGTGTGTAGAGACCAGATGATACAATGCAGGCAGCGAAGTAACGCTGACATGCGAGAGTGTAGAGAGGTTCTACGTGCCTGATGATTCTACAAAATCCCTCATCCTCCACTATGGGAAGTAGATGATCATACACTATGATCATCGGCATTAATTTAGTAGATGTGTCTTTAGCTGTGTTGCTTCTAACTATGAATATCGACTACAGCCTCAATATTGAACAGCAATATTGACCAAGAATGACACATTGGACAATACGAATGTCATGGTTTTTCGCAACATCAGCCAATACCGATATGTTAACCAATATGTCATGCATCTCTATCCTCGAGTCCTACAGCGTCTTCCAAATAACCCTTTCTGAGGAAATCTTGTCACGTGACTTGCCTACGGCCAAGTGAAAGGTGAACCTGCCCCCTGTACATCGAGTCCCATATCGTCAGATAGTGTCAAGGTGGCTGGTCCAGCTGTCTTGCTTGACTACCTCTATGCCACTTCCTGTGGCAGTGGGGGATCATACAGTGTCTGAAGAGAGGCACTCTTTTTAGGAATTGGCAACTTCAGTGGAAGGAGCTTCTCATGACCCAGGAAGTGAATTATGGGAAAAAACACTCACACTGTATAGGGCAGGCAGAAGGAGACAGGTTCGGATCAGTGCTGCTTCCTCCCCGGAGACCAGCATCACCCTCCTGCTGCCGCTCTCCTGTCAGAGGCTCCTCGCGTGTGTCTCCTCTGGTCAGATGACAGCTACGAAGCAAAAAAGAGACAAGAAAAGCAGATTTCCATGACAGCTCTGGTCCAGTTGTTGGCTGAATGGAGACGTTTTCATGTATGAAGCTCTGAGGCTTCTGTGGAAATGTAGAAACCTTTAAAGCAGAAGAATACGTCCTGAGCCTAGGGCGAGGCTGTTCTGGAGCCACATCGGCCCTAATTAATTAATTATAGTGTCATTGTAATGGACGCTTATTAATTTGGGGGTGGGGGGCAGCTCCTTTATTCACTGCAGCCATTTTAGTGAAGGTAAAGCTCAGTCTCCTGTTTGTCTCGAAGCCTCTTGACAGCTCACGCCGTATCAGCCTTCCCCAAACCCGTCTCCCGTTTGTGCCATCTCCCTGTGTTATCCTCTCGTGCTAAAGCCTGAATGACTTTTCTTCTCATTTTACCCCCCAGTTTGCTAAAACTGGTCCCCAGTTGTAGTCCCCATTCTCTCCTGCCAAATTCACGTCGCTTCCCCAACTGCAGTGAGTTTTGCAGGATAATTCAGCTTTACAAGGTAAATCTGACCATTCTGCGGAAATGACTCTGCTTGCTATCCGACGCCATGCTGGTCCAGAGCAATCCGACCGATTATCTCAAATACCAGACCTGGCTTATTATTGAAATGTGCTAACAATGTTGAACTTTGGCTGCAGCCTCCAGTTGGTCTGGATCTCAGGCAGGGGAAGACTTGGTCTGACAGGGTCAGATTGGGTCCAGAATTTCCACTATGGACGGGGGAGAGTGGGTGCTGAGCTAACATACCATATGCTACAGTTTTTTTATGCTGAGAGATCAGCTTTGTGAGTCAGTTAAAAAGAGCAGTGACTCTGAAGCGGCCCCGAGGACACAGTGCCTCATTTGCAGTCTTACTGTTTTCTGCATTTATAGACCTTTGGTTGCCTTCCAGAGTAATAACCCGTGTTGTAGAAACGGCTTTAAATGCCTTAAACAAGGCTAATGCATCTTTAACTCAGGATCGGGGCTTTGAGGTGGTTGGGGGGGGGGATCGGGGTCACACATCACTGTCACACAGTCTCCCAGAGCAGAACCCCTAGACCCTGTCTACTCCCTAGCAGACGTGTCATTGTCACATGCATTTTGAAGCCACATGTGCTCATGCTACCTATATAAAACCTGACATATATTTCCATACAAATATATATTATTTGTGAATTCTCTACGTACTTTATCCCAGTAGTACGATTCAATTACCTTCTTTAAAAGGAGCAGGGAATTTTACTTCCTTCTGGAGAAATTACTAAGGAATGATTTGCTTGTAAAAATGCTAAGTATTAAATGTGACTGATTTATTCACACACACGCTGCGTTCAGCTCCTGAATGGCTTGTGATTTTCCTGTATTATGTCATGTGCATAATATTTTGTCATAGGCACTGCAAATGAGATGCAGAGCAGTGATTCTGATTAAAGTGACTTTGTGTTTGTTGAGCGCTTTGTTGGAGGCAGCAGCAGTGTCTTGAAGCACAATTTATGATCCACTGACCCTCCCCTGAGGCAGATGTCACCTGCCCATACTGACATTTCATTGGCCAGAAACTTTATGCGAGGTTCTGCAGCAGAGTGGGGCTGATCTACGATCATTTGTCAGACTGCAGCTGTAAGGCCCGGTTGCATGCGCCCCTCTCTGCTGCAGCACTGAAGTTGCCGAGCAAGTGCTGCCTTCTTGGTCTGTTTGGATATGCTTTTCCACTGGATCAGCCCTGGAGGCGACGTCTGGCCTGCCAGTTGTAGTAAAGCAGGACCATGTCTCGATTTGTTGAGGCTGGGGGGCTATTGTGGAAACATTGGTTCAAAAAAGCAAACATCCATGATTGAATTAATCAAACCAAGGAGATAGTTGGAGCAAGATCCAGTATACTCACCCTAGTGCAGTAATGGGTTTGAAATAGATGCCTGTAGAACCCAAGGCCTTCATACAAGTTCTGATACCAGGACCAGCACAGGGCTTTGTGTTTTTCAGCACAGTGTGGGTGACTTTCTGAGTGGGAGGACATAAGCCAACAGTTGGCATCAGTATTTTTTTTTTTCTAGAAATGTCACCGTGGGCTTGGACAATGATGTCATCTTTTTGGATCTCCTGTTTGGTGCTGTGACTGAAAAGTTGCCAATCTCCGCCACGCTATACATAACAGGAAAATAAACATAAATAAACACTTTGAAAGTGTGCAAACATATGCAGAACCAGCAAAAAAGTTGGTTTCAAAAGGGCTGTGGGCCTTTGGGAAAACGGTCTTTGGCAGAATTCAGTTGTGTTATTATCTGAAAGAGATCAGCCTTTCTGGTTCATGGTCATATGAAAGTCAGACTGTCAGTCTTGTCATTTTCTCAGAAACCATTTTGCAGACGATGCCAATGAATCCAAGGCAATAAAGCTTTATAAATAAAAAAAGCTCCACCAACTTCCAACTTTACTGGTTCAAATCTTAAAATCAAGTCTTCAAATCATAAAATAATGTTTTATTCTGTGGCTTATGTATGCATGGAAATATAGAGAATGATGACATGAAATATTTAAAAAGAGTTTATTTAAATAATGAACAGTATGGTCTGGCATTGGCTGAGGTTTTCTTAATTCCCAAAAGCTACATTTACTTGCCCTAAGATTTTCTGAGCGTGACATCACTGACTGCAGTAAAAAGCGGTTTTTGACCCTTAATGGTTCCACTTTGAGCTACAGGGGCTTTCTCCTCTAATTTGTTAATGGGGACAAGGTACCTAGGACTGGCAAAGGGTAGATAAGGCTCAATAATCCACAAATCCAGGACCACTGATCATGGCGGGATAAAGGCCGATGTGCTGAAAGCTGCCATCCGTAAATGGGAAAGACAGAAGGGTCAGAACCCAAAAAGGAAAAGGAAGAGGGGGAAAAACAGAATGGTCAGAACCCAAAAAGGGAAAGGAAGAGGGGGAAAGACAGGAGGGTCAGAACCCAAAAAGGGAAAGGAAGAGGGGGAAAGACAGGAGGATGAGAACCCAAAAAGGGAAAGGAAGAGGGGGAAATACAGGAGGGTGAGAATGCAGAAAGGGAAAGGAAGAGGCTGAAAGAGAGAAGTGTCAGAACCTAGAAAAGGAAAGGGAAGGAGGAAAAACAGGAGGGTCAGAACCCAGAAAGGGAGAGGAAGGGTCGAAAGACTGGAGGGTCAGAACCCAGAAGGGGAAAGACAGGAGGGAGAAAGATAGGAGGGTCAGAACCCAGAAATGGAGAGGAAGAGGGAAAGACAGGAGGGTCACAATGCCAAAAGAGCCAAGACAGTGTATCCTTGTTTTATCAGGTGACAATTCTGAGTGACAGATTTTTACATCATAACCATACCAAATACTGCAAGCATTTCACCTTAGCCAAACAAATGGCAGAAAAAGTGTGTAGGTATGTAGATGTGAAGATTTGGAGAGAGAATAAGGATCGTTTTCACACTGTGGTGCAGGAATGAGGGGATCTGTGTGGGGGGAGTGGATGAGAGGGTGGAGGGAGGGGGCAGTATGCAGTAGAAGTGCCTCACAGCACGGACAGAAATGCAGTGTGAAGAGCAGCTTTCACAGACCTCCTGGAATCCCCTGTAAGCTCGCAGGCTCCAGAGACACTCAGCCAGCCGAATCTGTGACATGAACAGACATGCAGACAGTGCACTTTAGGGCATGCGGGACCCCCATCTCCATGTCGCATTTACGAGCGCCTCCAAACATGCAACTGTCTTCCTGCGTGGCTCGTTCGGGCCGCAATGCGCCAGGAGGAAAGTGACCTCTGTCAAGGTGCTGCAAAGTCTGACTGGTCTTCTGCTGCAGATGATAGTCAGATAGACGTCCCTCCAGCTGCAATATCACTCTGCTCCCTGCACCACATTCTCTCCCGATGCATTTATCATGGCGCTGTGACATTTTGGGCACAAAGCAGCAACCCGCCACATCAGAGAGGTGATCCGGACACAGGTGCTACGGCCCATGCTGACTAGATGCCATCTGCCGCCAAGCAGGTCAGCGGTGACAGAAGATGAACTACTTCAGTTAGAACGCATTTATATCTCTGTACTACTGTCTCCCCATTGGCCTTGCTTGACCATGTGACCATACTTAAAGTGCGGCACCTCACAAAGGAAAACATCAGCACAAGAGGTGTGAAGGTAGAACATATGTTTATTCAGCTTTGCTCATCTCACTTCACAAGGCTGATCGAGAGAAGGTTACTTTGACCATTTGTCAGGTCAGAGCTGAGATTGGGATGGAGATGTCCATGGATGGGCGGGGGTACGCCTCATTTCCTGTCACATGTAAGCCTTGTAGACATGATTAGACCTCCATATCTCTGACAAGTAAGATTGGGAGGTTGGCACCATGTACATCTGTGTATTTCACTGAGGTTTGATGTATATGAAGTTTCTGGAGAAACTCTTTCGATGAAAAGCGCGAAACTGGCCACCGGAAGTAGGTCATCAGACAAGGAAACTCGGTGGACAGCGTTCAGGTGGTCCTGGAAACCAGTGTGCTGTTAACGTCTTTTACCTTCAAGACCCATCAGAGTGGAGCCTGATGGCCCCCTAAATGTGGGAGATGAAGTTGGATAGCAGCCTGACATGGTCTGATAGGCAGGGCCCTTCAGAAGTTGACAGCTCTGGAGCTGGCCCATAGCAAACCTCAGGTCTTCACAGGCCGTTAGCAGCTGCTGGTCAGTGGCGAGGCCATCTCTGGTGATTAATCTGCCAGCAGAGAAGCAGAGAGAAGAGGAGAGTGATGGAGAGCAGCTCAGTTTCTGATTTCGTCATCCCAGCTTTAGAATAATTACAGTGGGACGGGCCCTGCACAGCAAGGACATGAGAAATTACGCCCATGCATTACTCCCTGGCCCTAAAAGCTTGTTGCATTAATCTGGCAGGGACTAGGGCCTCTGAGGTCAAAGCAAAGCATAGCAACCAGGGCAGAACCATAACCGAAGCCCAGGCACATGTATGTAACATAATGCGCAAGACCATGAGGCAGAGTGAGGCACTGTGTTGAAGAGTGGCCTTCAACATCATTCATTCTAGAGATGATCACAACAGAGTTGAGAGAGGGTTCAGTTTGCATGGTATTGCTGTTGGAAGTGCTTCCTGAGACAAAAGCTAACTTTTAGAACAATGTGCATGACGTCTCATTGTCCTCAATGTCTTTTTGTTAGCATATTCTCTGCTCTGGGTTTTTCTTTATGGGAAATGTGGTGTGTTGGGTTTCAATGAGATGCTTTTTATGGGTTTTTGCTTCGCCACCTGTTGTTTTCAAACTCTGACGGTCTGTCGCTAAGAGCGTTTTTGCTCCCTTTTTAATCAAGCCAAAATGGTGCTTTGTTAACGCCTGAAGGTTTCAGGTGTGCAACCATTTTCAAAAGCTGCTGTCTTGCCCATGCTGAATACCACACGTATCTGAACAAAGAAGAAGATCACTATTACTAAACTGTAGTGAGCAGAGCAGAACAGGGGGACTTTGGGATGACACAGTTCCTGTGGTAACTGCCAACCCCACCACATTCTTCTTTTTTTGGAGAAGCATCTTTATAGCTCCTGAATTGACGTGACACATTTAGTGACAGGAAGTGGGGGCATCTGGCAAGGTTTGGTGCACGAGCACAAACAGATGGATGTGACCTGTCTGCACCTTCGATCGTGACAGAAGTGTAGATCAGCTACCGACTGATTGCAGATCAGATTACAGTCACGGGCTCTGCCTCAAAGCGCCGTGTGAGACTGGCATGTTAGTCCCCTGTTTTATTCACCTTTGTACGCTGATACATCTTGCTATGCTGTCGTGTATCTCTCAGGTTGCAGTTTTTTGTCCACCTTTTTCAAAGTATCTGGTTACTCCCCCACCACTCATGTGTGGGGTGGCTGCCCGAGCATCTGCCCCTTTTGGCCAAACGATTGAAAATGCCCCCTTTCTGAGATTCTGAGTGACGATGACCGTCGGTCGTGCATAAATCACTGTGGGGAACCCCCACCCCCGAGAGCAACCACCTGCCGCTCAGAAAGTCTCTGGCCCCCCACTCTCCTAATCAAATCTCTGTGCGAGTTCAAGGCCCTGCGGCATTATGGGTTCACCTCGCCCTCAGCAGCGCATGCTGCCCGTGAGCGGACTCCACACCTGCATCCCCTATCTCCCATGAGTGGCTGCCATTCTCATTTCCTCCTTTGCACTGTTTGTGTTAGCGAGCAGCTGCCTCCAACACCCCCCTCCACCCACCTCCATGAGCCAGATCTCCGTCATGCCTGCCTCGCCACAAACAACGGTCTCAGTCGGTTTCAGATGTCACACCGAAAGGTGTGGGAATCACATGCAGCCAGTGATAGCTGCTGCCTTTGCGTCGTTATGATTAGCATCAGAGTTCAATTTGCATGTACTCAGTGGATCCCTCAGTGGATTGGTATTGCAGGTTGTACCTGCCTTATACTTTTATTGAATTAGGGCTTTTGACAGATGGATGGATGGATGAATGGATGGAAAGCAAATTAATTAAGAGATGGAGATGTCTGGAAGGCACTGTGGGAGAGGTAAATGTGCTATAATGCCGTTCTCCATCTTGGTCTGACTCCGCTAACCCCATCTCCTGGTTGTATGATGTGATGCTTCTACACTCTTAAGACCCAGCTGGTTAATTGCACCTCCCTGGCCAGGCCTCCATCCTGCAGAGCTTCCCAGCCGTGCGTTTAGGCACCTACACAAATCCCCAGAAGCCTTTCTTGCACGTGTGGCAGCTGGAACAGTTGCGCACAACCCCACAAGCTTTCTCCCTCAGCACGGTGGAGCAGTTGGCAGGACAGCGAGTGTAAACATGCAGCTCAGAGACTTGCTTGGCTTAGACTCGAGATACAGGAATGTTGTTGGTTCGTCACCTTGTGTGCAGACTTCTCAGCTCAACTGCATTCTCTTTGGCTCAAGTGTTTCATTCGTCTCAATCTGATAGTTACTAACACCAGGTCTCTCCCCCTGGTACGCTGACCGCTTTAGTCTGAAAATCTGTTTTCTTTTTTTTCGAAGAGTGTCAGAAAGAAGTGTGACTGCGTTAAGCCTCATCCTTCCCTTTTTTCCTCATCGTTATATTTGTGTTGTCAATAAATCTTTTTGACAGAGCAGGATGTTCGTCAGAACTCTGCTTTGACATCATCCTCACGTTAATGGATGCCCACACTCCTACAGTTGGAGCGGAAAGCTATTCTCATAGCTTCCCGGTATGCTCGAGGTGTCATGTTGGGCTTCAGAGACCCAAATAGGACATGAGCTATGGCAGGCCCTCACACACCTCCAGACGCCATTCCGCCTCTCAGCCACACACACATGACAGATTCTGTTGAGCAACATTCCTGTTCATGGCTTGCGAGGACCCCTGTAGTTACTCTGGCTCATTGAGCTGCCCTTTTACTGACTGCCCATGATGTTCAATTAGTGTTCTATAGAAACAGTTCTGAAGAAGTATAACGTGTGGTTGTCTGTGGTGTTGGAAGTTGATTGATGTTAGTTTTGTACTATTGAGGTTATTAGCATGACTCTTCTCCATGCAGGTGACAGACAGGCGGTTTCCAGAAGTAATAAGTAATGTCAGACAAGACATTACAACATAGAACCTGCTTGTATCTGATCAAATAGAAATGAATAAAACAAAATATTTTTTCCTCAAAGTATGGTTTCTTCCTTCTTTGTTTTTAATGTTACAAATGTCGAAAACGATTCAGCTGCAACGGATGGCCTGTGATCTTCCATCATCGTGCTCCATCATGTCATTGTGGCTCTTCTGATTTGTATATCATGTCTTTCATATTTTAATTTCTTTCATCCGAAGAAAACAGAAGAGCATTTAGACTACGCGTGCCTGGTGTGTGCACAATATAATTCTCAGTTTATTTGGTGGAGCAAACCTGTTTTACTTACAGTCTGCTGTTTGATGTTGGGTTAAGTACTAGGATTTTTATGGTCTACAAGTTCCTCAGTAAGAGGGGTAAGCAGGTGTTTGCTACTCGATTCTACATCCAGGTGGGGAAGGCTAAAAGATCTATGACTGGCCATCTTCCTGGAACCATGTTATACCTGGACATAAAAACAGATGTGAAATCACAAGGGATCAAGCCAATAAATGAATTCGTCATGAGCCTGGATGACATAAAAAAATGAGCAGATGGTAAAAAAAGATATTTTAAAATGCTTCTGGAATGATTCACAGAGAAATTGGCTCTGTTAGCTATGTCCCAGGTGAAGGTTTATTACTTATGATCTTTGTGGCCTTTAATATTTTTCCTCACATTAAGGATTTGATGCTCCAGGGGGAACAAATGCTTGGCTTTGGCCATGCAGTAGGCAGACGGTGGCTTAGGGAATGTGACAGACAGCGTATGGTTTTGGAAGCATGATGTGAAAAAGCTGGACCCCCTACTGCAGAGAGGACACATGGGGGTGGAGGGGGTGTATCCACAATCACCATAATCACTGTAATCATCATAATCACCAGAATCACTTCAGCCCCTCCAGCAGAGTGCTCCAGGCGAAAGACTCAGGCAAATGGAGGAGAAAAGGCCCCCCTCCATCAACCCACTGGGTCTTCAGCACCTTGTTAATACCTGGCACTTTGAAGTATGTTAGGTGTAAGGAGGTAATGGGCTTCTTCCCCACAGGAACCTGTTGTGTAGTGATTTCACATCGATCTTGGCCTTCGGGGGGTGGTTGGGGCAAGTCAGCCAATCAGAGATCACCAGAAAAAGCATGTGGGGCAAGTCAACCAATCAGAGATCACCAGAAAAAGCATGTAGCCCAAAATGCTTCTTACAGAATATTGAGATGAGGATGTTCTACAGGTGTTTTTACTTTTTTACAACTGACAAGCAGATCATCTGGTAACAAAAGCGGAGTTTCAGGGACAGTCCTAGACACGCCATGCCATGCTGCGTAGCCCTTTACCCATAAAAGATCCCACAGATCTATAGACGGTTCCTGAAAGGGTGATACAGTTCCCTGGTTGGAATACCATGACTGTGGAAATGCGAGTGGTAACAAAAACAAACCTGACAGTTGGTAAAATATCCATCCATCCATTTTCTGTAACTGCTTATCCTATTCAGGGTCACATGGGGTCCGGAGCCTATCCCAGAGGCTATGGGAGCAAGGCAGGGAACAACTTAGGATGGGGCGCAAACCTATAGCAGGACACACTTCCACACCAGTCAACCACACATGCACACGTATGGACAGTTTGGTAACTCCAATTAACCTCAGCATGTTTTTGGACTGTGGGGGGAAACTAGAGTACCTAGAGGAAACCCCACAATGACACATGCAAACTCCACTTGGAGTACCAATACCAAAAAGAAAAAGAGGGTGAAGGTGGTTCCTTGTTGGCTCACATTCTAAGAACAGTACTGCCATGGCTTGAGCTATTAGCCAAGGGGTATCTGCACATCTTTGGAAGTGCAGGGAATCTTTTAACGTGGCCGTGAGAGACTAACCCCCAAGGCCTCGCCGCAAGCCTCCCTCACACTAATTGAAAGGCTGAATTTCAGACCAAGACTCTCAGGTCCCTCTGGGGGAAGTTGCTTCCTGAGGTTTGAGACAGAGACTTGAGGCAGGAACAGAAAGCTCCTGTTCAAGGTGCCCAAGGTTATCCCTCATGCGAGTCTCATCGATCACTTCCTTAGCCACAAGAGCTGCCGAGAAAAGAAGAAGCAGCTGTCAGTTGAGGGCTGGAAATTTCATCTGAGATTTATCTCATTTAAGGCTTAATCTAAGATTTTCGCTACAGCTGATACTTTCATTCAGTGCTGCTCGATCTGAATAGTACAGTCCCACAGCAGGCCCTGGTTCGACAGATCATCCTGTTTACGATTCAGTCAAATCCCTTTATGTTGTACAGGTCTGCAAAGTTAAAATGCAATGTGTCAAACAAAAAAAGGCTTTTTCACAGCTTTTAATGCCTCACCAAAGCTCTGCCTGCTGCGAAAGTGAGTTGGGGGGGGGGGGGGGGGGGTTTTTCTGCCTGACAAGGGGTTTTTTTTTGGTGACAGTGGGGGGGCCGGATTGGGGGGGGGGGGGGGGAAAATGTACTGGGCCCGGAGGAGCCACCC
>JAODLD010000001.1:44337318-44348563 GCA_026781065.1 Mormyrops boulengeri
TCTTGATTTCAAGAAAGTTTGTATTGATATCTGGACGTTTAGTCATTCAGATGCGATAGAAGGCCCCCAAGACTTTTTTTTCTGGTACAAGTGAGGGTCCCTGATGCAGGTGGTGGTGCGGAAATAGGAAGTCATCCGTCATGCTCCTCCATTAACATGCAAATGAGTGACGGGGTGTCTGGCGAATGAGACGGGCAGGATTGAGACGGTAAGCCGGGCTTTGCCAGAGGTAGCTTATTATGAATCCAGAGCATTACACAAATACCATTTCTTGTCATAAATTGAAATGTGAAATGCTTTGTTTTGGTGTTAAAATTTGTAATGTCCATCCATCTAACCATCTTCCAGTATATACGAAGGAGGGTCACAGAGGTTTGTAGATTTACATTTTCTTTATTTTGGAATGTTTTCTTAAGGCGTGCATCCAACCTACGGATCTATGAGTACATGGTCATGCCTTTTGGGTTAGTTAATGCACCTGTCAATTTCTGGGCCCATGTTGATGTTAGTATATTAGAACTATATCCTGGTAGGTTCCCCAATGAGGCGCCCATGTCCAGTATGCTGTGGATGTCCTCTGTTACCTATAACCTCACCTAGAAGAGCTGCCAGTCAAGAACCTCTGCTGGAAGCATATAATGCCGGCTTCTGAGCTTGGGGCTTTGTCTCGTTGCTCCTAAGTCTTAGTCTCTGAGACTTCCTAATCTGTCAGATTTCTGGTTGAGTTTCAGCTTCTGGTTTGGTTTTCTTATATCTCTGTCGACTGTGGAGTGGATGGTGTTCCCTACCAAAGTCTTGGGCATGAAAGTTTACATGACGGGGTGATGTTTCACCTGCTACTTGTTCCTGACATTATGCATTAATTGGTTTGTCGTGTTTCCACTGGAATGTCTTTTTGTAACTTTTGTTGTTATTAGTCTGCTGTGTGGCCGGGACCTTCTTTCCAGCAAAGCACACCCTGACTGCTGTAGATTAACCAGTCCCGTAGACCATGTTCATGTCTCCGTTTGAAGAAACAAACAGAATTACTTTTAGGGTATGATATTTAAGCGTAACATTTGTGCTAAAGGGATTCAAACGGAATTCCTGAGTTGCAGCTTTAGCCAAATCCTGTGTTAAATAAGTGAGTAGTGTAGTTAAGCTTCATTCTATTGGTCATTTGACCTGCCGCTATTACTGCTCTTACTGCTCTGGTTGGACATTTGCTGTTAGTGTCGGACGATGGCCACCACTTCCCCTCAGAGTGCACAGGGTACCGGTTAGACAGCAGCATTAGTAGAGTGATAAACAGAGGCGGCCAATGATGGTGGGTCACTCTGCGGGAGAGGTAAAGCTGGGCTCAGGAGATCCGGCTCTCTTTGTTGACAAAGCTGCCAGAGTTCTGCACGCACACCTGTCCATCGCCGTGGCAGCAGCTGGGCAATGCAGTGTGCACTGGTCTTCACTGACAGCATACCACACTCGTGTGAGAATCACTGTGTCTTCTTGCTGTGCAGAAATCACACAGCATGAGATACCGTGCGTGTTTTGGATCCTCAGGAGATACAACTCCATTTCTTTTGTGCCAGATCAAGCTTGTTTCAAAATGCCATTTCCATATTTCTAAGTAGACAACTGAATCATTTCTATTTATTAAATATTTAAATGTTACAGTTTACAGAAAGCCTTAAACCGTAGTTTTAAAGCATTGGCCTTGAGAGTTGAAAGTGTCATTAAAATTGCAGGATTTATGTAAACTGAACTGGACTCAAATAGATTCAAAAATCTATTTCTTGGCAAGTCACAATATCTAGAATAGTGCTCTATATAAGAGAAAAATAGACATTGTTTCTGTTAACCTTGTATAAATCGATCTTGTGGCCTTGTTCAGAGTATATCCACTTACAATATTTCTGAAAAAATAAAATGGCTATTTACTTATGTGTATTTAGTTGTAAAACACTTCTGGCCAGCCAGTGGTGTGTGGTTTTGGGGGTTTCTGTGAGCATACGCACTTTGAATATTCTTTGCCTGTTCTTTCCACATGCTTAACTTTTCTTACATTCAAAGCAGAAAATATTCTTTCAGACATGGAGAGAACATAAAAATGTAAAGTTTATCTTAAAATTTACCATGAGTCTGGAACAAGCAGTGACCAGCACATGTGAACAGATGGTGCAGGATGTGTGAAACACCTCACTGGAAAACAAAGAGCAGCTGAGCTTTAATTCTCTGCAAAATGAACTAAAGAGGACCAGAAATCCCGTAAAAATCAGCAGTCCACGTGAGGCACAGGACCCCAGTAGCCTGCTAGCTATACAACTTACATAACATGTAGTGCCTGTGAACGGTGGCCAATTAGTCGTGGTCAGTTCAGTATAATACCAGAAGGACATGGAGTGCAAAATGAGACTCTCCAGGGAGGAGCTTAAGGCAGGAGGAAGCTCTTTGGGACACACTTTGTGCTGGCAAGGTTGTGAGAGTGGGACCGTGTGCAGCCGCCACATTCAGCTGCAGGTCAGCTCAACCTGCGTGAGCTGTCAAGGGTCGAACAAACAAATGATGTAGGCTGGGACAAGGAGAACGAGCTGAGCCTCTGCGGGCAGACGGAGGGAGGACAAGCAGTGCCGTGCCTTTTGTCCCCTCGAACGTTTGGTAGAATTCTGCATCAAATGGTAGTAAAAGTCGTAGCAGGAAGGTGGAGGGCAAAAGATCTGGGTGATGGGGGCTTCACGATTAGTGATCGACGTGCGATGTTAGGCAGAGTAATTTTCTTTGAAATATGTACCAGCCTGCTCCTCAGAGAGAGGCAGGATTTCTTGACTTAACTGTGTCACCTACACAGGTGACGGGCCAGGTGAAGGTCAGGAGTGTGGCAACCATGCAGACTTGGAAGGTCAACACTCGAGCAAACTCGGCGGCGGAAGCGTGCACAACAGCAGTAAAAAGGATGTTTTATAACCTGGCTCAGCGTGGAATGACCGCTTGAGAGCAGCATGAAGAAACATCATTGCTCAGCTTGTGACTGCCCCCCAAGCCCCTCCCACGAGTAGGGAATGTGGTCTGCAATCTGGCCCTGTGGCACTCTGCTGGCTTCCTAGAGGATACATACAGCTGTGCCCTTCCCACTGTAGACTGGAGGGCGGGCATGAAATGCATCATTACTTTTGATTTTCCTTAGGGTTTGGCTTCACTGTTTGTGCTGTATCTGTTGGAAGCACACAGCAGCAGTTCATCGAATTGGCTTGGTGTCCTTGACTTAGTCTTGTAACCGTAGATATGGCTGTGGCAATGGGTGCCACTTAGCACTCTTGACAAAGTAGGTCCTCTCGACACATGCGCTGGTAGGGTTGGGCATCGTTCAGAATTTTTCGATACCAGTTACCAGAAAGATACCTTGATTTCGATACCGGTTCCTGAACGATACTTAGTAATGTACTTGCAGTGGGATCACATGTAACAAATGCAATATTCTGATTGGCTGGTATGTGGCTATTAACGCTATATAACTCGGGACAGCTATGATCTTGGCGAAAACTCAACTCCGTATGCCTGCGCATCATGCATCGATTCTATATGATGGAACACCTTGGTGGGTGTTATCCCTTACTTCACAGGGTGAGAAACACAAGGTGTGGCATGTGAGTGTGTGAACTGGTTGAAATGGGTGAGACTTCAGACCCTGATTTTACTTATATGACCCACGACATGTTTATAATTCATAAATAAATCTGCTCAGCAGATCGGTCTTTCACTTTCCACAGAATAAAACACGATGTAACGTTATACCGCTAATAAGTGATAGCACTGGCTGGAGATGCAGGCAAAAGGTAGTCTTATTGAGGTACAAAAATAATTCCATCTACTCTGTGTTTTTTCTGCACTTCCACGTAACTTCCATGTTAACGCTGGTGCTTGTGGTAAAACAATCAGCAAGTTTATCACTGCAAGCGCTTCCCCAGTAGTGCCTCCGAGGATCCGAATCGGAGTTCCGATGATCTTGCTCACACACACATGCAAACACATGTACAGCAACTCGCGCTCTCTCCCAGTATTTCATGTGATATATGATGGTGTGGTCGGCCGCTATATGAGGGACATATTTGGGCATACATGAGGGGCATATCTGCAAGTTGCATTTTCTCCAAACATGGTTGCAAAATGCGATTAAATGGTCGCAGTCTGGAACCCTACGAAGCCACACTTTTGATTTATTAGGCATTTTACACACTACAAATTAATTTAGTGTTATGGTAGACAGCCAATCACCAGCGACTTTAGATCTTTACAGAAGAATGCTGCATGCTTATTAGCTCACAGACCCTGAGATTTAATGTTTGGGTATCGGAATTTGGCACCGAAAGAAAATTTATTTTTCGATCCTCGATAGGATTGGAGCATTTCAGTCGGTAACACAGAACTACTGAAGTTCGGTACCCAGCCGTATGTGCAGTCAGGAGTTCCCCACTATAGCACCAGATCTTAGCTACAAAAGACTCACCATTCTGGAAAAATGAGGTGGTTTCACAGGCGGAATACAACCAAGAAGCTTTGGAAGGAAAGACAGGGCAGAAGATGTCAGTGGCTAGTGTGATAATCAGAAGGCTGGGTAGACTGGAGATAATTGAAGATGAGGCAGAAGATAGATGAGGAATCAGTCTGCGAATAGAGAAGGCTTTATCCCAGAGATTTCATTACGAACATAAACATTTATTATGAACATAAAAGGAAATTTCAGACTAAACATTGAACAGAGTAACATGTGTGGCCTAAATATTATCATTATTCTTAATTTGTGGACATGCCTTAGTTCTGGCAGGGTCTAGTAGCTTATTCCTCATAGTGCTGTCCACCTGCAATGGTGTGAAATGGCAGTGGAATGGGTTTCCCCCACGTGGCTGGGCAGATTAACAGTTTTCCAGTTGAATGACTGCCTGCTGCTGCTTTTGATGGTAATGAAGGTTTTGGGATATCTCCCAGTCATGGTCTGCAGGGTTATACAGGGACCAAGCGAGTGCCCATCAGGCAATGGGATATTCATTTGGGTTCTGTGTCAAATCCTGTCAAGCTCAGTGGAGAAGATCGAGCAGCCATGTGCCATCTGAGACAGGGTACTGCTGGGACACCAGACACACGCTTAATTAACAGTCGCTCATCTGCAGGACAATCAGTCATGGTGGCAGGAGGTGGGAACAGCGGGCGGCGCCGGCGCTGTCCATCAGCATGAGGACCACGCCTCTGGGATAAATCCCATACAGCGTCGCAGTATCAGGCAAGAGAATTGACCTTTCCTCATCTGAGAGCCTTGTAATTACATCATTCTTCACTCACCGCCTTAAATACTCCAGTACACCACATGTACAGAACACTGGCAAGCTGGCAGGACCAGGAGAAGCTAGAGGAGACCTTGTCTGGGGTGGGATGGCCCTAGTACCAGGAAGGACCAGAGACGTATCACCCGAAGGTGATGAAGTGCTGAAGGAACTATGTTATTAATAACCCTTTGCAGGCAGTAGTTTATCTGATAATTAAGCTTGGCAACCCATCGATTTTCCTTAAACTCAAGGACTTGGCAGGAACAGCACATTGCCACCGTTTCTGAGGAAAACTACTTTTTGTCTTTGTCACATGAGGCTGGTCAGAAATGTTTTACCTCAGATACTCCCTACACTCAGCGTCCAGTGACGCTTACCAGACTCAACAGGGAGCCTGCAATCATTGGCACTTCTCAATGAATTCCATTTAGTCCAGGGAGAACAGACAGATTCAAGACTTATTTTTTGTGAGCCGCTGAAGTAGTCATTATAGAGGTTAAAACATAGGTCACTTTGGTGCTTTGGTGCTGTCTCCAGTCCAGCGCTAAGGTGATCGTTCCCATCTTTCCTTTTTGCCAAGGTTGCTGAAGTCCTTTCTGTTCATTAACTGTGTTCTTTTCTCATGACAAGAAGCAAAAAAGTGGCATTTTAGGATACTGTCGCCAGAGTGAATGAGATATGTTAGCTAAATATAAAAAGCAGTTTGTTATCGGCGAAGTTAGCAATTTGTCCTTTGCGCTTCGTCAGGATGCAGTAGGTGTTGACTTTCTGAGGTAAACCCTTCTCTAAAAAGAACTAATTCTGTCCTAAACTTTCTCTCATTGGTTTCCTTCAGAGGTTCTGCTGTAGCGGTTCAGCTCTCTAGGCCTGTCTGAGTCTTTTTTTTTATAGTGAGGTTTAATACATAATGATGTTATTTTAATTACATCTTAATGAAACACACCCCATTTTCTGGACTTCTGCACTATACTTTCGCTGTGCGTTTTGTGTCCAGCTGTTTCTTCTACACCCAGGTGACAGTGATAACAATTGTTTACTATAGTTGATTCTTTTCAAAAGGCAATGCAGTCTCTTGTTCTTTGACAGCAGTGTATGATTTATACCCAAACAGATAAACTATTTCATTATAGCTTTGTCCTTGTGAATGGCTCTCACTGTAAGTGATTGTAAATCGAATTTCATTCCTACGCAGGGCAACTGTGACACTAATTTTGTCCCTCTAACGGATTTAGGCCCTTGAATCAAGTCAGCTGCTATTAAGCAGATTCTCTTGATTATAGATCCGGCTGTGCTGAGCTCTCCGACATTTTCCAAAAGTCATATCCACCTGCGCCATCCTGGAGCTGCGTATCCAGGAAATGACTCGGTGTCGCATGTTAATCGCAGCTATTGTATCTGTCATGGGTGTCTCACGTTCACTTTGTCATCACATTTGTGGCCTAGGTCCATGATGTTTGCAACTTACAGAAAATCCGCCCCCACAGTCATGGTCCCTGTAGTGAGCTCCCGGCAGATCCAGGCTCTGGCGGCAAGTGTGACCTTAGGGAGGAGAACAGTCTGTACCCGGGATCGACAGCCAACCCGAGGCACAGCTGCGACCCTCATTTGCATAATATTCACAGCAGAGCAACAGGAAGACTCTGTTTTACCTGGCAGCACCATTCAGGCTGAAAGGAAGCATTGTGCAGTCGTAAAGTGTCTGTATCCAGCACAGCGGCATCAGCCGATACAACCCAGCCCTGATCCTCTGAATCTTATTCTTAGTCATATTTTATTAATCAGGGTTCTGATCTTCCACAAACATGCATTAAAGGCTTGTTATAAAAGTTTGCGTTTAGCTGTAGCTGAAGTTAACCAGAAAATGTAATGAAGCCACATGGTAAGGAGTGGTGTTGATGTACAGGCCACGATCTGCCCCCCTTCTCCTGCTAATAGCTGGCAGGACTGCTTTAATTAGGTTTAAATTCTCTGTGTAAAATTTACAGCTAATAATGTCTCATTATGGGCAGATGTAGTACTTAATGAGGTTGGCTTGACTGACACGGTCACAGGTCTATTCGGTTTGTGCTGACCCAGGGGTTGTGGGGTCACATCCCAGGTGATAGTCTATATCCCTTATTGGAACTGTCTGAAGAAATATATTTACAGACACATTTAAATAATAAATTGTAATGATCCCCCCCCCACACACACTCATTATCCTATTAGCCCATTTAATCACTGTCCTCAACCCAACAAAAAAACGTGTTGATTATTTGTAGCTGAAATACACAGATATCTCTTTGCTGTGGTGGATGTCTTCTCCCAGGGTGACATGTCATCCATTCCCTGTAGCAGGTGGAGAGCCATCACTCAGGACATCCGGGTCACCAGGTTGACCTTCCCCTCTGACAGGTGCTCCACAGAAAGTAGCCCCCCCCAAGCACCCTCGCAGTCCAGGACCAGAAGTTTGACAACAGAATAGGGCAGTAATCTAAAGTGACTTTGGCTGGTTTGTGCTCTGTGAAAATGAGAATTAAAGAATTAAACCTGTGATTCTTTTCAAAGTCAGAGTTTGTCTATAATCACATTTGTTCCCATCTCAGTCCTCTGTTGATGGGCACTGCAGATGGAAACCTAAAGACCAATCAATTTGAGGAATCGCAAAAGGGGGGAAACGACACGACATGAGATTACCATCCATTACTGGATGCATTGCAAGGGAGATATCGATCATGTGTGTTTGAGAGACCCGCTGCAGACCGGCAGACTGCCGCGGCCACCTTCACCACACCGGAGATGCAGGCCTGGCACACCATCAGCGATGTACACCTTCGCATGGTCCGCTTCCTCGGACCTCCACGCCGCATGGGGCGACCCACCCCCATATCACTAAGACTGCCCAGGCGTCGCTGCATTGTGCTGACAGCCCACAGACTTACCATAATCCACAAATATGATTCTTTTATTGACTCAGATCAGTCGGCTTTTACACAGACAGTGGGACTGCAGGTGAACCTGCCTTTATAAGTACATCTATAAGCAAACACAGCTGAGCTCAATATTTGCACGGATCTGCTTCAAGCCAGTCAGTCAAAAATCCTTATAACAGTGGTCTTCAACCTTTTCTTTTTTTACAGTGAGCTTGAGTGCTTGAGAGCTTAATCTGGGGAGCTATGAAGTCACACTGGTATATATTGGGGAGGGGGGACTCCCCTATACACATTTTTTTGATACCGGGTCCCCCCTTGGCAGTATTTTTCTGATGAAGGTGGGCGTGAAGGTATCACGATTGACTATGAATGTCCTGAAGATTGACCTATCAATGGCAATCGACTAGTGGGTGATCAATAAACAGTTGTGTGAGTTCTACATAAAAACCTCATTAAACTTCATTATACTTCAATAATATGAATGAATAAATGAACACAATTCAAGTAGACAGAGTAGATTAAGCATAAAATGTTGATGTGTGACGGACTCGACTTCAATGGGTCTTGCCTCCAAAAACATATTTTTTTTTGGCCAATCAGAGCTCATAGAGAGGTTGAGGGCTGAGCAACCACAGAACAGGGGGAAGGTGCCCAATGCGGTCCCTGTCGCATTACTCATCATGTGGTGACCCGTGGGCTGCAGATTCCTCTCAGAGAAGGGCAGTGAGGTGTTTGGTAGATGATGCTTGACTCACCGACCCTCCTGCAGACAAACAATTTATGACATGAGCAAAATCCACAACAACTGTGGGATTCAATACATTACACCTGCTGCTGGCTGTCTTCGAGTCAACTCGACTTTCATTTCAGCACCTTCTACTACACATAATGTCGTATTCAAAGTCGTTAAATACATTTGTTGAAATGGTTTTATATTTTATGAAAGACATGTTGATGGAAACATGTCTTTCATATTAGAAGTCCTAAACATGAAGAGCTGTTTAATTACTGCATTCAGGTATGTTTTAATTTAATGTGATGCTTGAAAATGCAAGGATCTAGATCAGGGGTGGGCAGTCTTATCCAGAAAGGGCTGGTGTGTATGTGGATTTTTGCTGCAACTCCCTAATTACATTACTAATTAGAGTACTGATTGGCTGAAGAGTCCTCACACCTGGGTTTGAACAGCTGACCTAAAGGTTACCCCAAAAACCTGCATACACACCGGCCCTTTGCGAATAAGACTGCCCACTCCTGATCTAGATGGTCTCTCAAAGAAGAACAGCAATCTTCACAGGAGAGGTCATATGTCCTTCTCATGCTGTGTCTCTCTGAACTGTCGACCATGATATGGGATTGGAAGCGGTTTCCAGAATGGAGATGATTCTGGATATAACTGCAGAGTTTTTGAGGTCCTGGGTTTATGTGCTGAACAGTGGGAGGTAGCTATGGAGAGGACTGAGCTTGGACATCAAAGTGAGGGTCGACCAAGGTGCATGGAGCCATTAAAAACTGCGATGCGGGAGAGGGAGGTCTACCCTCAATTATGGTGCTATTAGTCTAATTAGGGTTTTGCATGGAAATACAAAAGGGCGTGTATTCAAAAAAATAAACAAAGACATCAAAAGAGCAACGCAGTGTCCATTGCCTGTGGTACCAACGGCGACATTCTGCTTACTATAAACAGTAACAGGCACAGGGGTTGGGAACGAGTTATGGACGCTGCCCCGTGTGGCCACTTTTATAAACAGCATGCATGAATGTGTCCAGCGGTTCTTGTGTGCAGCTTGAACGCGTCAATGGTAATGCTTTTGTGGCGCTGCTTGTGTAGTGCCGGTTTAGCAGGGGGGGGGGGCTGGCGGTCTGTCTCTCTACATGCAGTTGGGCTTTCTCACACTTCATATTACGCTTTCAGATGAAGGTCATTTCTGCCTCTCACAGCTGAACAGACTGTCTTTGAAGTTGTTCTTTAGAGATGTGCATTAACAACTAACTTTGTGTGGCTATACAGATTTCAAATATGTATAAATATATAAAAGAAATAAATATTTTTCAATATATGCTTATGCATGCCAATAAATAAACCATTAGGACATCCATGCTTGCCCAAATAAGCACTGACTATTATCTAACATATAATTTTATAAAATGGTTTAAAAAGTGTTTGTATTTAGTTTTTTGCGGGGTATGCCTTCTGAAAGTTCTCCTACTAATACCAATACAGCTCGTTAACAGTTTACCCATTCGCGGATATGACCGCTCGACTATAACTCGAACCCGTGTGTTTTCCTCTGCATTCGGTAAAGAGGGCACATCAAGCTGTGGCTAACGTAAAGGAATCAGAGAGGACATCTTTAAATACTCTTCATAAATAACAGAGCGCGGGCCCAGATTTCGCATCAGCCGCAGGCCCTACTGTTACTCCCTGAGGGTGGAGATCAGCACAGCTCCACAGGGACCCTGGACAGATACACACCCGTCACGGGAACCAACCGCATTTTTGCAATGGGCGTGACCGATTTGCCCATAACGATAATGGCCCAATTACTCTCCATACCTGTGTCAGGTGTATGATCTGTTTAACGCCTTATTTATGGGGTAAAGCCTTATATAGTCATAGCAAAACTTTTTTAGTCATGTTTTAATCACTATATGGGTAGTGTGGTTTTTTCATCATAAACCACTTCAGAGCTGCAATGGATATACAGCTATTGCATTTTGAACGGAATAGACAGACCCAAGCGTGTTTAGTCTATTAAAAAAATAGTAAATGTATCACATGAAATAGTTTGATGCCAGAAACATAAATCACTGAGCCTCCACCACTCGCTAAATTTCCTCGTGGCAGCGCCACCCTGGTCTCAGGGCTGAACCCCAGATGTCTGCAGATCCTAGCGACACCCCTGCTGCATTGAGAAACATTAATATGTTGACAGAATGGGGATCCCATTCTGTGGAAGACGTCCTGTGTGGTGCCGGTCCCAAAGACAACGCACCCCAAGGAGCTGAACCACTTCAGACCTGTTGCCCTGACTTCAC
>JAODLD010000001.1:44379458-44394396 GCA_026781065.1 Mormyrops boulengeri
ATGTGAGGACATTAACACGGCTGTAGAATTACTAAAACCACACACCGTCGGTTCACGCTAAATTGAATCCGCATGATGGTTTTATTTTCTACTCCTGAGTTTTGAGGCTGTTCAGCGGTTCAATTTCACAGCCTGCTTAAAATGCTCTTCAGAATGGAATATGGTGACCTGTACTGTCTTCTGTGGTAAAATTACTTCAGACTAGTAAAAATCCCTGCAGAGTAAGACAAACTTTTGAAGTAAACTACACTGTAATTCCTGGGTACGCTTCTCAAAGGAACAGTAAGTGTGAAGACTGATGCTTTCAGAAGCGTGCTGTAATTAAGAATGACATTCCTCAGTGACTCAGTCCATTTGTGACATTGTGCTGGGGGCACTGTTATGTTTCTATCAAAAATCACAGCAGCTAATTCTTAGTTCAGAAATATATCACAAACAATGTGGTCTGGGTTTCTTTCAAATGATAAAATACTTAAATACGAAGTTCATAATGTAGAGTACTGCAATGACTCTTTCAAAGGTTCACATGAGGGTTGAGTTGACAGTGTGATTTAGAGGAAGAATCAGCTGAATCCAAACAGAAACCAAAGTGAATAAATGCAGTTAAAGCTCATCATCAGACACAGCGATCGCCAGCTTAGTCACTTTTCATCTCCATATCGTATCAGGTGACCCTTCTTATCTGTAGGCTTCAGAAAAGCCTCTGGATCTTTGAAGTCTGCCACAGCTCACACCAAGTGTAGTTTGTTTAATAATCGCTGATTCTGATTGGCCACAGGGGCTTCACACCTGGCTCACAGATAAAGGAAGGCTGGAAAATCAGCCGGACCCGGACCTTGAGTACCGTGTTTTGAACAGCCCTGAAATATAGGGTCCGGCCTCTTTCTATACAGTGAGCCTGACTTGTGTAATATTAATCCTGCTTTTTGTTCTCTTAAATTTCCAGAATGACTCACAGGCACCACCGTACTTTCAGGTCAGGCCATTTCAGCGGTTTTTTTTTGTTCCTTGATTCTTGCTGTTGAGTTAACAGTAGGCAGAAGGGAAAGAGCAGGGTAAACAATTTGCCATTAGTCTCAGATTTCTCCTACTGATCCTACCAGGTGTAATCAAGTCCACATCTACATGGACAAAACAAACAGAGGATCAGTCTGCCCGCCGGTCAGCTTGTGCGTAATATTCTTCAGGGCCTGCGTCATAAATCTCACCCGTCCCTCTGAAAGGCAGGGTACCTATGTTCTTATGTTTCAAAACAGAGTTTCCCCTGAGATCAGAGCCAGTTCCCATGGTCAGGCTCCTCCAGGAAGCGCTCAACCATGATGTCACTGCATAATGGAACACCAAACAGACCTGGAGAGAACATTGAATCGTGTTGTTTCGTGTAAGCCAGAATGACAGCTTTCTGTGACCTTGATTTCTCTTGCCTCCTGAAATGGGCGATGGTGTAGCTTAGCGGGTGAGGCATCTGTGCTAGCGGTCCTGACCTCTGACCCCAAGCATTTCTCTGTTGTTCCAGTGTTGTCTCACACCTCCAGGGTTGGGAGTTCAAATCCCACCACTTTCCTCTGCTTGTGGGATTTGCATGTTCTCTCTGTGTTGCACTGTGTTTCAGAATATGCTTCAATGACTTGTTCACAGCTGCCAGTACATAAAAATGGGTTGTAGGGCAGAGCCAGTGACCCAAGGTGATTATCCAGGATGATTAAATCAAAGAAAACATCACTCTCTAGGGAGGAATTATATTTCGAGTTCTTTTTTCACCCAGGAACCTTTTTTGATTTGCAGTTGCTCTTTTGCAGTGTTCCTCTGGAAATCTGACTCTTCTGCCCAACCTTCAATACCGTAAATTCCCTGTACTCAGCTGTGATGTCACGGACGCAATTTCTGCAGAGTACCTTGTTCAAGGATACAACAGCTGTGGCTCTTCTGAGATCTCAGTGTGGGAGATCTGAGATCTGATTTCAAAAAGCAATACACTCATGAGGCCCTCGTGTTTTAACAGGGCCATGACAGGTTTCTCCTGGTTTACATGTCATCTGCAGCTCTGTAGCCAATCAAAGACTATTTCTGTGAGTTATACATTGCTGACTTTCTCACAGGATTCATTTTGACTGTCCTGGGCTTCACAGATTAAAAACTTTTTCATGATGTTCCTGCCATTGCAGCATGCATATTTCTGCCTGCCAAACACCCAATGCTTACCTTGCATCCCTACTACGGTGATCAGACGCTGCAGCAATAAGTGCCAGGTCAAAGAGTTGAATCCGTGATGAAAAATATGCAACTATAGCACAGGAAGCCTCTACTCCAAAATGTCCTTAGTGTGTTGTCTTCTAAACGACATATGCCCATGAAGACCCAACTCTCTACCAGTTTTCTGTACATTTACACACCCAAAGACACACAGGTGGAGGGAAGTATTTCTGAGACTACAGTAGTAATAGAAGGTGGGAAAATTCTAGTTGTCTGTACCTCACTGCTCATCTCAGATTTCTCTTAATGTTCATGCGTGTAGTTGAGTATATTATTGATCTTGATTGGACAAGTGGTGGATCTGTACAATTAGAGTATGAAAAATCAGTCGGGAAATGACAACAGGATAGATGCTATCACATCACTGGGAGGTTTTCGCCAGTTCTTCTAATGACTGTGGTGGTGCTACCCTGGTAAAGTATCTCATCTTGTGCTGAATGACCCTTCAGTCTGTCACACTCTGGAAGCGTGAGACTGTAAGAGGAATATAAATTTGGCTCTGCTCTCTCAGAGGATAGCATTAAATGCAGAGCTACATTACGGCGGCTTCGTGTTCCAGAAATGTCAGTAATCCATGAGGCAAAGTGACAGGATAGATTTCCGCAGAACCAAGGGAAAACAAAAAAACAGGAGGCAGAAACATAGCAAAAGCATTGAACTCTAATATGTTTAAACAAAGCTGCAAAATATCAGAGTGTTGATTTTATATTTAAAATGCACCTTTAGACCCGTCAATGTCTTATATAACGTGGACGCTTTGCCTACAATAAATGCATGCTGGGTAGAAACACAGAGAGCATTGGGCACATGGCAGGACAGAGATTTAGGAATGGCAGTCGACATTCCTGATTGTTGCCTGTAGAGCTTGTCTGCCACTCCATCCTGCATTGAGTGTCGCTAATCAAGGGCTTTCTCATTGACTCCTTCACTTCTGGATCCTTTATCTGCCCATCAGCCGGTCTTTCTGTCACTCAAACACTCAGGCATGGCTCAGACTGCATAGTTCTGGATCAGCATTGACGGAGAAGCATGGGGGAAGAGTGGGGACAGCCATGCTCTTTAATAATCTCCTGGAGTCACAGAGATTTTTATCATTAAGCTCTAATATTACTGCATATCATTGTAAATTTCTTGCTTATCTGATGCTTCTGTGCTTATAAATGAAACCTGATGAATATTGAAGGAAAAATATCTGGTTAACAGCTTGGTGTCCTTTCATGTTACTAACATGGCACTTTGGAGAAAACGGGACACAGTTAACCCATCTGTGCTCAGCAACCGCAGACCACAGACTGCAAATCTCACACCCCATAACATAAACCACAGAACACAGACTGCAAATCACACATCCCATAACATAAACCACAGAACACAGACTGCAAATCTCACACCCCATAACATAAACCACAGAACACAGACTGCAAATCTCACACCCCATAACATAAACCACAGAACACAGACTGCAAATCACACACTACACACCACAAAGTGCAAACCACAGACTGCAAGTCATATGCCAAACACCACAAACTGCAGACCATGACTGCAAATAACACATCAGACCACAAACTGCAGAATGCAAACTGCAAATCACACACTACACACCGCAATCTGCAGACCACAGCTGAATATCACAGACCACAAGCTGCAAACCACAGACTACAAATCACACACTGCAAACTGCAAACCACAGACTGAAAATCACATACCACAGACCACAAACTGCAAATCACACACCGCCCACCCCAAACTGCAGACTGCAAATCACACCCCTGGGGAGTGGTTACTGAAGGTTTGGGTGGCCTGGACAGTCACAGCATGGTCTAAGTGCCCCTGTGGATGCTAATGATGGCTTTTATAATGAGCATGCCTCCTGTTCATATTTGCTCTTTGCATCTGGAGCTCACTGCTCTGTGTACACTTCCAGACTTCTTATGGCTAGAAGAAAATACTTGTCATCTGAGCCAAATTTCAGCACCTTGCCTAAGAGGTGCCTCAGAGGCCTGGGGGGAGGGGGGAGTAATCGTGGTCCCCTGAGGTTTAAACAGCCCCCTTTAGGTTTAAAAAGCTGACTGGCTGAGCAGGCTCCATGGCTATAGTGATAGGCCCTCCTGCTCCAGGAACAGAGCTGATTAGAGCATTCAGTCACACGGTCCCCATAGCTCTGAGCACGAGGCCACCTATCACGGCATGAGTCCTGCCTCCGTATCATCCAACCATTATCCAAGCAGCGACAACAGTCATTTTCACACATTGTCCTGACCATCCATCTCTATCATCTCCCCAGGCTTGCTCCGTGGAACCCCAAGCTCCTCCACATCTTCCAGACTGTAAAAACAGCAGAATAAAAAAACCACAACAACAAAACAATACAGTGCAAAGCAAGTCTGCTACGTGTTTATGTTGTAAATGTCTTCTCTGGAGATTCTGCTGCAAGGAAAATAGCTCTGAATTCTTTTTTATTACAGGGTCACTGCTGCTGTAACATCAAATAAGATATTTATCCGTCACCCAACTGTTGCATAGCTTTGAGCATTTTCGAGTTTACTTGGGCAGCACTAGGCATTGTGGGTATTCATGGCTAGAGATCGGAAGTCACTTTCTGAGGAACGGTACAGTCCATTTCACAGGCCCCTGGACTGAGGAGAAGAAAACTCAGGACAGAAATCTTACTTTGAGAGGACAATTCAGTCATAACTAATCCAGCCTTGAGATGCTCACATGGACTGAAGCAGCTTTACTGGTTTCTTAACCAGTAGGATGGCACTTGATATAAACACTGTGACCATGTGGTCCTGAGATGACCTTTGACCCATCACTCCTGAAAAAAGCATGGCTAGCAAGTGACTTTATCCCTCCTCTAATTCAACAGCAGTTTGAATGAGTCAGAGTTGCCCCTCTGCTTTCTTTTGGTGCTTTCACTTTTATCAATGCCAGCTTTAGTTTGTTGGGATCTTCTGACTAATGTGGAAACACTGCAAGTCCTGTAACAAGTTGTGGGCAATTATTTATAAGCACTGGCCAGTAGCGGTCTTCCTTCCTACAAATTATGTGAGTCTGAAATTCAGTTTGTACCAAATCAACACACCGGTTTGAATTATTTAGTGGAAGAATTCCATGCTTCTTATTCCTTTATGAAAATGTTTTTCTTCATTATTACTCATTTGCCCAGAGATAGCATATCTTGTATACGCATGTAAGCATATTACTGACAGATGCATCTCAATAGAGAGATAAATCATAGTGAAAAACTGCCAACTAGGCAAATCAAGAATGCAAAGAATCACAGAGCTTGTTCATTCTATGGTGGCTGTGATCAGTGCTGAATACCAACCCTCCCTAACCCCCAATGGTTATTTACATTAGCATTAACCACCAATTATTATTAAGTGACAATGATTCAATTAAAACAAATTTTATTTATATGGCTTCAAGACAGTACTACTGTACAATGTCGACTGAAGTCCCAAAGGGCCTAATCTGTTGTACTTTTGAACATGCAGCTTAACCTTAAAAAAATATACGTAAAATGATCAAGTACTTCAATGAATGATTTAAAGTGCGGGTGACTCATATCGCAAAACCATCTACCTTCAAAATATGTATTTATAGACTATGAATGACTAAGGCAGGCAAGCTTCTTAGTCTGAATACGTAAACGAGCTAGACCTCAGGTAATTAAGCGAGACTGCCTTTGCCGCTGAGTGGTATGTCACATGCTGCTCACTGTCTTATGCTCGTCACTGTGAAAGTGTGGAGCGCGAGTCACTGCTGTTGCCGTGGCAGCGATCTTCCTGCTCCAGTCTTGCCCCATTTTTCCAATTTTCCTGTTCAGACCCTTTAGAGCAGGGGTCTCAAACTGCAGTCCTGGCGGGCCGGAGCCCTGTGTAGCTTAGTTCTTTCCCTGTTCCAACAGAAATGATTCAACTCAAGAGCTGTGTGGTAATTCGGTAAGTAGTTGAGTCAGGTGTTTTTAATGAGGGTAAACCAAAAACTGTGTAGGGTTCCGGCCCGCCAGGACTGCAGTTTGAGGCCCCTGCTTTAGAGGCTGCAGGAATGGGCCTGTAGCCGGGGCTCCTAGTCTGAGTGCCTTCTCGTCTCCATGCTGAATTTAAACCCGTCTAAATGCCTGGTCCGTGACTCACATCGTTCCCCTGGGTCCCTCGGTGTCGTCTGTCTGGAAACACCCGCACACCCTGCTGTGTTGTGTCTACCTCAGTGTTTTTCGCCGCTCAAGGTGACAAGGCTTCCAGTCTGTAAATCCCAGCATGCCGAAAATCCCCATCAATCAGGGGCGCTGTGGGGGACGCCACTTTGCCGTCTGTGATTATTATCATCTGAGTGTGTCTGATGTGCTGTATCATTTGCCTAGTAATCATTACTCTCTGACACAGGGGTGTAGCTAGATATTCTGGGCCCTCTGACTGCATAGAGGCCCTCGATGGTAGATTCTGGGTACAGTGCTGGGCTCCCCGAATCTGCCAGGGTATCCGTGCCCTTCCGACGCCCGTGCTCTGACATGCTCAGTATTGACTTTCCTTGTTCTCCTGAAACCTTGCTCTGGGCTTGAGTAGGGAAAGCCCAACGAAGACCTAGGCTTTCATGTAGCAGCAGGCTTATTACAAGGTTTTTTGGCACGTGCCAGAGGAATGCAATAATAATAGCTGTAAAAATAAATGAATAATAAGATTCAAAGTAAAACCACATGTTATGAAGGACATTAACCATTCGGTGAGGTGTTTCAGAACCTCCTGTATGCTACTATGACATGATTGTTTGAACTTATAGTAGATCAAATTAACAGACCCCTGCCTCATCTGCACATTCAGAAGGTATGCGGTGAGGGCCCTAGAGAGATTTTAAACCAGCCGTAACATTTTTTAGTTTATGCAGTCTACCAGTCTACGTCTGCAGTTCAGCTGGTTAGTACATTGTTCCTGGGATTGGAAGGTTGTGGGTTTGAATCTTTGGGTCAGTGGAGTATCACTGGATATCACTGTTGGGCCCTTGAGCACGGCCCCTAACCCCCAATTCCCCCATTGGATTGGCTGACCTTCCTTTCTCAACTGTACATCACTGTGGATGAAAGTGGCTGCTAGATATGTAAACGGAAATGTTCCAGTTTCACCGTGTACGTATCAGTAGTTATGTTTATGTTATTTTATATAACACAAAGAAGTCTTGTGAGGCTGTGACATGACAGGTGTTTGAAGTACCATAACATGACAGAAAACAGAATCTTTATAAACAGAATGAAGGCATCACCGTGTTTCCTCTGAACCACAGCAATATCAGCGAGGTCATCACTGGGCCGTACTGGACTACACCAGGTTAACAGTCTGGGCGTGACTTGTCGATTCCCAGCTAGAAATATTCAAGACAGTATAATCCCGTTATAGTGGACTCTCCTCTATAACGGACGAGGTCCGCTGGTCCTGGCCGTGCGCCTTTACAAACATGCAGAAAAACCATCGGATATAACGGACTCGCATATAATGGAATTTCGCTTATAATGGACAAACAATTTGGTCCCCAGGGCCGCTCTTAGCTGTAGTTTTGTTCAACTATAATGGACATGCAGGCTCCGCCTACAAGGCGCGTGGCGTGCCGACGATATCCAGCGCAGATACGTAGTCGGGATTATTAATAGTCACGTTCTATAAATACGCATGGCGTAACAGCAGACAACACTGATTGGTCTGCGTGACTGTCCATCACCAGGCACGCTGTGCATCGGCAGACGCTTGCAGCTGGAGGGATGCAGTAAGCAATGAGGTCGAGGTTATTACTAGACCGTACATGTATAACCACTTATAGGCCATATTTACTTCCAACAGTCAAGTAAAGTTGGATTACTACATGTACAATATAATGATCTATACCAGAAGTGTGTCTGCTGGGGTGTGGCATTAGTAAATGGTGTCCTTTAGTAACTCTGGATATAATGGACTTTGGATATAACGCACTGTTTTGCCAGATCCCTTAAAGTCCATTATAACAGGATTGTACTGTATACGTGTTTCAAAAAAATGAGAAGAGATTGTTTCCCTTTGTTCAAAATGTAATTTTTCTCAGGAAAAAGGAACAAATTTTTCTGCTATTGTCTGCATTAAATCCAACATTGTGTATTCTGTCTAAACCATCTCTTGGCTCTGTTTCAGCCTGGTGTGATTTCCATTTATTAATATTAAATATGTCCTTCAAACTTGCTGTTGGTGTTTTTCTCCTCAAAAAAGGGAAATTTGGAGATCTGCTGGTATCAGTAGTAAACAACCATTTTAGCAATCTTTGCAAACAGCCATATATCGTCACACTGCAGCTTGAGAATGTTGCTACAAGGTCAACGCACGCTGCTCTCTGTTGCCGCTTCATTCTGTGAGGATTTCATGCTGAATTTTTCTACGTTACAATAAATTTAAGTGCTGCCCCAGACTTTTTAAAATGCGGACCTATGGATGAGTCTTTGTTAAACTGAGGTGTTAAGATGTGCAAGACTCTGCTGCTTTCATTCAGTTCTTTAGGCAGAACAGAGCTGTAATTTGCCCAAAAAAGTGTATTCTGGGGTGTTCTAGAACTGTAAGCTTGATGTAAACTGTAAGCAGAATGTAGTCAGCAAATCAATAGCAAATTACAGAATTTTCATTCTTGAAGCTTACTGTTACCGCTATATAAATAATGGCTGAATCTCAATATGTGTATTTGACCATACTTGTGTTCTCACGTACATGTTTGACGTCATCTGCTATTGCCGAAGACCAGTTCCAATACAAAGATCAAAAGAACAGAGGACAGTACAAATTCCCAGATGTCGGTCTTGTTCCGCCACAAATATCAATCATGCATCAGGTGCATCCTTGCCAAATGAGAAAAATCCCATGATTCATTGCGTGTATTACCTTAATCGGGGTTACCTTAATCGGAGTAACGTTTCCGTATTTCCTGAAGATAGTATCTTCCTGCTGTTTTTCACTTTTTGGCTCGTGAGACTGTTGAGACTGATGGCTAAAACCTGCATAGAGTTTGTACAGAGTAGAAATAAATATGAATATTTTAAGTGTGAACTTAATTTGTGAAAAAAGCACAAGTAATCATACAGTACCAGGAATAATTAGTTATTTAGACTGGACATTTCGATTATGTGTCATTTATTAAAATAATAAAAATTATGGCCAGAGTATTCAGCTGGGAGCAGTCATAGTGGACAACAAGTACACATCTGTCTCAACGCGTTCTTTGTCCTCGTGATCTTGCAAGATCATTCTTGGAAAACAAGGTTGGAAGACCACAAATGCGGTCTTTGTATCCTTACTATTGAGATTCACCTCATATCTGTTTTGTAGTAGAGAACAGGGTAGCATAGAGGTGGTCCACATCAGTACTGAGAGGAGGATTGTAGCTTCAGGACTGTGAGAGACAGATAGGTGAGAGACACTGGCCTTTTGGCTTTAATGTTCCACTGACCTAAGGAGGCTCTTTGAAGTGAACTGGTCTGATGTCCCTGCGTTTGAAGTGGACAACATAATGAATCACACTTTATCCAGTTTGGCTTACTTTGTTTTATACACACTGACCATCCAAACCATGCTACAATTTTCATCTTCTTTGCCAAATAGATGCAAAAATCATGCAAACATATTCAGGAAGTAAATTCTGCAGCAGGTGAACCTTACATATAAACTCCTGCACATACTTAAGTGACCAAGTTACGCATAAATTAAAATGTGGAGTGAGGCAGATGTGGGTGACACCTGCCTGGTATTAATTCCATCCTGAGGAAGCTATTAGCCTGGAATGATCCCCCTCACAGGCTGTGTTTCCGCTAACAAGGAAGTCAGGAACATGTACACGGACGCATAATAAAACGAACACACACGCACGCCCAGCCAGGCAGCAACCCAAAGCCATTTTTTAAATGTCAGACTAAGTGTTTCTACTTACCGTGGTGGCACATTGTTAATATAATCAGCTAAAATACACTTTCTTCATTAAAATCTCATTTGCATTCAACCGAAATGTTGCAGCCGGCCCAGTCTGATCTCTCTGAGAGATTTGTTATTTAACGTCCCCACTGATCCGACACACTGTTGACACATTGGGTTTCCTTTTATTTAGAACAATAATTGCCAAAAATAATTATACATATCAACAGAGTTGCATGTGACCATTATCTTGTCCTGTCTTGGTCTTGGTGTGGTCTTGATCTTGGTCTTGGTCTTGATGTGGTCTTGTTCTTGGTCTTGTCTTGTCTCGTCTTGACTGTCTCTTGATTGTGTCTGTATCTAATGTATGTATGTGAGCACTGACAAGCAGAGACCTGTGTGAACATATTTGGCCAAATAAACCTCATTCTGAAGTGAACTAGAAAACAAGCACAAAACTCCTTTTGGAAGAGTACTTCTTTTTTGGGGGGCCGGGGTTAAAATTTCTAAAAAGGTTAATTTTTAAAACTATTAATACTTTTTCTCTAAAGACTATTACGCTATTTTGCTGTAAAAGTAAAAGATGTCCCTTGATTTAAAAGATAAATTTAATGTATGGTTTACTTAGCCCTAGAGGACTTCCTTATGAAGATGGAACAGATTTATACCTCAATAAGTAACATGGCCTCCTTGCAGGTTATAATTCAGTAGACATCTCCCACACAAGGGCATCCCCATGGCTGCTGTTTGTGTTTAAGGATTTCCTGTTTCTGCTATTGGTTGCCTGGTGAAAACTGGTGAAAAGCAAGCAGAAAAATTCACCTCCACTTTTAATTTAGTCTCAAGCTCTTAATTCTAACCCTAAACTTGCAGGAGGCAGCAAAAGGAAACGGGTCTGTCAATTGAACAGGTGACAGGTTAGAATCCAGGTGGCGACATGTGTTATGTGTCATGTGATATATATACCTTTTTCCTAAGCTGTCATGTGATCAAACTTGCAGTCTCAGGAACAGCATTTTGGGTGTTTGTGTCCTTCACACTATGTTTTGTTACTCTTTCATTACTGAAAGGATTATGGACACCAGTGGTGACATTCTGATAGCTTTTTGAAAAGAAATTTACAGAATGTCTGACAAGGACGTGATATCCATGGTGCCATGACCTTTACTCCCTACCAGACAGACATTCGTGTAATTAATCCTTCGACAAGGGACTGCTCTGCATTATGGGGTGTAGTTCCAGTTTCCAAACAAGCAAAGGCCCAAGCGCGCCATCTGGATGGGCTCCAGCAGGAGATTCATGGCTTGTTTTCCAGCCCGAGTCGCACTGGGACCCAGCATGGCCATTAGCATTCAGCTCCAAGCGTAGAGGAAACACAGCAAACTCACAGGTCCACCCGGGGCCACATTAAGCCCGCAGGACTTGCTTCGATTACTCAACACAGGTGGTGACGCTGGCGGAGAAGGTGCTGCATTAAGCTCCCCCCCCCCCCATACCCCCGCCTCCATAAAATAAAATAGTGCTACTAATGCAGGACGGGGACCTTAGCGTCCTGGACCAGCATCAAATTCTCCCCCTTGCTGGCGTCTGTCATAATGTGTGTCATTAAGTGTTTCTCGCAGGTACCATGAAGCTTTCACAAATAGACGTTTCAACACTAATGTTCTCGTTGTCACTTTGACTGACACAGATAAGAGGAGAGTTATTCTCCGCCATGGACAGATTAGATGGAAAGAGTACATCAAGACCGTAGGTAAGCGTTTAAGGTCTTTTACACGAAAGAGTGCGACAGAAACACCAAAGACAAAGAAATATTTGGGGAAAGATTGACTATGACTGCATTGCCATATAAGGCGAATATGAGACATGTTCAGACGTGACTTCTGAGGTGCAGGAAATGTGTCATGTGTGTTTCTGAACACGCCAGAAAGGGCAGGACAATGGAGAGTGACACACAGGCAGGCAGACCGGGCACCAATCACCCTCCATTGTCTGTACATCCATTGTACGTTATTCAGTGGAGCAACTGTACATTGTCAACATGCGGAATCGTTATGGATGTCAGATTCATTAGCCCATCGACAGCGTTAATTACCCACATCTGCAGAATGTGGTGTTTTACTCTTTGTTTTTCAGAAGCTTGAGAGAAGAGGAACAAAGACAAAATGCTCCCTCCAGGTGTCAATGATTCTCTTTCCCTTCAGTGCAGCCGTAAAAACGGTCGTGAGAAAAAACTGTCAAGAACGAAGGAAGAAAGGAAGCCTGGAACACATTCTGCTCTTTGCTTTATCCTCACATCCAGCCACAGATCAGAAACGTTTCAGGTGGTCTGAGACGGCTTCTCATGACAGCTGATTGCCTTCAGCATGGGCCAAAGTCACATCAAAGATATTTATGGTGCCAGTCAAAGGTCTGGACACACCTACTGAGAATGACTTGTTTCTCAACAAGACAGCAACCTTAAGCAGACCTTGAGGTTATGTAAGTACTGTGTTATCTTGTGAACAAAGATAGAGATGGAGTGGTGCACCAGATGACCTGGCCCCCACAACCCCCCCGACCCTGTAGAGCTGGATTGAAGAGTAAGAACAAGGTATCCAACATGCGCCCAGGACTTGTGTAAAATCCTTCAGGACTGTTGGAGAAGTATTCCAGGTGGCTTCATCTGAAAGCTGGCTGAAAGTATGGAAAGAGACCGCAATACTGCCATTAAAAGGAAGAGGGGGGCATATTGTAATGAAAGGCACAGTGTCCTGACCCGCACTTCTCTCCAAATCTTCATCTTTAAGACATCTGGAGAAAACGGGAAACACAAGCTTGAAGCCCCACACCTGTAACTGTATCTGCACTGCCTCTTTAACATGACAAACGCAGCCTAAAGCCACAGAGACCACGACTGTCAAGTAACAAGAAATTATCTTTAGGGTCCTGCGGTCGTACCCTTGAAGGAAGCACCTTCCTCGACCCGCATCGACTGATGACCAACCCTAACCCATGCAAGAAATCATGAGGCACTTAATAATGCTGAAGTGTGCAGGACCTGTCGAGATGGGGGTTGTACAGGAAACAGAAATGTACCTCATTAAACAACCACATCGCCTCAGCGCCTTCCCAGAAGACCTAGGCGAGCAGCTTGATGAGTTCTGACGCGATATTCTGATCAAGCATAAATGAGAATGACATGGCAGTGAGTAAAGTGTGTTCTTGGTGTCACTCGGACGGGGAAATAAACAGGATTTTGATTAGTGCGGTGATGTGACCCTGACAATCATTGAGCATTTCCCGAAACAAGAGCAACATGAGCCGGCCATTTGTGAATGCAATGGCCGACTGACGATGATGATCTTGGCACGGCCCTCCCCGTTCACAGCAGTCCGTGTGGAGGTTTAAAGCGGCCCATCTAGCTCCTCTACAGCACGGGTACCCCAGCCAGCTCCAACAGGAACATCCCCTTGTCATGGATCCAGGCGGGTTTGGTGCGACGGCAAGGCATGGTGCAGGTAGGAACAAACGTGGACGACCCACTTGCGACTCACGGGCAGACCAACAGGGATTTATTTAACAAAACAGAAAACACTACAAAAACCAAAAGGACCACAAGGGGTCAAAAACAAAAGGGGACAAACAAAGACTAAATTCCAAAAGGGGTGAGGGCAACAAAGTACATACATCCAAAGTACATACATCTAACTACGACAAACAATGAACCACTGGGGTCTAAAGTCAGGCAGGAACTCAAATACAAAAACTGAACGGGGTCATGACAAGCAGGAGTGAGACAGTAAATTAACCAATCGGGGAGGGTGCAGGACAACGAGCAATCAGGAAAACACACAAGGGCAGGCAACAGGCGAAGCAAATAAACTCAAAGGAACTAAACAGGGAAACTAAGAATTAACCAAGCAACAGAGAAACAGAATCTAACACTGGGGAATTACAGACTGGTAAAAACACAAGCAGGGGCACAAGGAACAAAAGCAAAACCAAATACAAAATCACCAGACACAAGAACTAGAAAAACTCATACAAATGAAACACTAGGGAACAAAATACAAAAACAGAGGAGGCGGGATTTGAACACATGACATAGGAGTTCACAGAGAACCACATGCTCAACAAATTGAGCCATGCGGCCGAAAGGAAGCAGAGGAAACACTACAGACTGACAACAGGGGAAGACAGAAAGATTGACAACACGTGGGACGGGATGACCAGGAACGCCTGCTGGACAAACGGGGAAGGGACACAGAGTGGAACAAGAGGAGCTGACCCTGACACCCCTTCATTGGTTCTGTCTACTTGTTCCTCACTACAGCGACCCCTTTTGGATGCCTCACCTGCTGATCCTTTCTTATTTGTCCATAGAAATGAAAACAATGCCATTTGCACAAGCACAGGTACAGCAAAATGCGCCATTTCACATTTCTCATCATGCTGTCTTTATTGAGACATATGCACATATATACAGTTTATCGTAAAGTTTGTAGCCTGAGCACAGGTTCAGCCATTTATCCCGCATCCCTGGGGTATTTCGGGGGAGTTAAGGGCCTTGTAACAGGCCCAGCAGACATGTGCGTATTCAGAGACTAGTCCATGGATGGGATTCAAACCTTCTGATTATAGACACAATATACTGAACCACATGCTGCCCCTGTGTTATTATTCTAACACATAGTCTGCATATACAAAGAGAAGGGTCTGGCTGCAGACCTCCACCAGGGGATCTCCACTAGAGGGCCGGAAACACGTGACCTCCACAAGTGAGT
>JAODLD010000001.1:44404510-44415018 GCA_026781065.1 Mormyrops boulengeri
CAAGGCACGCCCCTTTATAGTAATGTCACACTACAAGACACGCCCACACGATAGTACTGCCAGCACAAGTAAGGCCTACAGCAAGGCACGCCCCTTTATAGTAATGTCACACTACAAGGCACGCCCCTTTATAGTAATGTCACACTACAAGACACGCCCACACGATAGTACTGCCAGCACAAGTAAGGCCTACAGCAAGTCATGCTCACTTTATAGTAATGTCACGCTATAAACTGGGAAGTTAACATCGTCTGCACTCTCAATCAGACCCTTCTTGGAGAACTGGCTCTCTATCATCCCTCTCTAAGCCAATAAACAGCCTTTGTTCCCTGACAGCTCCCCTTTTGTTTAGGTCCACCGTCTTCCCTCCAAACTGTGAAACTCGTCAGCCCAAATAAAAGGTCCTGTTGATTCCTCCAGTCCCTGTGTTATGCAGATCTGCTCGCAGGAAATTTCACAAGGTTTTAAATCTGAGTCAGGTGTAAAACTCCCTGGTTACAGCTCTCTGATTATTGCAGTTACTTAAATTAATATCTTCTTTTGAACAGGTAAGATCCAAGGCCTTAATGTACACTTATGGGGCCATTATTCTGGCATATTTTAAGATTTCCAGCTGTAAAAGCAAAGCAGTGGTAATGATGTCTAAATGTGTTACCTCATAATGGAGTTTTAGAGAGTACCCATGGCCAGCCTGGGTCTTCCTGGTGACCCTGACCAAGATAAACGGTTAGAATGGATGGATTAATGGATGGATGGAGTGCAATCACATAAAAGGGGCCCTCACGCCAATATAACCGAACACGGGGTAAGAACCACAGCTATGGAACAAACCACATATGGCAATGACCGATGGTTCTGGGTCACCACAAAACTTGACCCAGTGGTGACCCAGAACCAACCCCCACTGCATTGTGTGTTACATCTTACGATGCACCCAAAGTAAACCCCTGGCACTCTGGGATAGTGCTGGTGTTGATTTTTCCCCTGGGGGAATTTATGTAGCTCACTCATGAAACCTATCGAGCAATTTCGCTCTGTGATACAAACTTGGGATGTAGGTCACACGTCTGCCATGCTGTAGAACCCCAGCCGCCTGCCAACAATCAAAGCGGTGTCAGGAACACAGAGTGGTGTCCCTGCTCATAAGTCACCACAGCGATTTGCTTGCCTCAGCCCCAGCCGCAGGCTATAGCTACCATTTTCCATAGGGACGCTTTGCCTCACTCAAGCAAAACAAAATCAAGTAGATGGGAGTGTAGTCATGAACTGCCTGTGTTTGTTGGTCAGTGAAAGTGTGAGTATGTGGGGGATGAATAAATAAATAAATAGATAAATAAATAATAACACCGTCGCTGGTGTACGGCTCCCCCTTTCATGTGAGGCGTCTACCCATCAGGGCGGCCCCACGGTGCTGACAGTGGTGTAGCTGAATTTGGAGAGCGAGGTGCCGATGGCGGTGATGTCATCATCGGGCGGTACGGGCCGGCCCCTGCGACGACATGGGCGGCAGCAGGTGGCGAAGGTGGCCAGCAGGGCCTTGCGGAATCGCTTGTTCATGAAGCAGTAGATGACGGGGTTGACGCAGGCCGACGTGTAGGACAGAAGGTGGATGAAGGAGATGGGTGCCCCCGACAGGGCGCGGTGCGCTGACTGTAGGTCAAATGCCTTCCAGGTGTTCACTGAGTAGAGCGGCATCCAGCACAAGAAGAACATGGCCACGATGACAATGAGCATGCGGATCACGCGCTTCTTCGCCGTCAGCCGGGCCTCGGAGGTGTTGCTGCGGGGCCTCTCCACCCTGCCACCAGCTGCAGGGGCCAGCGCCGACATCTCCATGGTGCTGGAACGCTTGGCCACCTGCAGGTAGCAGCCGTCGCCCTCGTCGCTGCCAGACGACACCACCACATTCAGGCCGTTCTTCTGGCCTGTGGGGACAGAAAACGGGGAAGGAGATCTCATTAACCTGATGAACCCGGGCTATCTGGATCTAAGGAAGTTCTCATCCTGATCCGACAGAAGCCGGATGGCAACAAGCCTCGGAAAGGAAATGACGGCAAGCATGAGTACCCAAAAATAAACTCCTGAAATACACCAGTTAATCACCAAATGACTCAATATTTCCGAGGAATTTAGAAAGCCCACCAGCTTGCTACCCTATTTATGCGTAAGGTCCTCTTTAGAGATCATGAGAATCATGAGATTAGTCTCATTTGGCGAGGATGCACCCGATGTATCCTTGATATTTGGGGAGCAGCAAGACTAATATCCAGAGATTTTTAACCATCCTCTGTACTTCTGTTCTAAGTATTGGAACTAGTTTTCGGCAATGGAAGATGACATAAAACGGGTACGCGAGAACACACGTGCAGTCAAGTATGCATATAGAGATTCACCCTATGGCAAGGCCTACCCGTGGACTCTTTCTTGTGCTCCAGCTCTGACTGTATGCCCCGATAAAGTTCTCTGGATATGAGTCCATAGGCAACGATCATCACCACTCCAGGGATGAAGAAGAGGATGAACAGGAGCAAGATGTACCTGAAATGAAGACATGGGATGTCAGTGTTCAACTAAACACATAGACCTGACAACAGAATCCAGCCTCTCAATTGGGCTGTCAGTACTGCCAAAATCAATCATAGGAAAGCTTTATGAGGTGACAGCCTGTCATTTGAAGCTTCAACACGCCAGATCGAGCCATCAACGATGCTTTATTTCTGTTGAACACGTCCTGAGGTGGTGATGGTACTTTTAGCAAATGTGGAACAGCAGACCAACTGGATCTTGGGCTGCTATGTAAATGTGAAACCAACAGAACACAACATAACTGCTGACTGTCTAAATAAGGAATGGTTGTGTTTTTTCAGTTCATTTTAACGGCCCATAAATGTTTTGCTAAAATACCTTTCGCCCCGTATTTTATTAATTGTTTGTCTGGATGCAGTTTAAAAGCACAATAGTGAAAGGGCTCAGGTGCAGGCTTTTCTATGATCTGTTTCAGCAACAAACTACAGACCCTTTAATGAATAAAAGCTACCTGTAAAAATAGGAAGAAACGGAAGAATCTCTTTATACGTAGGAAGTAATTGTACCAAGATACTCAGAGTTAAACATCCTCTTTTTCCGTTATCTATTGCAATAGCTAATTTTGATTAACAGCCGGGGAATTTGCAAGCCACCATGTCTTCACATTCGAAGAAATTGAGAAAAATTGCAAAATATGAACACTTGTTGTTGCTATTTCCAAGCTTTTCTGTCCCTGCACTCTTTCTACAAACTATAATCACTTTGTCCAACTATGTGTAACTGAAATCTATACATAAAGTCTATGGGGAAGGAGTATCTGGAGTTCGATCAGATTTTGAGAAGGAAAGACATCTGAAACCTCACTGAAACATCTTCCAGACCCTGTAAATCTGGGCCCTGTCTGTGTGTCTGTTCAAGGCAGGCTGTTAATCACATCCCACTTCCTTGCAGCCTGCAGGACACTGCAATTACCACCAAATAAATGTGAAGCTACATTACCACCCCCTCCCCGCCCCGTCTGGGGCATTCTTCTCCCTGTGCCCATCTCCCTGGGCTCTGCCAGGTGACTAATGAAGTAAGCACACTTGTCAGACCCTGTTTTTTATTGCATAAACAACCTAGAATGGTCTCCCAAATCAGCTCAGTGTTCTTAAAGGCTACACAAGTTCTGTGTGTCTAATCTAAGAAGCATCATTGGTTTGTCTGTGTCACATGGGCCTGGAGACTCACCATGACTGCTCCACCTGACTCCGTGGCCAACTCAGACGACACATGTGTCCTGTGGTCAGATCAGGCTTGCTGAAGGTCACCAGGCCACTGAAGATGGGGTATGGAGCCATAATGACCAGGGAGAGGATCCAAGTCGCTGCGATGACCCGGTAGGCGTGCGAGCGGGTCTGCCACGCCCGAGACTTCAGCGGGTTGCAGATGGCGCTGTACCTTTCGATTGCTATGGCGACTAGGCTGAATGTGGAGATGCTCACTGATATTCCTGCAAATGTGGCAGGTGGTAAGAACTGAGAGAAACGGCGCAAGATAATCTAAAATACAATAATATGTCTTCGCCGAAACATTTGCAGACTGGATATCTGAAGAACCATCCCAAGTTCAGCTATTTATAAACCGATACCAACCAGTGACCTGTCCCAAAGAAGATAGTTAATAAGTCCATTTGTGACCTTGTTTTCCTCAACATTACAATAATTAATATTACTAAAGCACCATCATGGTTGATCTTACCAGCACCTCCAAGGATCTCACAAACCTGCACCCGTCACAGAGTTTGATTCAAATCAAAGTGATTTAGTGGTGTTGATTCAGCTTGTAGGTTTCAAGAATGCCTGGCATCCAACCGAACTTCGAATCAACCGTGCCTCACACCACCAGGATCTCACCTCTACAGAGCAGTAGCTGCATGTTCAGCACTAATTGCACCAATGACTTGCAGCATATTAAACAAATTCACCATAATTACAGCAATCCCAAATTTTTACAGAACGACGAGAGCAGCGTGAAGAGGGTGTGTGTCATTCATGAACCAGCTGTTGTCTTTTTTTGTCCATTATTATTATTCTGCTAATTGCATTCTTACAACTGAGTGGCTCATTCCGAGCTTGCAAATGGAAACGCATTTTTTCCAATTATTCCTGCCCTTGCACAGTTGGTAGGAATGTTTATTGTGGACCCGGAGATTCAATTATACATTTGAACAGCGATCAGTAAATATATTCCATACTACAAACTGAGCAAATTAGCTGAAACACTAACCGTGGTAAGAGTGTTTAACTTGGGCGTGTCATTTTCAGTCTTCAGCCCCCAGCTCAAAGCCCCCTCTATAGAAATCAACCCTTGCCTCACAATCCCCCCTCCTCACCCAAAACAAACCATTAATGTGACGAATCATCTGACTGCCAGACCCTCTATTGAAAAATTGCACATGTGAATAGGCCAAGCTAACAATTTTTCGTTCTACGGACGTTTAGCGAACGCTATGATAAAGGTATGGAAACATTCAAAGTGTCCAGTTTTTCTGATGTTCCCAGAACGTTAGCCCACTACTATAACTACTACTACAACTTAGACTAATAACATACACCCAAAAGAAGGGCATGGTAGAATAGCGGGTAACAGTGTCACCTTGCACCTTAAAAGTCATGGGTTCAAGGGTGAGCAGCGTTTGCGGTTTTCAACATTAATTGTGTTAAAAGGACATTCAGGTAATAATGTTACCATGCACACATTGATAGAACCTTTGTTAAAATATAATGTGGAAATAATAATCCATTAAAATTTCCATTAAACATTCCCTCCAGCTTTGAGAAGACCTTCACATAACGATAGCTAAAGTTCTGGAAACGTTCCCTGGTAGCTGGGGGGGGGGGCTTAATGCATGGGCTTACCCGGGCTGAAGCCCAGGGGCATCTGATAACAAGGGGCCTGAAACAGCCCTCACATCTCTGCATTGACAACTTTTATCGTCACCAACTCCCCCTAACCCCCCATCCGTCGACAACTCAAAAAGCCCAGGGGCCTCTGACCACGTTAATGTACCTCGGCGCGTCATCCATTCCTCTTGACTCTGAGAGTCAGCAGAAGTCCATTCTGTTCTTTTTCTTTCTTTCCTTAATGACTTTCTTTCAGTCTTCTCATAGCTGCCCTTTAATTTTTAAATTCAAGGAAGCTGGAAGAGTCATTATAAGGCGCCGATAAGCTCTGAAATGCCCAGGCTTTGTATGAGAACGCATGAGTCTGTTTTAACATTTCTTTGTAATATATTGTATTTTTTTTCTTTGTGAGTCATTCACCGAGCATGCTAAACTACACTTGTCATCCATTTCTGAATATTTTTTTTGTAAAACTTTGATCAAACGGCCTTCGGATCAAACTGAAGAGAGTGATGTTGGTTCTCTCTCAGGAAAAGCCTTTTAAATGATTAGAGTCCATGTATTTCCAGGATGATAAAACAATTGTGTTTGTTAAGTTCTGCTTGAGATTACACTGTTTAACATATTTCTGAGAGAAAATTGTGAGCATTTTGGAACTGTGCCGATTCCTGCATTGTCTGTTCCGAGGATGAGGATGTGGTATGATTTATATATCTATACATAGTTCTTCTGTTTAAACAGCACACGAACAATTGTGCATCATCATATTTACTTCAGACTTATTTATTTATCTGTTTATTTATCTATTTATTTGTTGCACAGTCTGCTTCCATGCCAGACTTCTATACCAATTTGCACAATCATCCCCTACCAATCAGGTGGTTACTTGTATCTCTTTGTCACTGTCTTAGAATGTCTTGTCCATGTCTTAGAATGTCAGGTCAATATTATGTTTATATACCTTAGTATTTATATAATATGTATTATGTCTCACTTGCCCTGCAACCAAGAAGGACGGTATTACAGCTCAGCGCATGACTTCACACATCTTATATCTGAAGCTGATAATAAATGATACTTGATCCTTGAGTGTGTGGTGAAAACAGAGGGAACCTGAGTGAGGTACCAGGTGTTCCCTCCATGGTTCATTCCCTGGAGCAATTTCCTGACGTCAAATACAATTCGGTTGAGAGAGATACCAGATTAGCTTTTGGGGGCTTATGAGGCCATGAAACTGCTACAAAACTTTTCGAAACACTTGTTGCTTCTATCGATTCAAATTCATATACTTCAGTATAATGGATCCTCTCCTTGGATGCCTGTTTCCAACAACAATTAGCACGAGAGTGCACCATGAAATGCTAAAGAAGTTGCCAAAAAACCCTAGGATGACCGCCAAGAATCTGCTGGCATCTTCTGCACTTCCTAACTACTGTGTTACTCAGGTCGAAGTAAGAAAAACAGAAATGGAGAAAGAACAGGGTTTGTGGTGAGGTCATGCTTTGGTAGAATCCGGCTGATTCCAAAAGGCAGATTCATTCTCTCGTGTGAGTTCTGTTATCATTAAGATCTTATTATACTCAGTCTTTGTTTAGATATTACTGAGTCCAGGATGACATAAGGTTTAGAGAGCAGAGGTCTTAAACTCAAAAATCCACCAGTCACTCACTAGGGGTCTTCAGCTTAAGTGGACCACTCCAGATTAATTTTTTTAGCCGTAAGAGAAAAAATAAAATCATTTTTATGTGATGGGTAATGATGGTGAAATTTGTCAACTGTGGTGGGGGGGGCAGTAGTGAAATTTACTCTGCTTTGTACCGGCAAATTTTACCACTGCTGATTAGCAAAATGATGTTACATTGATTTTAATTTTCTCTAGAAAACATTCAATCGATTGATTAGCTTAAATGATGATTAAAAACCATGCCACGGGCCGTATAAAATCGTCTCACGGTGCACATAAAATCATCTCTTACAGCATCAGCCACACCTGGGACTAAACCAGCTAACCAGTTTAACATTCCGCCAGTACTGGTCAGAGGGGGTATCTTACCCATAAGGTAAGCGACAATCTTGCACATAGCCGCCCCAAAGATGAAGTCCTCCAGCAAGTTAGGGATGAGTGTGAAGGGCATACAGAAGACCGCCATCATCAGGTCACTGACGGCCAGTGACAGCAGGAAGGAGTTGGTCACTGTGCGCATGTGCTTGTTCATGATCAGTACCATAATGATAAGGAGGTTCCCGAAGACGCCCAAGAGGAAGATGACTGTGTAGAGCAGGATTCGCACAGAGTCCATCTCTGACAGAGAGAGAAAGGGGTGACGGGGGCAGAAGGGTGAGAGGTGGACAGAGAAGAAGAGGGAGGAGTGTTTACACACTTTTAACCCTAAATGAAAAAATCCTCAGCATCATAATATGTTTTCATGACCTCTATTATGGTTCAATATCTCCTCTAAGCCATGTGGATAAGACCGCCACAGCTCACCTAAAAAGAGTAGCAGCTCTTTTATTTTGCGTTGATTTATTAAATTAATATCACATAATATATGTTCCTCCAGAGTCTTCATATTACATTATTTCAGTAAATCAATCCATTTGCGATTCGGTATTTTTCTTGATCTTACAAAGAAAAGTAATTTGACTGAACTTCAGGCAGCCAGATTTAACACAAAGGATTTGAAATCTTTCTCTAAAATAATCATGGGTTCACTGCACACATGAAAATGTTAAACACAATAAAGACAGTCACGCATAGAAGCTACATTATACATTCATCACAGTGTTTCCCCTACCGTTATATTGGGGGGGGGCACCTGAAAAAAATTGACTTTTCACCATTCCTGGCCACTACTTTGTCACTACAATACAGTTGTACATCTGCAAGTAGGATCAATCAATATCTAGTCCAGTTTCACTATACATAGTAAAAAAAAATGCTCATGTCAGACAGTAACATCAGAACATTCTCTTTAACTATTAGAGTTTATGTTACGTGCTTAAGGCCCATAAATGTTCACTGAATGACTCAGATGTTTCTGGGTTAACTGCTTAAGCAATCAACACAACGTTCCGCCTCCAAATGAGCTTTAAAAGGCCTAACGTGAATGGAAGGGAAAGCTGATGAGTTCAGTGTTTAATTCAATCCACATTCCTTCAGAAGCGAATCGATAATGTGGTGTATCGAGTTGTTCTTGCTGACAAAGGATTCTTACAATCGATCAGTGCTGCGTCCATCTCTTGGTGGTTAATGGAAGCTCAGCACGATTTCACATCGTTTACTTTGAGATTCATAGAGTGAAAAACCAGGATGAACAATGAAGTTTAGTCATCCAGGACTGATATAATACATTAGGTGCTGCTTTGACTTTCAGCCTGAAAACAACATACATCAAAATCTGATACCAAAGCAAAGTACACAGGCTGTTAGCGAAATGGATAAATTCATTACAATGTGGGCAATCAGAACTGCATTCATGATAATCAAAGAAAATATGAAATATGACTGACTATGTACTAAAACAATTCTGCATTTGATTAGGATGTAATGTGCACTGATTTTCTCTCTAATTGTTTTGAATATCCTTGGAGAATTTTGTGCCCTGCAAAGCCTCATCTTTCAGAAGGCTAATTGTTTGGAGTGGGAACCAAGTGAAGCTGGAAATTGAATCTTTAGTCCCTATTGCAGGTCTTATCAAATTCCTGTTCATTGATTCATCGAGTAACAAAATCATCACTTCACGAATCCATATCTATGAAAAAAATGCCAATTAGAAGCTGCATTGCTAATCACAATTTTATGAGTTGTGCAGTTATATACTTGGACTGGATCTAGAATTGTTTCACATTTTTGTAGCTGTTCGTACCTCAAGGTGGATTTTCTGCATAGCAGAACTACAGCTATTTTTCAGTGATGGGAGTTTACAAGTTTGCACTCGGTAATCAAAGGTCTTCTGCTGTCGACCCTGTTTCCTTCTTCGACCCTGTGGTATCTTCTCATTTCCCTCTCTACTGGCAAACAACCACTGTCTCCATTCTTCAGTCACTGTCTATATGGTAGTCAAGAGGCTAGCACTGAAGGACCAGCCAATCCTGGGATCAAAGAATGCAGACATGCTCATGTCTGGACTGTGTGCTTCCAAGTATTACAAAATAAACAGGGCTCGCTGGTGGGTGTTGTACCAGCAGATAGTGTGAAATTACTTTGTTCTTAAGCTGAAATGTGGGACCTCAAGGATGGAAAAATTATTTTATTTTGAAGAAGAAGTGAGGGGCTATTGAACTCGAAGCTACCATCCTGGTCTGGGATAAAAGGCTGTGTGATTCACTGTATCTTGTTTACTGATAGATTACATGGGCTTGAAGTGGCATTTCAAGGCTGGAGCCACACTGAGATCCTCTCTTTTCTTGAGGTGGACTGTCAGCAGGCATCTTTTACACATTTAACGGCTTTGTGATCACAAGGCCTCTAGTGAAAGTTGAGTCCCAACCGGGGTTGAATGGCATAACCAACTAAAAGGGCCAGTATTGATGGAAAAAGAGTCTAACTTGCAGACCTAAATGAGAAGAAAATCCCAGAAGAGTTATTTTAAATGTATTCGTTTATTCAGCATCCATACCGTGACCTCATTAGAGAAGTTCCTTGCATTTCTCAAAGTACAGAAATTCTCATTGCTGCTGGTTTGGCTTCCTTCACACCAATTAGGGCTCATGTCTCACGTCTCAAAGGAAGCATCAAACAAGCCTGTACACACAAACCAAGATGGTTTCACCATTTTATGGTGTTTTCTAAGTTTGTTTTTAGGGTATAGATGAAAGGAACTTACACAGTTTTGTGTTTGTATATAGTCATAGGAAACAAGGCAAAAACAAGGTTGAAACTAAATCTCTGGGTGAATAATAAGGCTTTGGATTTTAACACCCAAAGCTCCTCAGTCTTGATATTGTTGCTGACTAAATAAATCAAATATTATCCATTAGGAAGGTATGACTGCAAATTTCTATGCTAATCCCATGATGATCCAAAAGAACTCTAAAAGCGGAAATCACTAATTTGCAGGATAGCAAGGGCCTTAAAATTGAAAATGAAATGGATAT
>JAODLD010000001.1:44472652-44498727 GCA_026781065.1 Mormyrops boulengeri
TTAAATACTAGAACTCGTGGCCATAAGTGGAAATTAATGGGAGAACATTTTAAAATGAACTTGAGGAAGCACTTCTTTACACAGCAGGTAGTTGGAGTATGGAATAGTCTTCCTGCTAGTGTAGCGCAAGCCTTTAAATCTGAGCTAGATAAGATTTTGACAACTCTGAGCTATTAGTTAAGGTCTCCCCAAATGAGCTTGATGGGCTGAATGGCCTCCTCTTGTTTGTAAATTTCTTATGTTCTGCATGTGGATTATCTGAAGGAAAAAAGGGCATCTTCTATACATTTATTCATTATTAGTAGTATCACACATTGTAAGGTACCAGTGCATTCCCGATGGCTCGGAACTTTTGGAATTTTCAACCACCTACTAAGAAAAGTATTATACGCTAGCTAAATGGAATGGACCCGTAATTTCCCTGCCAGCCCCAGGAGAATGGGCTCCCCCTTTGAGTCTGGTCCCTCCCAAGGTTTCTTCCTTCTGGGGAGTTTTTCCTTGCCACTGTCGCCTCTGGCTTGCTCTCTGGGACTTTGGGCAGGGATGCTGTAAAGCGCTTTGAGACAATGCAATGTTGTGAACAAGCGCTATACAAAAAATAAATGTTGTTGTTGTAATTCAAATTTACAGAAGCTAATGCTAATATCATTAGCGTTTGATGCTAACATATCAGTGATTCCCACAGACATGCTAGTGGAAGTTAGCACATAGGGTGAATCATGCAGACTCCGCCCGCATGGCGCCATAGCGGAGATTTGAACCCTGGTTGCAGAGATGTGCGACGACACTACTAACCACCGTGTCACCCCTAATGTGCGTTTTTGTTATAATATTTGGACTTTTGCAGTATTGTGTTTATGGGCGTGTTTAAATATGCAAAAATAAACTGAAAAGTGAATGCAAATCCAATGTACAACAGATAACTAACCACAGTGAGGTAAGCTGAAGGAGCTCTGCTAACGGAAACCGACACCCTGCCCCCAAATTTCACCACCTCCTGTGTCATTTCCTCATCATTTAGGTTCTGTCTCACGCTTTAAAGTTAATCACTCAGTAAGCTGTTCTGGAGTATTTGCTTGACTCTGCTTGTTCATTTTGCAATATCTAGAAATTCCTATAGAATAATACAGAGTCACAAAACAAGACATATAATAATACAGTAATACTGGTGTGCATTGTGCTTTATGCTGATGTGTGTGTGTTTGTGTACGGGGCAGCAGCAAATCTGCAGCCAATGCCTATTTGCGTGTCTCAGTTTGGCTCTGTGACTTCCTCTTAGAAATCATCGTAAGAACAACAGTGAGTGACTTTGCCTTTAAGTCTGTCCGGCCCACTCCTAGGACCCTCCTCCACCAGGGTCTGAATAATGATGTTTTCTACTTACCTGCCTCTCTAACCTCCTATGGCTGCCTTCAGACCTGGAGCGGGCATTCGGGGACTTGGAAGAATTCCCAGTGGGTCAGAAACAATGTTACAAGTTTAAAATTCTATGACAATGCTTCAGGATGTTAAACAGTGTTCTCGCACACATGCACACGAAATAGACCATAATTGCTCAGCACAGAAAACCGCACAATGTAATCCAGAGCTGAGTCCGCGCCGTGCGAGGATGTGGAGGTGCCACAGCTAATCACTCGCTATTGCTAATTGCTGGTTTTTTCTCAAACAATAGATGTTGGAAAAAGACCATGCAGGCGGGGGACTGAAAGTCAGACTCCTTGCACAGTTCAAAGTGCGATGTATTATTTATTTTCTTCTTGAATTCTTATCTCAGTAGTAAATCTATCGGGATAATAACAATTGAATTCTGGTATCAATTATCAAAGTTCCCCAGAACGAAGACAAAATGTAACTAGTCTCTCTTCATGGTATGGCTCGGGTGCAGCTCGGTTCCTGTATGCCAGTGGAAAAGCACCATTAGAGAAGTGGGAAGCGGCCCCCTTAACCTCCTCTGCCCCTCCACTGGCCTTTAGGCCGTGGCAGTCACACGACATTCAAAAATCTCCTCCCTCATGCTTTGGGAGATGTTATCAATCACTCCTGTTTGTCTGACGGTGCTTTTCCACCGCACCAAGTACCATACTTTTGGTACAGTACTTTGGTACTTTTTCTTTTCCATTGACTTCCAGTCAAGTACCAGTACCAAAAGTTTCAGTACCCAAAGTTCAGCTGGTGACATCTTTGGTACTGCGGTACTTTGGGGTGGAACTTCAAATGCTTTCTTTGTCGATTGGTTATTCAAATATCCTGCCTCTGAGACACAAGACAAACAGCGCCTTAAAAACGAAGTAAAAAAGAAAAACAGCAATGTGGTCGTAAGAACGTGTACAACAAAAAGATCCCGATGGTAGGACAAGAAATGAAAAAGTATTTTGTTGAATATACTAATACAGCATGCTGTCACAGTGATGTGATTTGGTGGCAAATATTGGGGTCTTTATAAAACAAAAAAAGGAGCTGATTTAAACAGCAAGGATGAAAATGATTATGATTGTCTCGGAGAATACATGCAGCACTCATGCAAACGCAGCAGAGGTAAAACTTTAAACTGATTTTTAAACATATATTAAATAATCTATAGAAGGAATAATAATTTAAATTTTAGAACTTGCTAAGTTTCGTGTTGTGATGTCATTCAGCGCTGGCACCGGTTTTTGCGCCTGTAGAAAGCCAATACCTTGAAGTGCCGTACTTTTGGTACTTTCTCGAAGTACGGTACCTGGTGCGGTGCAAAAGCACCCTCAGTGAAGCTTAATTTGTCAGCCTGAATTCCAGGTGGAGGGTGTTAATTGGGCCATCTTCAATTTCCCCTCCTCCCGATTATGTAATCTATGCACAGTTTACTGTGTCCTCAGCTGGGTCAGGTCTTTGGTGTAGATGTTGTGAGCAGACCTCTGAAGAAGACCATATGCCCTGTGAGGCAGTCAGTGCAGGCAAGGCAAGCCAGTGTAATGAGCAAGAAGTTCAGTGACAACAAAGAGCTGGAAGCTACAGGTGGTGGGGGCCGCAGGTGTCTGACCCCAAACCCTCTTTCCCTCCCCCCCAATGCTCGCATGTGCGTCTGGCCTGTGCTTATCTGCCTCTCCCTCCCTGATGTTTGTTTTATTTTCTCATTTATTCAGGCCCCTAAGTGCTGCACAGATCAAGCATAGATCAATGGAGGCCCACCCCCCTACCCTCCCCCCAAAGGTGCAGGGGCTACATGCTCGTCTGGGGGCTGTCAGACCTGGACAGGATGCTTCTCGCTAACATTCCAGTTGTTGTGCTTCCCAGGGGGGCTGCAGCACTTTGAAAAGCAGGAAAGAGACATTCCAGATCTTTCCTTCCTTCCCCCAGCTCTCTAACTGCCTGAGCGGGGGGGGTGAGAAGTGTGGAAACATGCTGACTGTGCATCGTGGGAAAGCCGGGCCGCTGGGACCGGTTTTCCCTTGATGACTGCAAACACAGCCTATCTGTGCCCCGAACTGCAAGCCCCAGCCCCCATCTTTTGCATTTCTGATTTGTTTAGCAAATGCCCTCATCCTGAAGGATATATAATTCCCATCCACAATCATTTCAGGTGAATGTATATTTTCAGAGGCTAGTCTAGGTTGGCTCACCCAGGCATTTCGGTCAGAAACCCTTCGACCTTGTCCAGTTCGCCTCCCCCCCGCAGAGTTAAGGTACCTCCCTGTCTGAGCGCTCGACTCACTTTGAACCAACTTTACAGAGAACATCAAGGGCGTGTTTGCGTGTTCAGTCATTCCGGCCGGTTTCACTTGGCAGGGAAATGTTGGACTCCTTTGCCATCCATATATTCTGCTTTCCTGCACAGAGAGAGTACATCACACCTGGATTCTGTGCCCGCATGTGCCAGCATGTCTGCATTTGGAGTGAGCTGATTCAAACGGTGATTCAAATTACACCATTCAGGATATGTAATCTCACCCTGGAAGGTACCTACCTTCACGGTTAGATTTCAGTGTGATGACGACGACGATGATGATGTGTCCACGCTGACTGGATGGACGAGCGATAGGGACACTGAGCCTGTGCTATGCTAGAGATGAATTCGCCACACGCAGCATCTGTTCTGCCAGTGACCCAGCTGACCTTCAGCGGGCACTGGTGTTCTAGACACTCTGACGTCCAACTGTGAATCGGTACCTATGAGAGGTCAGGCTTCCCCCCGGATCGGGTGGCCTTCAGCCTGGCGCCCCTCCCGGCCTTTTTTGTTCCACCGTCTCCAAATTAGAAGCCCTTTATCATCTGCTGTGGCGACAGCTTTGGCGTGACGCAGTGCTGTGAGCGGTTGGCGCTGTCACCTCCCGTTGAGGCGCGTAATTGGTATGGGAAGCAATTTCCCCTGTCACTGCCACATACCGTCTCCCCCGCCCACACACACACACACACACAACCACCCAGCAGTGCCGGAATGTGTTCAGAAAGGAATCTGCCAATCAAAGGTGGGCAGCAAGACCCATGAAATTCAGCTTTGGGAGTCGGGGAATAGAGGACAGAGAGAGAAAGATACGAAAAAGGGAGGGAAGGACATGAGAAGAGAGAGCAGAAACTCGTTGTGTCTATAAATGTGTTTGTGTTGTAGCAACAGTGACATTATAAATGCTGGTGGCAGTATTTGTTTTCTATTCCCTCATTCCTGACCTTACTGCGCTGCCAAAATACAATTCATTTTGGAAAAATAAATTAACACTGAACAGAGGTAGCGGGGGATGTGGGAAAATTATGCGATTGGATAATCTGCCTTTATTTATCTCTACCTTTCCTCCTCCCCCACCATCGTTTGGTCAACACCCCGCAGAGACGTGCCGGCCTCCCAGCGCTGTTTCACTATCGGGGTAAGATGGCAAATAACAAGCTCCCTCTCAGTGCCTCTAGGTATTTTATGTGGGCAGAGATACAGTGTTGACTTAAGACATCATGGCAAACAGTCAGTTGATCGAGGAGATACTGTTAATTAATGACTCAGCCTGTTAATTAATGGCTCATCAACAAGGAAAAATTAAAGGAGTAAAGACTGTGTTTGTTGACTCCAACACATCACACATACACTTAAGCCATTTTCACACTGAAGTTCTGGAACCTGGTACCGGTTTCCGAGTCCCTGGACTGTCATGACCGGGGACTTCTGAAACTCCTGGCCACTTCCATGTGTCACTTGCACACTGCCAACAGAACTGGGTCCAAAATGCTAAATGAGTGTAGGTTAAACTTATAAATAATTTGAAACTTCACCATCGCCACAAAAGAAAGGAGGATGAACAAGTTGTTTTCTTAGTTATTTGTTTGTTATTAGAGAGATTGGGGGTTGACCGGCAGTGCAGTGTTGGGCACCGCTGCCTCACACCTCGGGGACCATGTGGAGTTTGCATGTTCTCCCCATGTCATCACAGGATTTTTTCTGGGTGCTCTGGTTCTCTCAGAATAAAAAACGATTTAACGTATTCCACTAAAAAGTGCTGGCAAGTTTCACTGCCGGCACCGGCGACGTAAGAGAAAAAGTATATTGATTATCAATTGAATTTTCCTAAGCAGAGATATGGAGACCCAAGCAAAAAAATTTATTCAGTGAATTGTAACTGAAGTACAAAAATGATTCCATCTGCTCAATTTTTGTTTTGCTGATTATGTCTTTTGTTACTTCCACATAACTTCCAAGTTAGTGGCGGTGCTTGGAGCCAACCAATCAGGAACCTATCGCTGTAAGTAAGCACCTCCCCTGTAGTTTGTGTTCGAAAAGTACCGAGTCTGGAGTAGGTACTAAAAAGGGTTCTGGAACTGCCTCTGAGGAACTCCTGAAGTGTGAACATGACAAAAGTCCCTGATTCCGGAAAAAAAATGGTTTCAGAAAAAAATGTGTGAAAGCTCCTTTACCTGAGCCAGTGAAGCACTTTGAACCTGCCCTACAAAGCAGCTTTGACCAGGCTGCAAGCCAAACGAAGCAACGTTTAGGTTCTTTAGGTTCTCCTGCCAGTCTTCAACGTGACTCATCTTCCAGAGACAGAAAAAAGAGGAAGCAGTGAGCCATGTACCAGGAAGAATCTTCTTAAACATTTGGCTGCACCATGTTATAGCACATTAATGCCCCCTATCAACACGGTCAGGAGGTCACAGGTCACAGGTCGCCTAGCAAGTCAGACTCTAGCAGCTGATACATGAGGCTCCTTCTGAAGGCTTTTCTGCTTTGAAAGCCTTGGGTTTACAAACCCAGAATGATATGCGTTATATTTATGAAATTCAATCAAAATAAATGATATTCCTACAGGGAAGGTTTTGTTAATTCATCCTTCTCCCAGCCATCGGTCCAGTATCCTTGTTGTAATTTGTGCCGTGATCGAAACATAAGAGCTTCCCTTGGGAAAGACGTCATGAATATTTATGGTGGGAGAAAGCTCTGCAAAATCTCTGAAGAGCATTTCTCACCCCAAAAGAGATGAAATTCCACCCAATTAAACAGCAGCCAATCAGAGGCCGTGTGACAGCCGATGATGCAAAGCCAAGCGAGAATTCAGCCAGGCAGCAAAAACAGCCGGCTGGCCACTCACAGAGCATGCAAAATATTTTGCATGTGGTGTTTGCCCAACAAAGCAATCTCAGCACACAGGCGGGTGAACGGGCAGGGTTTTGACACGCCAGCTTGTTTGCCTGTCCTCGGAGGGGTGGATATCAGCCTGCTTAGGCCTGCGTCTATGCACAGTGAGAGCTCCAGGAAGAAAATATCTTACAAGAAATACTAACGATCATCATTCACATGAAATGGGGAATGCAGTCTTTGCTTATTATACCTTGTTTACAGACAAAAGGAACAAGTTGTTACTGATCAGGCTTTTAGAATTTGACATCCATCCATCAATCCATTCAATTTTGTAACTCCAGTTAACCTCAGTTTTTGGACTGTGGGGGGAAACCAGAGAACCCAGAAAAAACCCCACAGGGAAAAGCCTGGTCCCAGAGGTGTGAGGCAACAGTACTAACCACCGCACCAATTTGGCAAATTTAATATAGCTGTTATGCCTAAATGACTTTGTGCTAAATATTTTTATTTTTGCATGAATCAAGTAGATACGTTTACTAAAGCTGGCGTAGTTAAACAAGGATATGAGAATCCTGTGACCTAGTTTAACGACAGATCCTTAAACACATATTCAACCAGTTAGACTAATGACAAAGTAGCAGATATTCACAAGTCTTGCCCAGGAAGTCGTGTTAGAGATAAGGAGGTTGTGTCAGCGCCAGCCTGAAGTGGAAAGTCCACACAAACCTGCAGGAAGATATAGGGGAATTCAGGGCCAAAGCTATCAGCAGAAGTTGTTTTCTGATGGAGGGACCAGTCACAGCTTGGTAGGTTTGTAATTGTGGTCTATTAGATTTTTATTGCAGAATGAGGTCAATATGTCCCAGGCCCATCAATTACACACTGCAGGCTTTACTGAGCTGGATCTAAACTGGGCAGCTGAGCCAACTAATGAGAAGCGGTGTGTGGTCATACCTTTCAGCATGGCAGGCCTACCTTGCATTCCTTTGAGCAAACATCGAATGTCCGTGAAGGAACAGCATTTTGAGGAGGCATTCTCAAAACAACCTGTTCCATTCAACAGCTAATTAGCTGTAACACTTTATGAATTATTTTAATTTGATTCGAGTTTGAATGGTGTAATCTTTCACAGGTGGTCTCAACAACGTTGGAGGGAATGATTGACAGGCCGAGTTATTAGTAAATTTCAAAGCCTGCGCTTTTGATCCGCACATTCTTGGCATTGTTTTCTGTTTAATTTATCGTGCCTTTAAAAATGTGTATTCTCATGCAGCCACCAAGCAGCTCTCTGAAACGTGCAGGAAATGACTTGCAGGAGGTGTCATTTGGGTAATGACGCTGAAAATAAAGGGGGGGGGGATCATGCACCGCGTGCATCGCTGACCTAGCTGGTAGCTGAGCTGCATCATAGGCTAGGCTGGGATCCACAGGTACTCATTAACCACAAGGCCATTTTGAGGAAGAGGTAACACAAACAGGCCCACAACAGTCATTTTCTGGGCAATTTAACCTTTCTGTGTGGAGAAAACTTGAAATCACTGACTCCATTGAACTTAAGTAAATCACATTCTACAGAATCCCTGTGGTCCCTCCCTGGGAGATTCAATCAAATGAAACACTTGATAACAGTGAGAGCCATGCACTGAGTTTTACAGCTGGGTTACTTCATCAGGCCTCTGTCTCATTGACTTGGTGTCAATAGTATCCAACCATCACAGACTATAGAACTTGGCACAGAATGTAATGTGTCCTTCTAGTTTCTGGTAAGAACCAAGCTCTGCTTCTCTCATAGTTTATAATGGATGGATCTAAACCTGAGCCCCAAATGTGTGTTGGGTCACATGACCTGTCACCAAACAAAATGAGCTACAAACATGTATTTATAGATGCAATACATTGTTATGGTTGCATGCTATTGTTACATGCTGGTGAATGATTTGCAATTAACCATATCTTACTTACAATAGAAGAACCTCAGGGCAGTGAGAGCCTCTCTGAGCCTGAGACAGGGTTCTGCAAAATTCAGAATGTATATATAAATTATGCCCCATTCCATTCATGAATCTCCTTCCCAGATTTTACTGACTGAAATTTCTCAGGGGGTTCAACCTCATGATTTTACTAAATGATTTTAAACAGACAGGTGACAGGAAAGATGGGCAGGCCGGATCTGCACCTGGACACAACCATGCATTTTCATCCAGCATTTTCACAATGGGCTGAAAAATTACAAACATAATTGTTGCATGTTATAACCAACCAGCACCTACTGGGGAGAATCTGTCAGGTCAGAAAGAATATGGAGGTTCATCATACCTGCATTGTGAGGAAGCGTCAGTTACAGCACTACAGCCATGTAGCGTGTTTCCTTGAGGGTGATCTGGCTTGCAGGATCCTCATTGCTGAGGACACAAGCGGCTGGACCAGGCCAAGGGGACGCCCACGTAAGACCTGGCTGTGGCAGATGGATGGCCATTTCCGGAGGGTGGGACTGGATCACATGTCGGCCTGGGGGGGTCGCGACCTGGGATCCCGTGGTGTTTCGTTGTGTGGTGGGTGCAGCAATATCACTACATGCTCCCCCACCTGACCTGACCTGATCATCCAGGCCTAAAATGATGGAAAATGGAGCTTAACAAGGTCTGCTGGTTACCATCAAAACGATTCCTGAGAGGAGCCTCTGTGTCCAATGAATGGGAGAATGAAACTTATATGAGTTACTGTACGGCACTTCAGACAAGTCACCACAGGCCATTGAGATGTCAGTTGTTCAGAGCGTGTAACCATGTGCTCAGCTACAGAAGAACAGACGCTTTAATTTAAACTATCACACAGATTTTCAATCAGGCCATTTTCACAATGGGCAGAAAAATTACAGACGTAATTGTTCTGTGTTATAATTGTCTTCAGCTTCAGAGTCTTCTTCTGAGTGGTTGACATTCTCCCTTTTCAGCTCTAAAGCTAGGATATTTTGGTATAAGAATATAGGTATGACTTTTAAATAATTAAATGTCAAGTCCTGCAAAGGCAGGACAAATGTGCAGACATTGTCTTCTGTGTGCTCTGGGCCTCAGGAAAAGGACATAAATCCTGCAGGTCACAATGACCTGAAACATAGACATATTAGACAATCAGAAACGAGGTCTTTGGGTCACAGATAGACTGACTTTTCTTTAAATTCCCTTAAGCTTCTTTTGGCTCCCAGTGGTACTGTTTTGATAATGGAGGGGGATGTCAGACTTAAAAGGAGCCTTCAGCCATATTACCTCGTCTGTGCCAAAGAACCTCTGTCTTAGACAGAAGGACATTATGCCACATTGGCTTCTGTTCTGAAGAGGTGAAGTTTGGGCTGGAGTCCAGGCAAGGTGAAGGGAGGGGAAGCTCAGCAGAGGAGGGAGGGAGAGATGCAGAGGGGGAGAGAAGGAGCAGAGGTCTTCTCAGTAGACTTTGGAAGTCCAGCACTGCCCTTTAAATGTCAAAGTCAGCCAGAAAAAATCCTAGTGCAATCAGCAACCGTGTCGTGAAAGAACTTATTGTTTCTCTGTGTCACCTGAAATAAGCTTTACATGGGTCACAGAGAAAAAACACAAGATCCTCTCATGACAGTCAAGACTGAGTCATTAAAAGCATAACGTTAAAAATGCATGTTTGGAGTTTGGGTTTATTCATGTGTGTGTTTTGGGTTCTTCCCACCATGTTGTCCTGTTCCTGAGTATGAACTGGGTTTCCCCACAGGACAGCACATGTCCAATCAGGCTACTTCTCAAAAAATGAATTGCCTGGCAGTGCAAGAGAAAAAATGCAGCTTGACTGGAGATACAGTGATGCATCTTCTACTAGAATCACAGTGGAGAGGACCAGCTCACCAGGAATTGATCTGGCTGCCTAATAGCTGCAGGAGAAATTCAGGAGAAGAAGGATGTGTATTTGCATGGGGCATAGAACTAGGATGGTCCTGTCAAATGGTGTGACAAAATTACTGCATTAATGCTCTAGGCAAGAAGCAGTTGGGATTGTGTAGGGTGATGACGACCCTCTTCATCACAGCCCCCACCGTGCCGGGCCTCAGAATAGATCGACATTTTCTTTTCTGCTCAAGTTCACAAACTGCCGTTCCTTGTTGCAGAATTCCATATTGTGGGAGAACATGCCAAATCTTGCCGAGACAGTGGATGTGAAGACTTCATCGAACATTAGGAGATGTCTCTCTATATGTAACGTTTCACCTGACAGCAGCAATTTGTGCCGCAGGCCAACCGAAGCTCCTGTCTGAGAGGACGGTTTGTGATTATTCCTTCTCAACCATAGATTCCTACCTTTTTGTATCTTCTTCTTCTCAAAGGTGCCATGCTTGGTGATCAAACAGAATCAGTCAGGCTTTTGCTGTGGTTGACTGCTCACATGAGCCGTGTTTTGGGGAAAGGCCTCCAGGTGTTTTTTGTGTTTTAAAGGAGTAGGCCGTTCATTATGTTATAGTGGGCAGTGGTGGCTTAATGGTTAGGGATATGCACTTAAAATTGAAAGATTGCAGGTTTGAATCCCCGACCAACAAGCCACCACTGAGGTACCCTGAGCAAGGTACCACCTCAAGCACTGAATTAGCTGCCCTCTGCTATGTTACATTGTGACATATGGGTTAAATGCAGAGAACACATTTTGTTGTGGTGTGTCAACAGTGACAATTAATCACAAATTCTAAATAACAGTTCCCATTTCATGAACACCGCAGTGCTGCTCCTCTGCATTTGCCAGTACATGAGATGTGTGTTCGCTGTCTTCTTGTCCTCATTGGTTGTTTTATCCAAGGTCCTTGAGGGCTTTAGAGATACAAAACACCAGGGTAATTGTACAACATGACTGTCTGTCCTTGATAAAGAAGATGGCTGTTTCGTTTCTAGAATGAACTAACCTGCCAAAGTTTAAATTGTAATATTCTGGCAGCTTATCAAAACTGTTAGACCAAGCCATCCCCTAACTTATCCTGTGTTTGATTATCTCTCTCCGAGTTGGAAGTCAGAGAAAAATGTCATGAAAATGTGTTGAAAGCGTCACTTCGTGTCAGAAACACGCCCCCTTTCCAATGATGATGTCGGAGAGAATTTTGCTGTACGAGATTCCCGTGTCGTCATTTCAACGTGGTGGCTTACACAGCCCACAGTAATTATAAATATAAGTAGAAATATTTTTAAATGTTTATTTTGTTAAATATATTAATAGTTAATGTAATTGTATGTGGTCGATTTAGAGAATACCATATCATGACCGTAAACATTATCCCAGCATGCAATATCAGATTTTTACCAGACTTGTTAGTGTCTTTTGATTCTTTGTAGTTTGTTTGCCTCTCGAAAAAAGAATATCGCTATGGATCTACTAAAATATTATAAAACTTTTAATGTGGTTTGACTAGTTCGTGTTTCTTGTTTGTTTGTCTCTCGGAAAAAAAGAATCTCTCTCCGAATCTGCTAAAATATTATAAAGCAATAACACACAACAACAGCGTGTTCGTGGAGGCAGATATGTTTGTTTCGAGATGTGCAGCTCCAACGGGAGATTGGTTGGATGTGACATCACGCACCTCGGAATTTCCGACTTCGCCGACATAATCGAACGCACCATTAGCACTGGTCCACACTTAAAATATTGAAGAATGTCCCCCTGGGATTAATAAAGTATTATGTTATCTCTTGTCTCTTATCTTACTTGGTCTCTCTAGGGCAGGGGTCCTGGAGAGCTACTATCCAGTAGGTTTTCTATTCTACCTGGCTTCTGATGAGCCACACCTGTTCCTGGTATTTACCTGAGAAATGGTGTGACTCATCAGAAGCCAGGTCAGATAGAAAACCTTCTGGACAGTAGCTCTCCAGGACCGGCGTTGGAGACCCCTACTCTAGAGCGTCACTCCCCTCAAGAAACCTGCAGTGTTTGAGCTCAGTGAACTTACAAGGACAGATTGAATGCCAGGGATGATTCTATCCTAATCTACCATCCTTACCCACGGGTCTGGTGAGGCTTCCCACTCGTTCACAACTACAGCAGCATGACTACAAAGAATAAAATGAAGGTGGAGGACTCTGTAATCAGGAAGTAAAACTTCAAACCGCCTTGTACTTAAACATCACCTCCAGTCCCTAGTGAACTTCTACCCCAGCTCCCACCACCCTAAACTCCATTCAATATAGATGTGTCTTCAGTACTGCTGCTACTATATTTATGAAGGTCTTTTTTTAGTGTCCCATGAACACCTGCTTTTATATAATAGTCCCGCATGGCAAACTGAAAGGAAGGAAAGAGAGCCGGAAAACAGCCCGGCATCTGAACAAGCCAGACGGTAATTACAGTACGTTAAGAGTCCAAATTACTCCTAGCAGATGGCTGAGCTTCACCAGTTGTCCTAATACTCTGTGAGCATTGTAATCCCCTCAGACTTTGATGGCGTCCACAGTCAGGGTCTTTGACGACTTTTTTTTCAGATGTCAAATTACCATTTAAAAAGCGTTTGAAAAGCTCATAACATAAAGCCAGACGAGCAACAGCAAAAGGATCCAACCCAAAAGGAGGCAGTGTCAGTCTTCTTTTGTTTCACAATCCCGGCTGTGAAGGACAATTGAATCATGGCAGAATTTGTTTGGATTTTCTATGTACGTGTCTTGATTTTGTTGCTTTGGGAGATTGTGGGGGGGGGCTAATCCTGGAGGCCGTTTTTTGGAGCTTGTTTAATAGTGACAAAAACAGCCAGTGAAGTGTGACCAGGGCAAAAGTCCTGGGTCCCCAACGGGGCTGCGTGAGAAGCGGCGGGGCACCTCAAGTTGCCTTTTCCTCCCTGTCGCTGATATAAATATTCAGCAATTAGCAGGGGAAGCAGGAGATTGAAGCATATTCACCGCAGGTCAGAGTGCTACATGCTAGCAAAGCTTTGGCACCAGCGGCCCCGAAGAGCAGTGGTGCAAGACAAAAAAAAAAATCACCCAAGAAAAAAATCACACTGAGACTGTCAATTACACAGGAGTTCGTTTAGATTTCAGGCAACGCAACCCTTACATGGCGATTCCTCCATCATTCCTGCCGTCTCCATGGAAACAACCTAGTTCTGTCTGGCGCAAAGGCTGCTGCAGCAGTGCTTATGGGTTGGAAATGAAACAAAAAGCTGGGGCAATACGCCAGGGATTATATCACATTCAAGCCCACCACCCAGTTCAAGAAGGATCCAGGCATCAATGCCACACATCAAAGACCGAGTTGTGTTTTCTTTAGTGTCGTTCTCTGATTGGGGGGGGGGGTGTCACATTCAACTCGGCTATAATTAATTTCCTTTTTCAGGAATCTGTATCCGGAAGCGAGATACCAGCTGGTGCAAAGAACAGGAATACGAGGAACACATGAGCTGCGATAGCGGACACAGCCATTTAACGGGGAGTGACAGGAGCAGAGGGGGTGTGATATGGACACAGAGGTATTATGGGAAAACATGAACAGGATAGAAACATGAGACTGAGACATAAATATGGTAATATGACATGAACCCAGAGGTGACGCAAACACGTGTGGAAGTGTGAGTGAAGGTAAACACATTGATTTCTTGTGGGCATCAGTGGTCTTTCAGGGAGAAAACATTGTGAACTTTGTCACCTGGGACAAAACAACAGTCCCTGAGCCCTGTGTCACTAAGACATTTATGGACCCTCATTTAGACTCACAAAACCATGATTACTCAGGATTCCCCAGCCACCATGTTTTTTTCAGAGCTGTCATCAAAGTTTCCAGAGATCATATCTCATGTTAGGAGCAGCACGGTGCATTGTGGGAAATCTGAGCATGACCTCACCTCTGAATGTCCACCATGAAGTAATCTGTAGTTTGTGATTCAGTAACTGGCTTCACCTACTTCACTCAGCACACTTAGATGGTATGTTTATCTGAAATCGGCATATTATTGATGAAGGATACTTTTCATAAGTATATTCTTCAACATTTGACGTATTTTAAACACTATTTTGTCTTGCACTATCCTCATATTATTAGTAGTAATTGACACGTGTGTGTATCTATTTCCATGAGTGAAGTGATTGAACTGGCAGAGCACATGGTTCTCAGTTTGGGTTTCACAGAGGGGTGAGGTGAAGCTTCACTCTTATTTACAGGCCTGACACCTCTTAGGAGATCAAAAAGTCTGGTGACAGGGAAGCCCCAGCGGGGAGTGCATGAGGAAGCTAAGCTGAGAGTGGCTGCTCTCCGCCGGGTGTAAATATCACCCAGCAGTGGGGATACATTTAAGGAGAGCGTCTGCATCCCTGAAGCACGCCGCACAAGGCCCCGTGTGGACGCTTCTACCTGATCCAAGAAGGAGTCAGACCTCCATCTCAGGCTTCTGGCTGCTTTTGCCCAGTCTTTTCACACATCAACTATGTACCGCTGGGTTTCTTCCATAATTACCTCATTAATTTTGACCTTTCTCCTACTGTAGTCTAAATATTAGCATTGAATAATATTAAATAAGTAGCCAGTGATAAAATGTGTGATTTTTAATAATCTGTTTCTCTGTTTCCATATCTCATAAATTAAAGCACCACTATGTACAGGAAATTGACATCATCTTGTTATTGAGTTCCTCCCCTAAGGCTGAAAACTAACATGGTAATAAGCTCACAAGTCTAGTAAGCTGAGCAATGCTTGCACAGATGCCTGTAGCTACACAGACTGTGTTTTGCGGCTACAATACACTGTCATCATGTGATGTGTCCAGGAAGTGTGGTTTGTACCCTTTAGCGACCTTGCCGTCCCAGTGGGAGATAAGGAACTACGGAACTGCCTTGGTACAAACGGCAACACATTTATCTTCTCTAGGGCCAGACTGAATGGAAGGCCTGTTCCGAAATGAAATATTCCTGTATATTTTCTGTATTGCTTTTCTCTGGCCTTCTGTACAGGTTCTGTTCCAGCTCTGCCCCCATTCTTAATTCCTCCCCCCGAGAATGCTTTTGACGGGGACGCCATACAGAATCATGTGACACAGAGTTATGAGGAAAAGCTGGTGTGTTGTAAATGTCCCTTTCCTGATGGCAGATGAAATCAAGGCAGGCACTAAGTAAAACAGGCCAATGGCAGCCAAAAATAAACCCAAAGTACTCTTGTTGGAGTTTTAAAGGAAACTAAAATGTGCCTGTCGTATTTGTGGACAGCTCTGGGCTGGTCACTGGGAAGGGAAAAAAAAACACAGGTGGAACGAATAAGTACAGCGAACGATTAACAACCAGATGAATGAAATGATCCTTTATTTGCCATTTGTATGGGAATACTGCTTTTCACATATCCTGTCTTGCTCTTTTGTGACAAAACACAGCTGAGAGTGAAGTCTCAGCACAGGGTCACGCCATTTATCCGGCACCCTGGGGGCATTTGGGAGGCTTAATGGCCTTGCTCAAGGGCCCAAAGGAAATGTAGCAATTCTGCCAAGGCTCGAACCAGCGACCTTCTGATCAGGGGGCTTAACCTACTGAGCCACACACCACTCTTCGCAAACTACTATGTTGCCTTTAATAAAGTAGCAATGAAGAAACTGATTGATAGCAGCTGGAGACACGCTAATGTTTATGCTGTTGAAATGATTTACATTTCCTAAAATCAGAATGAAAGTTATTGTATTATAGCAAGCATTGCAATTGCACTAAAATGACAAAATCACTCAGCATCACATCCCAGTGAAAGGACGACCAGCATAACTGGACGCTAGCAGACACTTTTCGGTGTTTGGTATCAGGTTACCCTTGCATTTTTCTACATAATGGTCACAGGCAGTCTTGACTGATGCAGTTCACTGATGTGACTTTGAATATTGCCAGCCATGGTGCTGGCCTATTATCCTGATGGCCGGAGATAGAGAGAGAGAAAGAGAGAGACGACTGCCAGCAGTAGCAACCAGCTTTCAGATGCTAAGAGGAAAACACTAGCTCTGGGCGCCAAACCACAGGGCTCGTTCAGAGATGAGTTACGGGATTGGTCAAAGGGTGATGTGCTCTCCATGGTCAGATTTACACGGCTAGTCAAAGGCTGATGCCAATTTAACTACATTTCTGAAATCATGTTTTGTGAAATGTTTTGCAGATAAAAGACAAAGCCTGTTTGCCTTTCCCAGAAGCATCATTTTAAAATGCACAAGTGCGTGCCACTGTATTTTTCATTGCAAGATTAAAATCTGTAGAAGATTGTTTTTCTGCTGTCAGATGATGCTCTATTTATCTGTACTGTTAGCCCTGAGTGTGTCTCTAGGTGAAGTTGTGGCTCAGCAGAAGACTCAAACTCATACTGTCTGGATGAGCCACCAAGTGTCACTAATAAAACCTCTTATTCACCTATTCAGCCATCCTCAGCAATCTAAAATACACACACCACGTATCTGAGGATGGGTGGCTGTACTATATCTGAGTATGACCGACTACATGCAAGTCGCAGTGTCATTACATCATATTTCTCTTGAACGTCAGTCAAGGCAGCCGCCTAAGTATCAGAGCATAGCAGGCGGGCAGCAAGACATAAATAAACAATTGTCACTTTCATCACCAGTGATTAATTATTTATAGACATATTAAATATAGCAAATTTTATCCAGAGGTGCAGCAACAGGGCAGGCAACGGCCTGGGGCCCGAACTGGTATGGGGCCCCCGAGGGCCGCAGATTACATATCACATTGCATCAATAAATCTGCTGTATTTGTGTATTGTGTCTTTCACAAAAGTGAAAATTGAGGTCTTTTGTTTATTAAAAATGCTAAATCCACCCCTCCAGCCAGCAAATTTTACTGAGCACCCTTTTTGTTAACAATTTATTAAACCTCCTCCTACCCCCGCTGTGAGAGCCCTCCCCCAGCCCTGGTTAGGACACCGTGCGTCGTGAATGTGTTAACTTTGGAAAGGAATGAATTTCACCCAAAGAAATATAAAGCTGGATTTTACCCAGCAGCTCAATAGCTCTATCTGAGCGGCACTCAAATTAACTGTGTAAAACATAACTCAGATAGTGCCACAGAATTTTCTATGTGTTGTATCCGTGTGTCAAGCAAGCAAGCAGGGAATGAGGAATCAGGGTCGGGTAGCCGGAAATATTACAAGCACAGCACAAGGACATGGTATAGACGTCAATGACAGACCCGGGGAAACAGACTTGAACGCGGACTGAAATACACAGGACAAGTCGGAAATCACATGAAACAGCTGGTAACAATCAGGGTTTCACACGAGGTAAATGAGAGGGCGTGGTCCACATGAGGGCGGTGCGAGCAGGTCATGACTCTACGGATGTGCCTTTGCTCACCTACGGGAAGCTCCAAGAAAATCAACGGAGTAATTAACCCTGATTTATGAAGACTGAGAACGGTTTGAGGCTGGCTTCACCAGATAATAACTAGGGTTATTTACACTGCTATTTGTTTTGTAATCTGGATTTAGACTTGCATAAAGATCTAAATCTTTTTGAAAGAGTAACAAGGAAAATAAAATCAAATGCACAAACCTCTAAAAGTGTGGCAAGTGTGTAGCAGTAGCACTCAATGCCAATGCAAAGCCTGAAGCACATTCAGTTTACATTTCAAGTGGTAAGTGGAGATATTTCAATTCATTTTGTCCTGTAATTTGACATTTAATTATTATTTTGGATTAGTTATCGTAGGTGGGATGAATCCTTCGTCAAACGTAAGTACTGGTATATCAAAGCTACCAGATTAGTCATTGACTTGAGAAATTAAGAGTCCTGTCAAAAATTAATACTGGCATTGGTGGATAACTATGGGGTGTATTTATATTTGAATATTAAATATGAAGTTCGTTTAAACTACTGTTGTTGTTCTGTGGAAATTGTACACTGAATACCAGAGAAAAGAGTGTTAAACATTCCAAAGGTGAACAAAATATTATTTCTTGTACTTGTGGATACCCTTCTGTTTCTCGTCTTGCGTCATTGCTGAGCTATGGCATAACCAGCAACTTCCGGCTAAAGGTGTTTATCTTTTTCCGAAAAAGCATCTAATTGTAGTTTGTCACAAGGAATACATGAATGGCTGGGATAGGAAACAGACACATTCATTTGTCCAAATGTAAATGTACTTTACAGAGCAGGAAGAGCGCCACCGAAACCTAGCGACGACGTGATTCACCTACACGCCCGACAGACTCATTCAGGGCTTTAGGCATGCCGACAGACCGTATAGCGGCAGTGTTTTCAATTCGGCCATGTTGCAACACATGCATGGCAATTCCATGACAAAGAAAGAAAAATAAATTAAATAAAACGGAACAGATGACGGGGTGGTGCGGGGGCGAGAAATCAGAACAGCTGCCAAATGTTTGCGGTAAAAACTCATGGGATTCCCAAAGGACGGTCCCGGCTGGTGGGACCAAGGTGACAGCTAGCCTTACCAAATCACTCCACCACGAAAAAAAGACTATGCTCTGCTGCCTTCCTCTCCTCTCCTCTCCTCTCCTCTCCTCCCCCTCCCTGCCAGCCCATCCCCCGTCAGCATTGTCTAATCCTCCACCTCCCCATCGGGCTGTATGCTGTTCTGGCGCTGGCACGGTAACTCCGCCTCCCCCCCGCACATTAATGTACCGACCGTGGACGCCCGTGCTGCCCTAACCGGCGGCACTTGGGGGCACACCAGCCCGACGTGGGCAGTCTTTGCGGACCGGGACCGGTCGGGATCGGTCGGGATCGGTCGGAGCGCCGGGGTGATGGATCGGATCGTTTGAGAATGAAGCCGCGTTTTGCCCGCAGGTGAGCCTTTGTCCGCACGCCCGCATGCTCCCCGAACCGCTTTAAACGCCGGTCATCATCGGGTTATATAGGTAACATTAACGCGGTGATCTTTACACTGAATGGATGTGACGTAACCGGGGATACTCGTGATTTCTTCTTTTCTTAATTTTTCCTCGAGCATTTAAATCGCTGTTCGGTTCTCTTTTATGTGATGTGCGGGATACTGGACGGGTCAGCCGTACGAAACCCGCAAACCCGCGAACAGATCCCGCTCCGGTGCCCCTGTTATTTCTGGTCGCTGTCGGAAGCGCTGCTTTCGGCTCGGACTGGCTGCCGGACCATGACCATATCTTCCCCCGACGGGAATAGGAATAGCGTGGCCATGCGGCTCGGCGTCGGGAGACGCGCAGCGTGCCGCTTCACAGCCTGCTGGCTGGCGTCGCTTTCTCGGTACCAGTCGGTCTGACTTACCGATTTACGGCGTTATGCGGAGTATCAGCTTAAAATGTATCGACGTGATTCTAACAGGCCGTCCCGTCAGGGGCAAGAGGATTTGCGTGTCATTCAAGCAGATGGACGGCAAACACTGATCACGCTGAAGATAACTTCAGGTCTAAGGAGTGTGTGCAAGCCGCAGATGGTCTATCCAGGGTGGGAGGCGGGGGACTGACTTTGGGTGTCCTGGGGACAGTTTGCGGGAGGTGCAGGAATGCCTCCGGCGGTGACCTTAAACTAAAGATATCCTTGTTACTCCTTATTAATTTTCGACGACAGTGAAGTCTGCTTGTTTCTCACCATCTGCGGTTTTAATTTAGAAACCTCAGCGGGGTTCTTCTGGATGTTTGCTGGGACTGTAAGGCATGTCCATTTGGAAGATGTTAGTGTGTACGTGCGTCTTTTCTTTACTCTCAACACGATCCAGTGTACTGCAGTGTGATTTAGTAACAATGAAAAATGAAGGCCACTCACTCGCTACTGGCAAAGCCATCTTGGGGGACATTCTAAAACGCTTAATGTGAAAAGGCTTCATGTAACTTAATGTACCAAGACAGCCACCAAAAATCGCCAAATTTCACACACACATATCTGGCCATAAACACTGTCACCTGACAAAAAATTCAAAACCGAAATGCTAGGAATATGGACGTTGTCCCACGTTAAGCGTTTCCCCCTCAGTATCAAAGTATTAGTATTAAAGGGCATCAGGACTGTATCGAAATTTAAAGCTTTCTGGGCTACACAAAACTGTAAAACTGTGCAGCCATCTGATAAATAAAGGTGGGCACACACACAACAGAGTCCAACACCTTAGATTCTCGCCATATCAGAGACCCAGTATGACGGGTGCTGCCGTCTCCCTCAGGATTTGATGTGTGCATAGACGTATCACATGACCATCCCCTTTTCTCTGTCCACAGTGACAGGCACTTTCTTGAATTTCTTAGAACCCATCCCAAGTTTCCCCAAAATATCAACCAGAAACATTTCATGATGCTGCATGAATTTGCGCTCAGGCAGCATGAACCCTACAGGAAATATAGGGTCATTAACTAGAGAAGTGTTTCTCATGGCAAGCACAGAAACATAAAAGTCACCCATCCGAAAAGTTGTGTCATAGCTAAGGATTTGAGGGTAGCTGAACGTAATGGCATCCTCCAAGTCTGTGCATGCTAAATTCAGTATATCAGGCATTCCAGCAAAAACTAGAAGATTGGAAAAACTAGAAATGTACCAGACAAAACCTGGAAGCTGGTAGGCCAGTTCATGGAGACTGAACATTTCATCGTGAGAAATTCTTTGTTTGTTCCTGCTAGCATACACTGTGTTCTGTACTTGCTTAACATTGCGCGGGCAATTCACAGGCATGTGTTCCACATTGCTACTGCAGGCTTTAGATAAGGTGGACCGATGTTAGATGGAGCTGGCCATGGTCATTGTGAAGGATGTGTGTGCAAACCTCTTTTTTGGAAGGAATAAAAATTCTTTGTTTTTGCATTGCCATGTTTCCTTGGCACGTGCACAGTCTCATCCCCCAGGTAGTGAATCAAAAATAAATTTGTCGCCAAATTATCTTCATTATCTTGCTGTATTAGGCAGTACACATTCTTTTTAAATTCTGATGATCCCTTGTCATGTTGAGGTGTCCTAATATGGTAATAGCGCTTCATCACTCTTCCACCGTATTTTTAAATGTTTGTCAGGGTCAGCACCCATGTGTGTCCCTTCCCCGTTTGGCCAGCAGGCATCGCTGGCCATTCTGTCCCTTCTGTCAGTGTTTTTGTTTCCCCTGTTCCCTGTTTTTCCTAGTGTTAGATTCTGTTTTCCCTATTTCTTGGTTAGTATTAGTTTCTTGAGTTCGTTAGTTCCACCTGTTGCCTGTTCTTGTGCCTGCCCTTGCGTGTGTTCCTGATTGCTCGTTGTCTTGCACCCTCCCCGATTGGATAATTGTCTGTCTCACTCCTGCTGTCTCGTTACCCAGTTCAGTTTTAGTATTTAAGTCCCTGCCTGAGTTCTGTTCCTTAGTAGTTCATTGTTGGTTGTAGTTTTGCCGTTGGATGTTCGGTTGTTTATGGCCTTCCTGGTCCTTGTTTGCCCTGACCCTTTAGTCCTTATTTATCCACTTTTGTTTTTTCCCCCTCGTGGTCCTTTTGTTTGTAGTTTTTCTGTTTTGTTAAATAAACCTTTGTTTTGTGAAGCCGCAAGTGGGTCGTCCTCCTTCCTACCATTCCTGCCTGCACCATGCCACACTTACGCCCACGCAACAAGTCCGCCTGGTTTCATGGCACTGTTGTTATAATTTGACCCTTTCTGTTTCCATAGCATTTGGTCAAAACGAAAGTCCATGTTAGATCTTCCTCCCTTCAGACTCCTATATAGATATACATCACCCCACTTTGGCTCCAGGGGTGGTTCATTCGAAATGAACCCTTTGTACCTTTCAGCCTTAACAAGAATGGCCTCTATTTCAGCCAGAGTGAACTCTGACTCCTTCTGCATGAAAGACATAATTTCTCAGTTTGTTACCGTAACTGTTGAGAGATGAGCCTTGAGAGTGGCTGTTGGATGACAGCATTTTGAGAATATGTCTCTTATGAAGGGCACTATGGTAAAATATTACCCTAGTAGCCTCTTAAAAGGCTGTTGAGAGATGGGCCTTGAAAAAGGCCGTTGGATGACAGATTTTAGCGAATTGCAAGAATAGAACTATGACAATATTGCAATTTTATTTATGTATATAAAACATGGGTATATATATATAGACTGGGTGTTAGTCTAACTATTATAAATGGCATTAATAAAATGTTAAGAGATGAGAAAAAGGCTGTTGGATTAAAGTTAATTTGGACTAAAGTTTAGATTAATTTGCGCTACTAACTTGTGAAGAACTCTGGGACGCCGCGAACTGGACGACTGTGGCTTATCGCTGCTGGCGAAGAGTAAAAATGGTTGAGTCCGTTACTTCAAATTACAGCACTAAATTTTATTGGCTCGTTTGGGTGCTTTATTTTTTGTGATTGGCCGTTTCCTTACTTCATCTCAAATTAAGCATTTTTCCCCACCTGGAAAATACAGGGAAGCCATGTGAACTTAAATTAGAATTTTAATGGTGAAAGTCTTTATTGGTGGCTGTTTTAGTACATTAAGTTACATTAAGTCTCTTCCTTATAATGGGCGTCAATGGAGGGGAAAACGCTTAACGTAGGATAAAGTCCATATTCCTAGCATTTTGGTTTTGATTTTTTGTCAGGTGACAGTGTTTATGGCCAGATATGTGCGTGAGAAATTTGGCGATTTTTGGTGGCTGTTTTGGTACATTAAGTTACATTAAGCCTTTTCACATTTAGCGTTTCAGAATGTCCCCATCTTGGGGTGGTGGGTCCCGGTTTTTCCAGTAAATATTGGTGATCATTTCTGACACAGACTGATGGTAGTCTTTATTATCATACAGGTCATTTTTGATCCAGTACAGTTACCATTACTGTAAACCTCCACATAGACAAAGAGTTTTAAGCATTGTACATAAAATTTAAGAATGACATTAGTATGCGAGAGTTGTATATTTGCAGCAAGGGTAAGGATTGTCAGTTTAGCCAGGTGAAACACATGCTGAGCTAACAGTCTTACTGCAGTACTTCTCAATTGCCATTTGTGCCCTGTTTTTTAATTATTGTCATTTATTTATTTTCTTTTAACATTTGGTGGTTTTGAGATGGTAATTGCAGCTCTCAGCCAGCTGGTGGTGCAGGTTTTCAGCATACAGAGGGAGCCTATCCATGAAGGTTTAACTTGTGGGGGCCACTGATTGGAATCGGAGCAGCCTGTCAGCGTGAGGCTCACCTTTCAGTGCTGTGTGTGCGTGCGTGTGCTAAAGCAGGTGGCCGCTTGGGAGGTGGGTCGCCGTGTGCAGGCCACGCGCGTGACGGCCGCTCAGGCCACCGTGCGCTGCGGCAGCTTGCATGGCGGAAGGGCGTCGTTCTCAGCGATACCTCGCTGTGCTGTTCCCGGCACTGACCTGAATTTTTTTTTTGTTTTATCATGCACCTCCGTAAAAATCCAGTTCCCGGACTGCTGTTTGACTGGCAGAGAATGCTGATTGAGTGGTATATGTTGTGTTACGGTCTTTTGGGAAAGTCACCTGGAAATACCAACAGTGTACATTCCCCGGGGTAACCTGACACCTTGCTACTAGATGTCATTTTACATTTTTTTTCTTTTTTTCCATGAGTTGAAAGAAATTGCCAAACATTACAATATTTTGCAATATATTTGAAAATTCCCTGGTTGACATTTGCTCTGCCATTGGATTGGTTGGGCTTGAGTGACAGTCAAACTAAAAAGCAGTGGTCTCCAACCTTTTTCAAGGTGAGGGCTACTTTTACAAAGAAGGTAATCTGGGAAGCTGCCACGTCATTGGGGGGGGCTCAGTAGTTTCTGCCGACGGTGGTGCGCGAAGGTGACTGTCTGATTGCTGTGATTTGACTAGGAATGTCTTAAAGGTCGACCTGTGGATTTCCGCCTGACTGGCTGGGCTTGTTGGCTACAAGAGGGGAGGAAAGGTGAACTGAGAAGGGGTTGGGCCAAAAACCTGCCCAAGTTCATCCTCATGGCCAGTCTCCAGACACTGTGTGTCCTGCTGGGTCGTCTTTAAGGAATGTTGTCTAGTTCCAGGCCTTTCCACATCTGCCCCCACCATGGGCTGTGACTCCTGGGCCCTCAGCTTGTCTCGCAGCTGGCAGAAGGCTTGAGCTTCCAAGCTCTCTGGTTACATTTTCTTCATGAAACTTTGCTGGAAAAGATGTCACGGTCCATCTGACACAAACAAAAACTTTATACCAGATTCTGACACATTTGCATGTTGTGAGGCTAATATTTAAATGATGATCTCGGGAGCGGTTTCACGTGGACAGATATATTTACATGCTAGTTAGTATGGCCTCTGTCTATGTTGTGAGCATCCTGAAAGCAAGGAGACTACACAGTGCAGCACCACCAAGTTTGTCATGTTGGGAATCGCTCCGTCACGGAATAGTTAGGTAGAGTTTGAAAGTAGGTCATTAAAGATGCTCAGACATTTGAAGGTGTGGACACTCAAATGCTACTCTTTCTTCAGCTGTACTTTGAAACATTGGTCGTTTTTTAAATGATGAACCTGACCAGGCTGTAAAATGATTGCCAACAATATGAATATTAAAGTATGAATGTTAATCTTGTGAAATTTTGTTCAAAGTCTTTGTTGCGTGCCGTCTGATTGTGGTCTTTGATGACAACGATGACACAGCGGAAGTAAAGTTAGCAGTGCGATGGGAGGGGTCCCCTGGCTATGGAGGGCCCATGTGACGTGGAGTGAAACACCCCTCACTAGCTGCCTGTTTGTTTAATTTCCTTGCGCTGTCTCCAAACAAATTTTGCATGTATGGAAAGAGTCTGATACAAAAGGCACTGCATGGATGCTTAAACTGCATGAAGGCAGAATTAGGCTGGAAAAACAGGGCATTCTTCTTTTCCCACTGCAGGCGAGAACAGAAGAATGTCTGTACATGTTCCTGCTATGCAGTGCCGCCCCTCCCTACATGCAGAACATGCGCTGTGCGTCGGGCCCCACGATCCATGGGGGGCCCCATTTTCCGCAAGGGGACGCATTCTCTGCAAATGTGCAAAGGATTCGCATCGCTGCCGAGAGGGGTGCATAGAGCACCAAGTCAGCCCAAGGCAGGAGAGAAAGAAAAGAGACGAGTAATCTGACACCGCAAGGTTGTAAACCTAAATCGCATTTTGTGATACAGTCATTTTACATTTACATTTACCGCATATAGCAGACGCTCTTTTCCAGAGCGACTTACAAGAAGTGCTTAGTAATCTATGGCTGTCCTTCAATTTATAAGCTAGACGTAAAATCAACAGCTGTCAAGATCAATTTACCGCTAAGAACGTTATAAAAAAGTTGTTAGGAAAGAGTGCACAGGCAAAGGAAAAGACTGTTAGTGGATTTTATTTTTTACTCATTTTTTTTGTAAGGGGGGGGGCTTGAAATAAAATTCTGCTTAGGGCCCCAGTTTGGCCAGGGGCGACACTGCTGCTATGGTGGTATCAGGAAAGTCACCAGTAGCGGTATGCAGCAGGAGTACATGTAACATAGCAAATGGGCCATTTGGGATCTGGAATTGTAACCCTGCCGCGGCCCGGATTGATGGGCAGTATTTACTTCCATGAGGTCAGCTGTGCTGAAGTGTCTCTGGCTGTGTTGTGGGGGGGGGGGGGGGGGGGGGGGGGGGGGGGGGGGGGGGGGGGGGGGGG
>JAODLD010000001.1:44511692-44538302 GCA_026781065.1 Mormyrops boulengeri
ACCACCCTGGGTTGGCTGATCCACATCCTTTAGTACTGAGAGTTTAATCTCTCACGTGCCGGAGATCCCCCCCCCCCCACCCCTCTCATATCTTGTCATATGTAATCTTTCAAATGAAGAATGTTTTCTGTCACGTGACCCAGCAGGTATAGTTAGAAAAAAAATTAATTGCTGCTCATTCTTATTTATTCATGTGAATAAATTGAGGTGAAATGTCCAAATGTGACCTGTGGGGCATACTACGAAGTGTCTTTTACACCCAGAGTTGGGTAACAGTACCCAGCCCACTTTATCAGAACCGCCCTCACCACTCCTGGCCCTCGGCGTTTCCACTCGTCCTGGAAAACCTAGAAAAAAGTCAATTTTCCAGTCATGAAAAAGACATGGAAACTGAGAGGAAAAAGTCAAATGTCTTGGAAAATCTTGTACTGTCCTGGAAAATTTTCAGCAAACAAATTCTATTGCCATATGAAGTTTTGAATATGTTAACATTTCCATGACTGGAAAATTTGTTGCCAATTTTCCAGGTTTTCCAGGACGAATGGGAACCCTGCCCGTGGCGAAGTGTCATGAACCAATTCTGAGTGTCGGGATAAAAACATTTGATTATGCTTCATTTGTATCAGAGTAAAAAGAAAATCCATGGTATCGGCCGTCCATTTGATTAAAGTAGCTTTAATCGGCTATGTTTTTTGTCAAAGGGACAGTTTGTATATACTGTGGGGTGGAGGGACTTGACTGGACTTGCCCCTTGAAACTGAAAACCTGCACTTTAACATGTTTAGAGCAGGTTAGACATGCAGCGTTAATTACCATGACAATAGTAGCCGAAATTTGCAATTAAGCGTCAGGAAACCTCGCTAAGCCGGTGAATCCTCTTTGTCATGCACCCGTCTGTAACGCACAGAGCATGCGAGCCTGTGTGAGCACAAACGGTGGCCCGTGAGAGGCTTTGCAGGCCGCCTCTTTCTTGAAATGAAATGGAATTAAATGAAACGGGGCGAAAATGATCTTTATTTAAGATAAGCCTTTATGCTCAGTCCTGAACACAGCTGGGGGGTGACAGAGCAGACAGCCGAGAGCCCCCATGTCACAAGTCTTTCCAAGCAGGGAAGCTTGATTCCAGCCCTCACCACCCCCCCCCCGCTGCACTTGTGAACATGTGACCTTCTGTCAGTTTTGTTTGACATAAGACACAGGTGTCAGACTCCAGTCCTGGGGGGCCAGAGCCCTGCACATTTTTGGGTTTCCCCTCGTTTAACACACCTGATTCAACTTCTTGTGCTAATTACCACATAGCTTTTGAGCTGAATCATTTGTGGTGGAACAGGGAAAGAACTAAGCTACACAAGGCTCCGGCCCTCCAGGAATGCAGTTTGACACCCCTGACATAAGACATGGTAATTCATACCGTGACATGCGTGATGGGTCCATACATCTAGAGGAGCGACACTTTATGAATGCCACCTGAACCGAACAAAGGTGACAAAGATAAACTGATGACGTTTTTCTCTTTTGCTGCGCAACTCTTTGTAGCCTGAACTGTAGAGAAACAAGTTAATCCTATGTTTTGAGTCTTGATCTTAAGATTAAAATCGGCAGCAGCCAATCTGATGACTGCAACTAGGAGTTGGAGCCCTAAGTGAAGAAACGTTTGGTTCACCAGAACCTGTATCATCAGCGCAGATCCAGGCAGTGATGCTAATCTCAGATCTGCTCTCGGGCACCGAGAACATCTCACTGGGCAGTCTGTCACCTGAGCTCATGGCTGCTTCTAGTGTTTACCTTTTTAACAGAGTGCTGCAGGTGAACAGGTTGCCTTCAGAATTACACTCGTCCCACTGTGCCTGATCTATTCACATGAGTGTTACTTTGTTATGCTGGCGTTGGAGAGTCTGATTTGTGAAGGTACAAAACCAGGTACACGTGTTTCTAGAATTGTGAGACTACTTTGTTTTACTTAGGATTACAATCACTCTTTTGGGTGTGGAGGGGTGGTAATAATTAATTTATGTTAATTGATTTTGCATACATTGAAATAATTCACCCTGAGCAAAAACTCACATAGGAACAGCCTTAAATACTGACAGCTATTAAAACTGCTTTGATGAGTAAGTGAAACTGTACTTCAACTTGTAACAGAATTTTCTGTTTTGGGATTTTTTCCTTTTGACCAATTTGGTCCTTTATACAAAATTAAATTTGTTTATACAAAACAAAAGCTGGTACGGTTTGTATATGTTGTTGCCCTCTCATGTCAGTCCATTGTTTCTTAATATGTAAATAAAGCACTGTATAGTAAACCGTGTCTGGCAAGTATTGTAAACAGGGGTGTAGAGCTGGTGTAAATGCAGGGTTACACACCTAGGGGACACTCACCTGCTTCTTCAGGGGGATGTAGATCATGGGGTTAATATCAGTGCTGCTTTGGTGGTCCAAAACTGGCTATAATGGGCAACGCGCCATGGAGCAACTAGCATAGCACCACGGTGACCACCATGAGCAGGATGTGGTATTTCCTCCTGTAGGTGGTACTCTTGCAGAGCTTCCCCTCCTGCATTACAGTTTATGAGAAGATGTGTCTCACCTGGCGATAATGTGGATAGGCTGTGCCACAAAACCATGGTACTTTACCTTACCGCTAAAGCAAAGAATTATGGGAAATTCCATCTTGTAGGTGTAATCTGAAAAATGTCCCCTGATGTTGGTTTGTGATGTTGATCCTTCAATTAAGGTGAAATATATACTCCAGTAAAATTAAATATTCCCGTAATATTAATGACCCAATGAGATTTAACAGTTATTTACCAAATGTACATCGTATGTCAAGCAGAACTCCTGATTTTTTTTCCTGACTAAACTAGTAGCTCATCTCTAACTTATATCTTGGTAGAATATTCTAGATGATAAAAGTAACATACTCCTGCACTGATAAAATCGATGCTTTCAACCAACTAATTCACGACATTTAGAAGTTTAAACTCATTCACGACAATATTGTTAGATGGCAAAATGTACTAAGGAAAATTAAAATTTGTTCAGCACCATCTAAGAAAAAAAATAAGCAGCATGTAGCAGGAATGTAGGAGTTATACAGTATGTGATTGGTTGTTTTTTTGGGGGTTTGTTATATGTTATTGGTTGTTTTTTTTTTTGCCTGACTCACCTGCTTGACTGCATACGCCAGCCTGGCTGTAGACCATGGTCAGCACCAGCAGGGCGAGGCAGAAGATGAAGAGGCAGATGATGTAGCTCACTGAGCAGCTGGTGTCGGCGGCCTTCCAGCCATAGCTGCTCTGTCCAGAAAAGGGAATATTCGGCCCTGGCCACCGGCAGGAGAAGCTTGTGGGAGCCCGAGCCACTCCTGCTGCAGACGGTTAGGGTGTGGCGGAGGTCATATGATAGCACAGACAGGGAAATGAGGGACACGATACCTGGAAGGGAGCCAAGTGGGTTAGTGACGCCAGGACACAGGTAGGACAAACCGCTCATCTATCTTATAAAGCAGAGGAACCAGAATAATAAGCAGAAGATCTTACTGGAGCTATGGAAAAGGTGGCCAGACTGGGAAGCCTGCGGAGAAAATTTGGAGTCATAAAGATCCACAGCATTTTTCCATTTTCTCAGCTTTCGTCTAAATATAACACTTAGGGGGTTTGGGAAGCACTTAATAAACATACGGGAACCCATCTCCATCCATGCAGACGTTCTGATCAACTTCACCTTGAAGTGACTGATGCAATAATCCAGCAGGGATGATCAAACTAGTCGCTTAACCTCTGAACATGCAAACCTCCATCTTACTATATTTAATTGCTTGAATATTCAGAAATGTCAGCTGGTCCAAAAAATCACAGAAGGATCATATATTATTTGCTTAACTCTGAAGAGTCAGTGAGCAAGACATGCAGTCTGCGGGAACTACGGCGACTTTTAATTTAGAGGAAGCCTGTTGATCGGATACAGAAATAGTTCCTGTTTCGTCATGACCTCTGACCCCTGACCCTACCGCACACATTAAGACAGTAAGGAGAGGGCGCACCACAAATGTCATCGGCATCAACAAATATCAGCTGAATCTCCCGTATTGTGTGTCTGAGGTATAAAATATGAACTGAGACAAGGCCGTGAGAAAAACACACTCCCTTAAATTGAGTGAATTACGAGGTCAGTGGACTGAGCTTTGGGAGTCATCTGAAGTACTTGGGGAGATGAGATACTGTGATTCAATACTCAATAACATAATAAACGACAGATAATGTAGCTAAATTTGTCTGGTTGCAAATTGAGGCAGTGAACTATTAGATTTTTATCACATTTCACAGTGCTATTCAGGGACTTGTTGCTTGAGCTGAAATGGTGTGCAGTACCTTCCACGCAGCATGAAACTCCTTAGCATGTGGTTTGCACATCAGGACCATCATAAGAAAATCTAATTGAAACAGAAAATTGGTTATGAATGGTTTCTGGCAGCACATATATGTGCTTCTTGTGGACAAGGCTCGCTACTTTCTGATAGGTCAGCTGCCTGAACCCACAAACCACTCTGCACACAGAGGTGGACATACCATAAGGCAAGGGTAGGCAACCACCTGGGACCCGTGGAAACCAGGGCTCCCATCAAGACAGAATTTCCAGAAGTTACATTTAAGGATATAACATAATATGATCATTTAAATGATAGCAACATGTACGTTATTTGCACCACTGCTAATTCCCCAAGCTTTATATTATGCAGTGCTCGTCAACCAATTAGGCGCCATCTTCAGATTTACAAAACTTATGTTGCCTAGTAACCCCACTCATTATGTGATAATGCTGCAGGCTGCATTAGGAACCTCAGATCTTGTCTGAGTTAACGTTCATGCCTGTAGTGATAATAGGGAATAACTGGAGCAGAAACATGGTTACGTTAAATAACAAATAATAGTATATATCCTTAGATTTATTGTCTACGGTCACATCTCACTCGTTTCAGTCTATTGACTCCAAACTGCAAATAAGACACGAGACTGGTTGGTCGGGTTTAAACCCTGTTATCTACCCGTACGCTCATACAGATTGCCCCACTTTGTTGTGGGAAAAAAATGTGCAGATGTTTTACACATTGGCATACATAGTTTCAAATTATAATTTTGCTTAGAAACAATTCACGAAAATTCATGTAAACCAATAAAGCGGTCAAAAAATCAGAGACGCATGCTGTCAATGGGACGACCTGTTGTGACGTGTCTTACTGATTTCACTTTATATATATCACCAAAGCAGGTGTTGACGAATCTTTACCACATGCAGTCATGTTTCCCTACCAGCCACTTTCCCCGCAGGCTGGAGGCGAAGCTCATCTTGGTGCCAGATACGCAAACCAGCATATCACTGACGCTTATGTTCGACAGAAGTTTAAATAATCCATATTTTCACTTAATTCGGCTTAGATATGCAAGATCGCCCGAAACATCGCACTGAACACACAATTAATATGGACCTAGCTGCTCATCGAAGAGGCGTTCAGTAGCACATCATAACATTATTCATTAAACAACCACTTATGGATCACATGCCCATCAGGAATCCATCCATATCGAAAATTTCCGGCTGCCCTTTCGCATCAGGTAAAACAGAAATGAGATGGGGAAATTGTATGGACTACAAGTGAGCCTTTAATACAACTATTAATGCATTAATGTACAGAATTGATATGAAAATGCATGTGTTATTTTCTCATTCACCAACCAAAGGAAAAAAAAAACGACATCCATCCGTCCATCTTCCGCCGCTTATCTGGGTACAAGTCCTGGGGGCGGCAGTCAAACAATGACAGATTACATTCATTTATAGTAAATAGGATACAATTTATAGTCGTCTACAAGCTCATTATAGTCAAAGCTTAAGTTTCTTGGGTGTAAACGCTTCAGATAGGCCTAAATGAGTGTAAAGGCGCTGGCCAGTTCTCTGGCTTTCATCCAGAACGTGCTCCAATGTCTTCGCTGCGCGTTTGCGACTCCCGCCTTCAAGTTGCAGGGTGTTATATAAGGAGCCTTGTCGGAACAGCTTGTCGGGATTAAGGTAGCCTGGGATAAATGTAAGTGAAAGGTACATGCCATTTAAACTGGGGTAAATTAAACCCGACAAGTTATTCGGGTAAGCCAGAAAAGTTGCTTTCTGAAACAGGCCTCTGGTATTGCTAAATGGCTGGAACGCCCCACCCCATCAGCTCAGCTGGCCTCTGGGTCCAGCCAGAACCAGCCAGGCGGTATTTACTTACAGCATGTGCGGGGGGAGCGCTGCTGGGGAGCGACTACTTTTCTCCTTCCTCTGCAGTGCATCGTCAAGATTACAAATTAGTTAATAAAGCACCGCTTTAATGTGCCGCTGTTTATATTAATTTATTCTCACTGTTCAACTTGTATTTATGAGCCGATGTTTTATTCACATATCTTGTGAACCCCCCCCCCGTTTGCATGACGGTAATTGGGTCCCTTGCCAACACAACTTTTCTCCCAGGGGCCATTCAGCATTTCTGAAGGCATCTCGCTGAACAAAGGCGGGCGTCCACTTAAAGTTTAGAGGAGGAGAATCCCTTGTAATTCCAGACACATACCAGAGTAATGAGAGAGTGAGGGAACCTTCACAAAAGAATCCTTAAGTGTGGGGGGGGATGCTGACAGAATTCACATACTGGCAATTACAGAAATACAGGTGCTGCAGCTACTTCTACCGTTCTTTAAAAATGAGCACCACACAACTCAGAAGCATGCAGGTTCTGGTCCACTCTTTATGCAAAAGTCTGAGAAGTCAGTTGGTTCCTTGTGATCCATCCATCCATCATCCATCATCTATTCATCTGTCCATCCGTTTTCTATACCCAGTTGTACTAAGCAGGGTCGTGGGGGTCTGCGGCCGATACTGGAAGCTACATCAGGACCGGTCCCTGCCCTGTCCGTTACCCCATTCCTAGCATTTGAGCAGCATTTGAGCCCTGATTGTTAAGTAGTAATGACCCTCACCGGTGTCTTGTTCCCAGCCCCAGTTTTTAGTTAATTATGTTCTGCCCCTGCCCCTCATGTAGCACTGGTTATAGTGATACACTATATGGACAAAAGTATCAGGCCATTACACCCACAGGAACTTTTATGACATCCCATTCTAAATTCATAGTTAGTCCCCCCTTTGCAGCTATAACAGCTGCCACTCTTCTGGGAAGGCTTTCCACAAGACTTTTGAGTGTGTCTGTGGGAGTTTTTGCCCATTCATCAGGAAGATTTGGAATTTGGAATCAGGAATTTGTGAGGTCGGGCACTAATGTTGGACAAGAAGGCCTGACTGACAGTTTCCGCTCTAATTCATCCCAAATGTGTTTGGTGAGGTTGAGGTCAGGACTCTGTGCGGCCAGTCAAGTTCTTCCATACCAAATTCACCCAACCATGTCTCTATGGACCTTGCTTTGTGCACTGGGGCACAGTCATCCTGGATCAGAATAGGGCCTTCCCCAGACTGTTCCCACAAATTTAGAAGTATAGAATTGTCCAAAATGTCCTGAAATGCATACCAAGACCCAGCATTGGGGAACCCTGCCCTACTCCTTTGTCAGTCATTGTGGATGTAGGTCTGTTAGTGCAGTCAGTTATTTCCTGCTCGTGTTTTTTCTGGTGTTCCTTGTCCGTGTTTTCATTTATCCTCCCTTCCCTTCATTATACCTCTTGTCATTCTTCTGTTTCTGGTTATGTGTATGTTTGGCTTTTTTGAATGAAGCACCCTGTGATTGTCACTCTGTCCCATCGTCCTGTCATGACAGCTACAGACACAAGGCAGGGAACCACCCAGGAGGGGGCGCCAATCCATCACAGTGATTCCTTGTTATTATTATTATTTTAATGCCCCCCCCCATGTCATTTCCCTGTTGGGAGCTGCAGCAGACATGACAAAAGTGGGTATGCACAACGTGTCGATGAGTGATTTTTTTACCGATCGTACCCATATGAAAATAGATTTCAATTTTTCCATCCATCCATTCATCCATCCATTTTCTGTAACCACTTATCTAGTTCAGGGTTGCAGGGGATCTGGAGCCTATGGGCACAAAGCAGGGAACAGCACAGGATGCGGCGCCAACCCATTACTGAACACACTCACACACCATTCACTCACATACACACATCTATGGGCAATTTGATTATCGTTGGGAAATGGGTATCATTTCTTGTTTACACAAAGGTTTGCTTCCTGAAATTTCTTGTGCCTGCCATAGATTAGCATTAACAATCCTTCGGTCCATGTGTTATTTTCATGTATGAGGGTAAAAAATAGTATTTTTGCCACAATACTGGGTCAGTCATCAATATTGCATGGATCTTTGGGCAATACACTACTTACGCTGAAATGTATTCAGCCAGCCGTTGCTGTAAAATGATGTTTACAAATGCTGACTCCTCTGGAACATCAAGAAGTAGATGAATATCCCCCAAAAATCATGTTTCTCTTTTGAACATATTGATACTCTTGATATATTGCTTGTTCTGTTCAGAGAAAGAGCAGAAATGACAGGCAGCTTTGGAGAGATTAGCAAAGGTCAGCAGTGGTCAAATTTTTATATTTCATAGGATGGGGGCGGGGGTGGTGGTGGTGGGGTGAAGAGGGTTTAGATGGGAAAATGTATCAAGGGTGATAGCCATGCATTCCAGATTAAATTGTGTTCCATTCCAGGGTCTGCCAGTACATTTACCTTCACTGAGGGACAATTACGCAGAGCAATTTAGGAGGATGACGGGGGGGGGGGGGGGTTGTGGTGGTATATTTTTAATGTTTTTTTTTTTACTTTTCCATTTTTTCCCACATGGAGGGTTGCCAATATAAAAGCAAGATATACCAAGGCAAGGGGCTTTGTTCAGCGCGAGAGGTCAGTATCACGGACATACATTAGCTTCTGCCTTTATCTGGATCAATCTGGCCTCTGGAGTGCTTTCTGCTAAATCGGATGACCAGTAAAGGGGAAATCGAAATCGGAAATAGCCCTTGGACACTTGTGTTGGTAAGGCTACACAGAGAAGCAGTGTGAGGGAAAACAGCAGGTAAGGGAATTATGATGTAACTGTTTGATACACAGTGCAGTTGATTCTGACAATAAAAACACTGGCACTAGCATTTCCTTTACTGAGGAACCCAAGAAAACAGCAACAGTGAGAGAACTAAATTCATGCAATCAAAGCCATTGCATTTGAATGAACTGCAGTGCATGCAGCACACAGAATTTCACACAGAACGGCACAATAGATGGCACTACCCAATGTAAGGAATTCTAATTATACCACTATGTAGGGGTAATATCCACTGTGAGCTTGGAACCTATCCCAAAAGGCACAAGGTAGGTCACACCCTGGGTGGGATGCCGCTCCATTGGAGGGCAGCGGATACACGCCCAATGGGAAGTTTAGACATGCCACTTTACCTCACCCATAGGCAATTTTACCAGGGGTGCTATTGCACCCCCTACTGGTCAGATGAAAATGCTATTTCAACATATTAAGTTCATCCATTGATTTTCATGGGTCACAGGGATCCATCGCCATAACCAGTTAATCTCAACTGGGGTCACCGGAGCCTATCCCAGGAACAAGGGGCACAGGCAAGAACCAAGTCTGGGCAGTTGCAAATACACCATAGGGTGCACACACACAATTAGAGGGCCAGTTTAGACTCACCAACCTGCCCTGCATGCTTTTGGATCGTGGGAGGAAACCGGAGCCCCGGCAGAAACCCACACAGACAAAGGAAGAGTGTGCAAATTCCACACAGAAAGGACCCGAACCCAGGACCTTTTTGCTGTGAGGCAGCAGCACCAACCACTGCGCCACTGTGCCGGCCCAGTCATGGGGATGTTAAGTTCAATAAAATTAAATTATATTGCAAAGTTATATTTGAACTACTTTGAATTATTTTTACATTTACATATCTAGATAACTGGTTGGGCTCTCTCACCAGGCACGCCCAGGGAGAGAAGCTGAGAGTTGCCTGAGTTTGAAGGTTTGAATATCAAATGCAATGAAATTAACCAAAACAGCATTTTCATGGACTGCAGACACACAATGTGGGCTTGGCAAGCCGACCTCTAGATCAGGAGTATCTCCTACTGTGGGCTTCCTCATGGTGAAAGACCTCAGGCAGGTGTGGACATACTCACAAGTCCCAGGCTGAAGGCTGGGCAGCTGGTCTTATTCCCAGTAAACAAGAGGGCCACGTCTATACAGCTACTGGGAGACTTCTATGGTCACAAAGGGAATGAGGCAGATATTTGGAGGTTCATGATTGAGGAGAATAATCTCCCAGATCCAAACCTGGAAGGATGAATTGTTTGTGTACTTCTGTGCAAGCCATGGGTTGTCCGTAATGAACATCATGTACGAAAATAAGGATGTTCTTAAGCATACAGGGTACCAGTGCCCCCTAGACTAAAGGTCAACATTGTAGTTGTGTCATCTGACTTGATGTCATGTGTTTTGTGAAGAGGGTGGACAAATATATCAACCAATCACCACTTTTGTGGACTTGGAGAAGGTATGTGACTGTGCAGCCCAGTACATGTTGAGGTAGGTATTGCAGAATTATGGGGAACTTGGTAGCTACTGCATGCAGTTCAGCTTCGGTATCAATGAAGTAAGAGTTGTGTGCACTTCCTTGGCACGAATATAGCCATCTAATACTGAGGGTTAGATGTGACATCCCTTCCTCCAGCGCTCACTTGAGCGATTCAATGGTGCACGTGAAGTAGTGTGGATGAAAATTGGCACCTAAAAATCTGAGGCTATGGTACTGTCTCAATAAAAAATGAGTTGTTCTTTCAGGCGAATGAACCCGACCTTAGTGAAGAAGTTTAATGACCTTGGGATCTTGGGCATGACTGGTTTGGTGAATGTGGTTTTGTTGGACTTACTCTCTGTGACAGGGCAAAGAATTCAGGGATCAAGAGGGGCCTAGAATTGGACCTGCTGATCCTTTTGATCAGGAGTAGTCAGATGAGATAGTTTTGGCATCTTATAAAGACGCCATCTGGATGGCTCCCAGGATAGCTGTCCTGGGGCATGTCCCACTGGGTGGAGGTACCAGGATAGACCCAGGACACACTGGAGGGATTATATTTCACAACTGGCTTGGGAAAATCTAGGGATTCACCAGAATCCACAGAAAAAGAGGAGGGAAAATAATGATGATGACACTGATAAACTTTTCTGTGTAAGATTATATAAGAATTTATCAAAGAGAACATAGTTTAGTACTTGCTAAAGACTCTTACAATAATTTTAAACATTACACAACAGATTCGACGAGATCTTTAATGTGCGACGGTGATATATTCACGCTGTTTTTGTGTTTTCCCTACTTTTCTGTTATTTGATTGTTTATATTTTCTACTTTCTGTTCTGGTATTTTTAGTTTCGTTGTTTCTTATGCCCATCCTATCTAAACTTAAGTGGTCGTGAATAAGGATCCTGTATTTTATTGTTTTTTGAAGCAAAATACTATTACTACGACTACAAATTAATAATAATAATTATTATTATTAGTAGTATCATCATCATCATCAAAAACGTATCCAATACCCAATGAACGAGCCTCTGCCCGTATATCGAATGTCTCTGCAATCGACTACTGCTGTCTAGGTGAAAGTTCATTTCCCTCTCGCCCAAGTTTAAAATAAAGTTGTTATTTTCCTGTATATTTGGAAAGGTCTCAGCCGCGACTTTACACGCAACTTCAGTAATTGTACTAGTGACATAAAAGCTGCGCCGAATAAAAAATTCCCGCAGATTTTCTGCTATCGCGGCAGGATGCTCAATGGATCACAACGCGGTCGCGCGACGCCTCCTCCCCGCCCGGAAAGGAAACCGCGTTGAGCAAAACAGCTAGGCGGCCCCCCTTTCGCTGTGACCGCGACGGCTAAGCTGCTGTCGCCTGCTCGTATGTCGTCGCTGTTTTTTGGGGGGGAGGATAAAAGAAGAAGCTGAATATAAAGATGAGAATGAGGGAAAGCTCCTTGCGGCGTAGCTGGCGAAGCAGGCTGTCGGCTCGCTAAGGCTGGCCCGGGGTCGTCGCGCTGCCTGCTGGCTGCTCTTGACGCGCGTCTCTGCTTTTTGGTTTTTTCTTCCTCTTAATTTAGATTATATTTATTTTAGCCTGCATGTAAACACGGAGTGACTTGGGCTCTTTCGAAGGTTTCGCTCATGAACGCCCCCGAACATACCTGAAACGCACCGGGAGCGGGCGGGGGTGTCAGCGGGGCTGCGAAATGCTCTAGACGGCCGAGGGGCAGTTTGCCTTGGGGGGGGATGATGAAACGGATCTTCTGGGTGGTAACGGGATTAAACAGGCGGATGATGAAGCTGCTGGTGGCCCTGGCGCTGATCGCCTACGTCGCATGTGAGTAACGCTGGCTTCTTGGTTTGGATGTGTCCGGTCGGGATGTTTTATGGGTCTCTAGACTGTTTACGGCCCCCTTTTCGCCCTTCTGCCTTTGGACCGGTCCGCTCACCGGCCCACGAGTACGCGTGCATCATGTATAAGTTTGTATGGATTTTTTTCGACAGATCACAGGTAGAAAAAGATCCGAGGTGTGCAACAGGTGTAACAGTCAGACTCCCGCAGACCGTCCTCTCTGCGGTCATGGCGGGGTGGATCAAATCCCGCCCGTTCGCGGACCTGCCCTGGGTCCGTTTATTTCCCGATTTGCCCTTTCACTGGGGTATCTAGATGGGAGCATCTGCGATCTACGTAGCTAAACCGACTGGAGTCGGCAAATCACTGCTGTCGTTCAGAATGTGCCGGTGTTCCGCATTCGGGGCGTGAGTAATTGGCATTCCTTTGCGGTTACGTAAGGCAACTTTAATTGTCCCCATTGAAGATGCCCGCAACTGGCTTTCCCGGTCTCTTTTATGTCCATGCATATTTGTTTTGTCTTCAGTTTACGGCAGCACGGATGCAGCCTCCTGCGTGTACATAAGATATAGATATGGCCCTGAAGATGGACCTAAAGACTCCTGCTGGAAGTCCTGCTTGGCTTTGCTGTGAAGTCCCTCGCCTTAATGAGAACGGAGTGCCCAGTTTAGTCTTTGACTTGCACTCTGGTTGTGGGATCACACGATGTGCCAGTTTGAGACTTTCTTTTAGCTCACTCCCCAAGTATCTGGTCTGGGCAGGCTGACTTTATTATATTGCATCAAAAGAAACTAAAGGCTTCTGTCATAGAGAATGTTTGAACCATGCTGGCCGTCCAAATAAGTGGCTCACAGCAAAATCTTATGGTTTGTAGGTACACTCATTTAACTGCTACCCTTGTGATGTAGTTTTCTGAAGGGATGTGTAAATGGATCTCGGTATGAGTCACTTCATCTCCAGCAGAGTTACAGTACTGCCGTATTTGTCTGTATGAAGTTTTACTGGTCTTGTATAATCTGGGTTTACGGTGAAGCTGCAGAAATATTTAGGGGATCTCGAAAGTCAGCCAGACAGGTTATTGTCCTCCGTAACTGTGTAATGAAATCCCCTGTTGATGGCTGTCTTGTATATTATTGTTGCTTTAAGGAATGATGGAGTGGTTTAAATGGAAGAGGAGTGAATAAAGCCGATCTGTGGCATTCTACCAGGGGATGAACCAGCCACAAAACAAGCACTTCATCCATTTTATTATGGGATGTTTTGTCTCCACCCCCCACATACACACACGCACACTTTAAATGTGTACATCTGTAATGTACGTTTGGGGCTGGTTAATAGCTGCTGGGCTTAGTCACAGCTGGTCAGGGCTTTCAGGTATTCAGTTGAGATTTCTTTCTTTCATTCTTTTTTAACAATGGTTACACCGCAGACTGTGGTAAAGGTTACAGCCTTTTGGGCTTTTCTGTTTTTCTCATGTTTTAAAAGTTAGACTCATACTTTATATTCCTGTTACTCTGCTGTGCACGAGATATGTGTTGGACCGGTTCTGAAGGCCTGTAACTGTCAGGGCGCGTCATGTCAGGCTCAGAAGTGGGGAGCACAGCTTGCATATGTGCGTGTCGGTTATGACAACTGGCCTGGGACTCCTTGAGGGTCCCACAGCTGCCTTTTGCCTAGCCCTCATGGAATATGCCCCTGGCTGCGGAAATACCCTGGATTTGCTTTGCTGGGGAGCTCCGCCCCTCCAGACACCGCTGCTGTTTGTGCAGGAGCTCAATGGGTCTCTTGTGCTTCTCATAGGAGCTCTTTTGGCGGTGGGCGGCCATCTCGAGTGGAGACGGGCTACGTGGCACACGTCAGCCCGCTGTTCTCCTGCTTCCCCTCGGCTCATGGCAGCCTGCGAGGCGTGCAACTGCTGTCAGACTAGAAAATGGCTGTCCTCTGCGACTTGCTTTGTGGCTCGGAGATGCTCAAACTCTTCCTTTACCTCTGTTTTGATATTGATAAACTGCTTAAGCACTGATGCGAGTGGTTTGGTGGTGCCTGGATATGCCTGGCGGGTGATTTATATTTAGGGCCCCCAGTCAGGTCCTCAGGACTGATGAGGCCAGAATTAAAACTTGAAGTGTTTGCAGTCTGCGTGCTTGAGAATCTCTTAAGTGTGAGTCACCCGGTGCATTTTCCTCCATGCAGGGAGCCCTCCTGCAAATTGTTTTGCTTTGCACTGACTCATGGCTATGATTAATTCGGTCGGCATGGTTACATGCTTGTTATCTCCATAGCCCTGCGCTGTACACCGTTGCTGGGATGCTCAGAAGTCTTCAAGTGGTCTTGAAAGCTGCTTGCCAGTGCAAGTTTGTGGAACCCAAGGGGGGCAGCCTGGCAGTGAGGTTCCCTCTGGTGTCACTGAGCTCTCAGTCTCGACTGTCGTGTGACCTGTCTGTCCCATCTTAAATGGACATAGCATGTGGTTTGTCAGAGATTCCTGTGGGCCAGTTTCCCTGGGAGATGTCCTCATGTCCCCCCAGAATGTGCTACTCTTATTGCTGAACTTTATGTGGACTGACGCTCCTTCCTGGTGTTTGATAGTGGAGTTGGTTTGATTTTGCGAAGACTGCTAACTGCTTTATTTGTGAAACGTTTAGATCAGGGGTGTCAAACTCCAGTCCCAGAGGGCCAGAGCCCTGCACAGTTTTTGGGTTTCCCATCATTTAACACACCTGTGTCAACTCCTTGTACCACACAGCTCCTGAACTGAATCATTTGTGGTGGAACAGGGATAGAACTAAGCTACACGGGGCTCTGCCTTTTACCTTATTGGGTTCTTTTGTTCTGATGTAGCTCTTGCTCCTGTACTGCATAAACATGTGACTAGGCACTTATACCTAGTCGACAGCTCTTGCTTGTAATGTGTTATTTGCTTGATGTATACGTCGCTCCGGACAAAAGCATCTGGTAAATGAAAATAAATGTAAATCTAGAGTTCTACCAGTAATAGCACATCTATAAACCATCTGTAAGGATCTAGCCTGGGATTTCCCATCATTACACAACAATTTGGTTTGCTTGCTGGAGGGGAACACTGATTAACATGGACTGAGAGTCAGCAGAAGTGATATTTCTTCTTTGCTTTCCAGCTGTCTGGGGAACCTACACCAACATGAGGTAGAGTATGATGCTTTCCTGCTCTTTCAGTCCTTTACGTGCAAATACAGACATTGATTTGCTTTTAAGTAATTGTACTGTGTTAATTTTGGGTCTTTTAGGATAATTTTGTCTGGGTATGACAGTGCCATGGCACTAGTGGTCAGGCTGTCCTGGGACTCTGTCACCCATGGGGATAGAGAAGCTGCACTGTGCTGTTGACCTCTTTCTCTGTTAACCCGTACACCCTACAGGTCCATACAAGAACATGGAGAGATTAAATTTGAGCGCAAGATAGATGAGGTTGGTAGAAATGTCCTCAGTTCTGTCTGTCAATGTTAGGGGCACCCTGTGCTTCATGCTAATGGCCAGGCTTCTTCAGTGCAGTTCCATCCTCCATTAAGACAGTAAATGGACTTGATTTCTGCGTATTCAATGAGAAACAGTAAATTACTGAAGATGTGTTAAATGACAAAAAGCATCTGTTTGCTGGGGCAGGGGTAATAAGGTGAAGGAGGGTGGGAGATGGGTCCCACTTTCTGAATGAGGCCTGTCCTCTCAACTGATCACTCTTTCGATTGAGGCAAACCTTCAGTCATTGACTAATTTCCTTAGAAACAAAGGCGTGCCTGATGATTTGCACCAACTGGCATTTGTTTTAGTGAATTTAGCCCCGCCCAGTTCATAACTCTGACTCAGCTCTTTGTTTCATTGCTCTGTTGTTACATGTGCACTAACACACGCACCTTCCGTGCTTGAGACATGCTTCTCCTTCTGTTTTACCTGTTACATGTGCACCGTTTGTGCTTGAGGCATGTTTTTACCTCTTTTACCTGTTGTGCCGGTACTATACTCTTTAGGGTGGTGGGGCTATTGTGCTAGATGAGAAATGCCCCCCCTCTCCCAGCAGGGGAGTTATTCTACCCTAAAACCCCGAATTTTTATGGCACAACAACCTGTTCTGACGGTTTGGTACATACTTTTAAACCAGAAGCTAAGTGGGCAGTGTGATAATTGAAAATAGTTTTCACTGATACCTGTTCTCTGTTGTAGGCAGTAGCTCCTCTTCGGGAGAAGATCAAAGATCTGGAGCTCAGGTAGGAAAATCTTATGGCGGAAGATCTGATTCTGAGAGTCAGGCCTGTTTCATCGCCTGTCTTTCAACACAGGTCATGGGATTGTGATTAAGTGTCCCTGCGTGGAAGTCAGGACCATCCATTGTTTGGAACTGCAATGACTGCAGTGTTTTTGAAACTGATAGGGAAATCTGGGTTCCGTGTAAGACTGAAGGTGTCTATAAAAGCACAAGGTACCTGGTCACAGCAGACTTTCAGAGCGTTTCCTATTTGTTCTGTTGTTTTTTTTTTTTCCCCTGTCATTTTGTTTCTTGGGTATTCCGGATCTCCACATTGATGTAGCCAGGCGGACCTTATTGAAACTGCTGACATCTCCACCATTCCACATAGTTTTGTGGGAACTGTTTGCTTTCGTGAATTTAGAGACTATTGTGCATCTGTCCACTTCTGATGAGTCTTCGAACGTGCCCCTGCTTGTGCTTCACCCTTAAGACAGACTCGTACTTCCGCATAGAATGTATACTGTTTGTATGACAGTCATGCGGTGTGGCAGCATACACTACGCCAGTGTTTCCCAACCAAGTCCTCGGGGAGCCGAGAGGAAGCAAAAACGTGGACTGTCCGGGGTTCCCCAAGGACTGGGTTGGGAAACACTTCCCTACGCTATAGCCTACACCGTGGTCTGACGTGGACCTCCCTAGAAATGTAACTACACCTTGTGGTGACGTAGACCACACACAAGTATGAATGCTCGTAGTGGCATAAGCCACTTGCGTAGACCATAGCGTAAGCTCTATGTAGGCTGGACGCAAAAGTATGAACCAGCCTTTAGCCTGTAAGTGGAAGGGGCATGGAGGTGTGCTCTAACTGGCCCAGGTATAGGTGCAGTAGTGGTTGGATTACTTGATCACAGCATTGCATTTTGGTGAGTGTGCCTAGTTGGGCAGCAGGTGCTGGTAGTTGGGTTGAAGTTGCCATGAGTGTCAAAGACCTCGGGTGCCTTGTGAGCACCAGTTTAACTGTTTTCTTTTAATTGTATCCCTGGTGATGAAAGTGGAATGAGGACCCTGTGTCCACAGGGCAGTGCGGCCACTGTCTGGTGTACCAAAGGGATTTTGACCCTTCAGTGGTCATGGTCTACACCACTTACAATGAGAACCTTCAGTAACTGAGTTGATGTGGCGTGGTTTGCTGTTTTGACCAGAATGCCGTCTAGAACATTATCTGTGGTAGGGCTTAATGCCAGCAAGCTCTTTATTGGTACTCCCTGCTACCTCATGCCTTCTAAGATTTTCCTTTTGTTGTTGCAGTCTTTCTCAGAAGTACCCTCCTGTGAAGTTTCTGTCGGAGAAGGACAGGAAGAGGATCCTGGTAATCACTGAGCAAATATTCTGACGTAACTTTGTCATGAGCAGTCTGACCATTTAATTTTCAGTGGTGTTGCTCTTTCTGGTATAGCTCTGAGAAATGACCAAACTGCGTTTATCTTTAATATATTGTGTGTCGACACTTGCCAGTCATCCATCTCTCTGTGTAGATCACTGGAGGGGCAGGGTTCGTTGGTTCTCACCTGGCGGACAAGCTGATGATGGATGGGCACGAAGTGACTGTGGTGGACAACTTCTTCACGGGTCGGAAGCGCAACGTGGAGCACTGGATCGGCCATGAGAACTTTGAGCTGATAAACCATGATGTGGTAGAGCCTCTGTACATTGAAGGTGAGCTGGGACACCATTGTCCAGAGAAATGGGGGAGGGGGCCACTGGTGTACTATTCATGTTTCCAAAGAGCCTGTTGTGGTTCTGATCCAATAATCCTCATGAGCAACGTTGTTTATAAAGTCACTGGATGTAGGGAGTATATGGAAGCCGGAACTGATGGAGGTCAGGTGGGACCTTCCTGTCCACATTATATGTACAGCCTTTCTCCAGGTTACCATGGGGTTACGTTCTGATAGGCTTATCATAAGGTATTCATTTTAATACAATACACCTAACCTAACAAACATCGTAGCCTAGCCTATAGTCTACCTTAAACATGTTAGAACATTTACATTAGCCTACAGTTGGGCAAAATCATTAACACAAAGCCTACTGTATGATAAAATGTTGAATATCTCATGTTATTTTTTTGAATAATGTACTGAAAGTGTAAAACATTTACCCATCTTAAAGTCGAAATATCGTGGGGAGTGTCTATACTAGTAGCACAGACCAAACTTCTGCAGGGAGCTGAGGATGAAAATGGTGGGACAGAGTGCATGGTCCAAATAGCACCATGCAGCAAGCCTCTGCTCACGGTTCTGTGAGTATATATCCAGAGTAACTAAGTTCTGTTGCGTTGTACCTTTTTGTCACAGTGGACCAGATCTACCACCTGGCTTCCCCAGCCTCTCCCCCAAACTACATGTACAACCCCATCAAGACCCTGAAGACGAACACGATAGGCACACTGAACATGCTGGGTAAGTCACAGCGCCGGCCTGCAGACACAAATTGCATTCCCTTTTAGCTTGCGCTAGCTCACTGCCGTATGAAGGGGAAATGGTTGCAGAATTGCCATGGTAACGTTCTGTACTCATCTTGGCTGAGGCGAGGCAGCTATCACAATGCAGTTGAGTTCAACTGACCCATAGAGGGGGATGTCAGATCCCTGGCTGAGATTCATGCGAGCTTCTTCAGGGACTAAAACTCTGGCATGTGGTGGAGCTGCAGACAGTGTAGGAATGCTGATCGCACCAGTCTGACAAGCGCTCTACCATTTGGGATCACTTTTCAGCAGTCTGGCCTTGTGAAATGGCTGTTGTCCACTGTGCATTCTGGGTAATGGGACTCTGAATTTAGTTAGTAAGGAACGTGTCAGTGGTGCGGGTATACTGATTTTAATCTAGTCTCATTTTTGTTCATTTGCCTGTGGGTTTGACTCCTAGGATTTATGATGGGTTTACGTACAAGTTGAATCTAGTAGGTGTTGATGACCAAGTTCCTCCCTGGTTGTAAAGTTTTGATTAGAGGCACATTTGTCTCCCCCAGGACTGGCGAAGCGTGTCGGTGCTCGGCTCCTCTTGGCGTCTACGTCGGAGGTGTATGGAGGTAAGATCTGTCCCCAGTCATTGGTGGAGTGCATTCTGGGAAATATGTGGGGAAGGATATGTGTGTAAATGGGAGAAAGTAATGGGGAAATAAAGTATTAAATTGCTTTGGCTGTGTTTGACATGTTGGCATGAAAAATGGGAGTTAACAAGTATCTTTGTGTTTTTTTGTGAATGGTGAGGTTCCTGACTGGCAACCTGAAAACATAAGTAAGAAGGTGTGCAAAAGGCTGACCGCTCAGCCCTGTTCTCCCCCCAGACCCAGAGGTCCACCCCCAGAGTGAAGACTACTGGGGCCACGTAAACCCCATTGGCCCCCGTGCCTGCTATGATGAGGGCAAGCGAGTGGCGGAGACCATGTGCTATGCCTACATGAAACAGGTAAGCTTCTCATCTGCAAGCTGTAACAGGAGCATCTGCTATGGAGTGTATGCTGTACAAAAACGAACCGACAAGAGAGGCAGTTTGGTGCTTTTCAGTTCCTGAGCCCCATTTCTTCAGATTTCGGTGTCGAATATCCCGGTAGGTTGACTCTGGAGGACTTGGACACATTTAAAATGGTTAGCTCTATCCTAACTATATAGATGTTGTGGCATCGACAAATGTTACCTTTGTGAAAGGTGTCAGTGTTAAAATATAGCTTTACCCAAAACCTAGTAGTATCCAAAAATAAATACCACAAACATGTACTACAGGCCATGACAAATAGTAATGTTGGATGGCTGGAGTTTGAAGAGGGAAGCGTTTCCCTCTCCAGTCCTCGGAATCCTCAGACGGTCTGTGTTTTTGCTCCCTCGTAGTTCTCTGCCAGACATTCCACATTTTTGCTACCTACTGGGAGTTTGTGTAGCGTGAAATATGCAGAAATAAATTCACATTGCCTAACCGCATGACGTGCATGATGGAGCATTTGAAACATCTTGGTGCAATGGAGAGTTCCTGGAAGTTGTCTGTAGAAAAGTATGGACACACCTACCCATAGAAAGGCTCATTTGTACTATTCTCTACATTTTAAAATAAATATAATCGAAACTGTAAATTAACATACATGGAATTATACATTGACCAAAAAAATATATAAAGTTGTGTGGTAGGGTTCCGCTCAGTGGGTTGGGACTCAGAAGGTCGCCGGTTCCAATCCCTGGGTCGGCAAAGTGATCCCACCATTGGGCCCTCAAGTACATTAGCTTGCTAGTTTGACACAAATGTTGGTTATAATTCTGAACACAAAAAGATTAACTAATTTAAAATGTTTTGTCTTGAAAAGCACCTTTTTCGGCAATACTGAAATGACCATTAGGCACCAGTTTTCCTCTTTATAGATAAGACTGATGTTTTCTTTCTATAGAGTCATTTTATTCTAAAATATAATCATGAAAATCTTCTAAAAATGAAGTATCAGACTTTGGTACTACTTTCATGGCAGTTGTGGTGTGAGCTCAGTCCTGCCAGCAGAGTCTGAGTGTTCGATGGTGCAGTATGACAGAGCAAATGTCTGGGTGCATTTCTGAGTGAGTCATTAGCAGTAATCATCTGTTAGCGAGCGATTAATTGTGACTTGCGCACTCTCAGGAAAATGGGCTGTGGCCACCGAGGTGGTGATCATATGCTAATTTGATGTGGTTAGTGGAAGTGTCAGATGCCATGAAGGTAATTGAAGTCATGGTAATTACTTGAGGGAACTGCTGCTTGTGTGGTTGATTAGCAGTGAGGGCTTGTGGAACCTCCTTTGTGGTGGTGATGTGAGGCGATACTGGCGGTAGTCGAGAGATCAGAGTAACAAAGGTAAAACTAGTGTGTATGAGCTTTGTATTTTGCTATGCAAGGTGAGCCCGATGACAGAGTGCCAGGGTACAGACTCCCTCGAAGGCCCATGGGCGTTAATGATGTCATTTCCCTTCACCGCAGGAAGGAGTGGAGGTGAGGGTGGCCAGAATCTTCAACACGTTTGGCTCCCGGATGCACATGAACGACGGCCGGGTGGTGAGCAACTTCATCCTGCAGGCCCTGCAGGGGGAGCCCTTGACGGTAAGGTGGTGGGATGTAAGGGGATTGTACCCCGCCACCGCTGGACCTTAACAGAACCCTGTCAGTGGTGTATCTCCCAGGGCAGTGTCTGGCTTTTTAAGCATGCTGACTGTTAGTTGTATTTCCTGGGGTGATGATGGTGGCGAAGGTTGTGTTACAACCCCCCAGAGCATGCTGGGTTGTGGCTGAACGGATTGAAAGAAATTAATACTAGAGATGTCCGATTATCAGCCTTCTATCGGTATCGGCTGATACAGTAACGATCAGTCATCGCCCCATGGTTAAAAACAAACCAATCTTTACCGCTGATAATTCCCATTAGAATGGTACCTATATTGCTTTGCACACCCAAGTATGTGCAAACTAATGAACATTTCGACACAGCAAATTTGATTGCTCACCTTAAGGCGAGACGGCGAAGAAGGTCGCAGTACTGCTGAATAACACTAGTCCGTCAGTATCGCAGTCGTTTGATAGCAAAAGAAAATTCAGTGCAGACAGTGGAAAATGGAAAGGTATTACTCGGAAAATTACGGAGTTTATTACACTTGATGATCAGCCCTTCTGTGTTATGTTATAAACATGAAAGATGTATATGTTATAAAATATAGTGCTCTAGGACTGTTGTTGAATGCCAGAGTTGGTGTTTTCTTACCAAAAAATAAATACTTTTTAAATATCTATGGAATGTGATCATTTTTAATTTATTTTGGTGGAATGTCCCTTTAGTGTCCCTTTAAACTTAAGCAGAACCTCCCAAACAATCGGTATTGGTGTCAGTTTTCTTTATCGGCCAGAAATTTCCTTATTGGTGCATCACCAATTAATAATTTATTTACCATTTGCACAAGTACAGGGATTTTGAAATTCATTTTTCTGGGGGGTAAAGGGCCTTGCTCAATGGCCCAGCAGAGATATGACTATTCACTCGAGTATTAAACCAGCAACCTTCTGATCACAGGCTGAGGCCTAACCCTGCACACACTGCTCCACCAATAGAAGTGAGGTTGTCTTACCCCAGACCACATGTCGGGTGGAGCTGGGTACATGGTGATGGGACTCTGTGGGTGATTCATGCAGCTGACTGAACTTTCTCCTTCCTGGCTTCAGTTAAGGGATCTAATGTGTAAGCACTGTCACATAGAACTCATGAGTTTACCCTTTTTTTGCCGTGGTAGGGATGTGTCTTATGAGGTGGTCTGGATTGAAGCCTGTGGTATTTGGTGATTTTGCAGGTGTATGGGTCCGGCTCACAGACAAGAGCATTCCAGTATGTAAGGTAAGTGATGAGGAAAGCAGGACTAATACATATGTGAGCATCAGTATTGATTTCATTGATTTGAGTGGTCAGAACAGCAGGGGCAGGAAAGAGTGAAGTATGTAAAGGTATGAAAAATAGGTAGGAATGTTTGGTACAAGAGAGAGGTTACATTTGCATAATGCAAAGCCCTATCTGAGGGCATCTATGAATAGATTTAAACCGTCTAAACACATGGTCTCCCATCCTGTCTCACATGCTACTGCAGTGATCTCGTCAACGGACTCGTCTCCCTCATGAATAGCAACGTCAGCAGCCCCGTCAACCTGGTGAGAATCGACACACTCGGGCGTCCATCAGTGATGCTACAAAACCAGTTCTCACTCACACTCTCGCTCTAGGGGAATCCCGAAGAACACACCATCCTTGAGTTTGCCCAACTCATCAAGAGCCTTGTTGGTGAGTGAGTCGGTACACGCACGGCCCGCTTTCCCCATTACTGTTTTCGCATTGCTCACGCTTCTCACACCGTTCCTCAGTCAGCCGTAGCCAGATCCAGTTCCTCCCTGAAGCCCAGGATGACCCACAGCGAAGACGGCCCGACATCCGCAAGGCCAAGCGCCTTTTGGGCTGGGAACCCGTGGTGTGTACGGTTATCCTCCTACCCATGCTTGAACCTCACATCCCTGACTGGTGAGTCTGCCTTCCTCCTTCACACTGCTTGTCCCCCCCAGGTTCCCCTGGAAGAGGGCTTGAACAAGACCATACAGTACTTCAGCAGGGAACTCGAGCACCAGGCGAACAACCAGTACATCCCAAAGCCCAAACCAGCCCGCATGAAGAAGAGTCGTACTCGTCACACCTGAGCTTCATCCTGGCCTCTCTGCTCTCCGTGCCAGGAAGGAACGCTCACCTTGCACTTTTTTCCCCCTCCACTCCTCCCAGTAAGTTAAAATGAGATGTGACAGACTTCTGCTTTAGGTTTTTTTTTTTTTTTTTTTTTGCTGGGTGAGATGTCTTGCCCCCCAGCTCCCTTCCATTTTATTTCTGACCGGATTTTTGGACAGAATGTTCCTGTCAGTGGACGAATCGGAATTCCTTTCTGCAATCGGTCAATCATTGGGGGCACCCACTTTTCAGCAAGCTGCCATCTACGGCCATCTAGCTTGAGTTTCGTGTTCTGCTTTCCAGTGGACTAATCTGGAAGGCTTTTAAACTTTCTGCCCTCTATAGACACTTACCTCCTTTTGAAGGCAACTGTGTTTGTTTGAATAAAAATATTGATGCCAGTTTGAATCCTTGTGCCAAGTTACTTAAGGGTACATCAAATAAGAGGAGGCCTGTTGCAGCTATGACTTTATTCACTCCATGATGCACTACAGTTGTTCTAAAACTCATCACTACTGGCAGAAATAGACACTGAAACATGCCATCCAGTCTTACCATCTACAAAAGCATGTATAGGAGATGGGTTTTGCATGCGGGAAGCACTAATCAGTTGCTCTGGTGACTTAATAGTAATCGTAGTTGACGTCAGCGCCATGCCGGTGGGAGCTCCGGTGCTGGGGTACCAGGGGGGAATTCTCATCATAATGGTGCTGACGGCCCCGGTCAATGCTCCTGTAGTAATCAAACCAGTAGGACAGGTCTGCCTCCAGTTTCTGCAAACAGTCAAGTCGACCATGTGTCAGATAGTGCCGTCTCGACTCGTCACTTTCTCATTGTTTTTGTGTCGGACCTTTTGTAGGATAATGAGGGATAAGAAAGCCTGTGATAGAGATACCGTCTGGCACAGAGCTAGTAAGGAATGCCTACTTCACAGCTTTCATGCAAGACCTTGGTAACACAACTAGCCAGACGACACCTCAGTTTTACAAAAACCACACACACCCACCGAATTCCCCTCACGTCGCCGCCCTACCCCTCACCTCTCCCTTTTGCACATTCAGGTGGATCGATGGCTGAGCCTTACCGTCTCGTCGAAGCCCATCTGCCTATACTGCATAATCCACTGCTGCACGTCTGGTCTGCTCCTGTCCCAAACGTTCCTCTTTGGCCTCCTCACAGGCGACAAGAACTCCCTCGCCTCTGCCGGTGTCAGCTGCAGCCTGCCGGGCTTTTGCTCCTCTGGGGCTATGGGAATGGAAAGAGACGGCCAGCCAGCCTTGTGCCAAGCTTTGCTTACGAACACAGATCTCACCAAGTGACTGCTCTGATTAGCATCTCCTCACCTTCTCTCCTCTTACTCAGGATCGATTGGAGCTTGCTCTCGCTGCACACATCTGCATGGGACATAAACGTGGCATTGACAACGACCACTGAAGTTGTCTTCGGTGCTTCACTAGCTGTTTTAAGAGGTCCAGGCCCCACGCTTCCCGGGGGTGTCCGATACTCCAGCACCATCCCATATCCACTTCATGTCACCTCCAACACGACACAGACATTTTTCCATCTTCCCCCATTTTCAGGCCCTGCACAAAACCCGCACTTATGCTGCTCCCTTCCAATCTGTGTAGCACATCACCCCTCGAGCACCAGCGGAAGCCTGCACGCTCTGTTGGTTCCACGACCGTGCTGATATCGGGAATGCATCCCTCCAGGCTCTTGGTTTACCCTCTATTTACACAAACAGAGCCACGGATGTCTCATTTCCTGTGGACCCCCGCCCCCCTCGCTCTAATCATGGCTTCCTCCCCAGGGGCCCCGTTACCTTCGCAGGTGGCGAGGATGACCAGGAGTGCCACGAGCGGCATGCGGAGGTCACGGGAAGGCATGGCGTCCCTTGCCGTACGTTCTGTGCTGTTCAGGACCGGAGACGGAGAGGAAAAGCCTGGAGTAGAATGCAAAGCGGGCGAGCCTTCCACAGCTGCAGGAATGCTACAGGCAGAGGGCCAGCCCACAGGAAAACCACGCGTCCAAAAAGTGTGTGTGTGTGTGTGTGTGTGTGTGTGTGTGAGAGTGGTACCCACCCCCTTAAACAGCTAACGACCATACCTCGTCCTTCCCTCAAAGCCCAGCTTGTCTTTCCCTGGCTGGACAGCTCTGCTTGCAGCATGACGGCTCTCGAGGATTAGGGCTGGGGGGAGCCTAGCTTCTACACAGACTTCCTTCTGTGAATCCTCATCTGTTCCATCCTAAATTTCAGCCCGCTCTTACCCTGAGCCTGTTGGTGACATTATCCCTTTCCGTGACACGTCAATTGGACGTCTTCTGCACATGCAGTCTTCCCCAGCATGTCCGCCTTGCACTGTTCCTCATGTGTGACATACTGCTGCTTGCAGATGCCATGAAACGTGGTACAGAAACGGCCTCACAACGTTACCGTCTACCTCTGTTTCCTGCGCTCTCTCCTGCCCAGTTCTCTCTTCCCCCCCCTAGGCCCAGAGTCTACTCTTTTCAAAGGCATCTGGAAAGACACCATTGAGCTCAGACTTTCCATACTAATTTCCACGATTTGAGCCCACCCCGTCTGCCTGAGCTCCAGCCCCCCCCCCCCCGCCGCCCCCCCGCGGGGGGGGCCGGCGGGGGGGGGGGGGGGGGGGGGGGGGGGGGGGGGGGGGGGGGGGGGGGGGTGTGGGGGGGCGGGG
>JAODLD010000001.1:44559854-44571326 GCA_026781065.1 Mormyrops boulengeri
ACTCTGAGCTATTAGTTAAGTTCTCCCCAAACGAGCTTGATGGGCCGAATGGCCTCCTCTCATTTGTAAATTTCTTAGGTTCTTATGTTCTTACTCCTGTATAGTGTAGAATCACCATGTAAAAACCGAACAAGTTCAGTTCTGGCCCAAAGCGTTGGAGCAACGTCACTGCGATGCCTAATCTCAGGCATGTCAGTCATCCACCAATCTATCATGCTCTCTGTTCTGGAGGAACTTTGTTAAATTAATATCTAATGATGAACCATCAAAGCCTGATCACACCTCTTCCCAAGGTGAGTGTTCATGAGAACACAGGGTGCTCAGATAATTCGGTGACTACTGAACTGGACTGTCTGGAAAAAAGAGCACTGATTTGTACCTTTGCTTGTTCCTGGGGCTGTACCCCAAGGGTCTGCCAACTGTACCCTTAGTTGGTAAATGTACATTTTAAAACACAGAAATGGTCACCAAGGATCATTATGTACATGAATGTTGTTTGTACCTTGGGGATGTTCCTCAGAGTCCATTTTTGTACCTTAAAAAGGTACATTTACCTACAATAAGGGTACAATTTGCAGTCCCTTGAGGGTACAGCCCCAGTGACAAGCAAAGGTACAAGTTGCTACTCTTTTTTTTATTTTTTTTTAACAGTGTAAGCATGATGCTCAAACACACTTCTTAGTATGGAGAGTTAAGGACTCGGTTCCTTAGTCCCTTAAACAAACACTTGGCTCACTTTCTTAACCCTGAAAACACGATAAAAATAAAACACACTTCCTAAAATATATTGCATAACGTACGGCTATAAAGGCAAGGCGTGGTTCAGGTGCACAACTGGAGGGTCTTTCCCGGCGCATCTACCTACCAAACTCGATTTTTTGCGCCATGTTTTTACAGATTAAAAGAGTAACACAGTAAAACAACAAGCAAATCACATATTTACACGTACTGCGTTAAATGAATCACGACCCCGCGCGTTTTAAGCGGTGTAGTAAACAAAGCGTCCTGGCGATCTGAACCAGCCTAAGGTCTCGGTCAGGGTCAAACCTAGACTAAGCCTACACACATGGGAGAAACCTTTGCTACTTTGTAGACGATGAAGGTAGTTTAAACTGAGATCAGATACATTTAAAGTAACATAAACACGCTTCTTATTCACGCACCATGAGTCTAACGCCAGGGATGGGCTGCACTAGGAGTGAAATCGCATTCATGTAAAATATCCATAACCAGGCTCAACTCCGTTAAATACAAAGTGGTTTAAATAATAAAGAGCACAGATACGCGCCACACCGGACAGGATCTCGGAGTACAGCCGCGGCGAAACGCCATCACCCGCACAATTAGTCGCATTTGTACCACTGTAGCCGGAGACTCACAGCTCCTCCACCGACCCCGGTCCCCCCTCTTCCCCGCGAATCACGCCGGTTCTGACTTTGCATTGGCCGCCCGCCCCCTGGCATCCCCCGTACGCTGGGCGCCCCGGCTCCAGGCACCGTCCCCGATCGGCGAACACCCTGCCATTCACGCTACGGCTTTCCCGGTTAATCTTACCCTGGTGTCTCTCCGGTTCGGATCAGCACAGCCTCGCTGCAGTCACTTGCCGGATACTCAGAAGCTTTGCAGTTTTAAAAGGAAAAACCCTTAGTGCTGTGTGCCCCCCCCCCGAGCTTGTCCCCTCGGCGAACCCCGTAACTCCACAGCGGTCTCCCCTCTCTCCTCCATGCCTCCATCTCGGTGACGTCAGGGCCGAGCTGGGGGGGACCGTGTCGGGGAGCCGGAGGCGGGGGCCACACGGCCAAAACAAATTTCATCAATCTGTGAAAGGAAAAGAAGTCTACTACGGCTTAATGCCAGGACCGCAGTCTTTGGGAGACAAGCCCGGGGGATAGGGAGCAGGGGAGGGGGCCGGTTGAAGTAATTTTATCCCGGGCCAGGGGATTATGCTTAAATTTACACATACTTACGATTTAAGTACACTTTATTAAATAGCATGATTTCAGCTGGAAAACATATTCGTGTCCGTATGTACACACCGCCTTTTCTGTGAATTTTAATAAAGCGCGTAAAACGTGAATCGGACCTCTGCTCGCATGCATGGGGCGAACATCCTGAACTTGACTTTATTCCATCTCAGGACAATGACCGATTAACACAAGCGCAATAAACAGATTGATTCGACCTGTGGAGGGATCCAGCTAAACCTATGGGAAACACTGCTTTCATTTAAACAAGTCGGACCCAGGATTGACCAGACACAGTGTCCAACAGACACATTTTTCCTGCTGTACAAAATCTCACACACGTCTCCCTCTACCAGGACTAAACTGTTTTATCTGGCCATTCATCTTCTACCCTCTTATGCTGGTGAAATGCTTGGGAGCCTGGAGCTTGTCCCAGGCAACACAGGGGTGCAGTCCGTCATACACTAACAAACATAGCCATGCATTACTGTCACTTATTATAACTGCATGTCTTTGAACTACGGGAGCGAGCCTAACCACTGAGCCGCCACGCCACCCCTTCTATGGAAATCTTATGGAAATTACAGAATGAAGGCATTGCATGGGTTTGCAGCACAGACGAATTTACCGGGGTGCAGGGGTGCAATTGCACCCCCTACTGGTCAGATGAAAATACTATTCGAACATATTAAGTTCAATAAAAATGAGTTATATTTGAAAAATGAAGTTTGTGTTAGCCATATTAATGTGTAATAATAATTTATTGTAAATCTATTTACAAATTTATTTATCTGGATGAGTATCCTATGGTTTGCAGGTTTGAATATCAAATGCACTGAAATGAACCAATGCAGAATTTTCATGGAATGTGATCAACTGCTGTTGGACTCGTTTTACCCATAAAAATATGGAGAAAAAGATCCACTTCGGTAGGTAGATGTTTCGGGAACGATCCGCCACCGGCACGTCGCCTTTATAGCCGTAAGTTATTCAACATATTTTACGATTTAAATAAAGTTCGGCATCGCAGACAACATTATTGAAAAATACAATAGGCTAAGTCGAGACAGAAATTAAAATTTATTTTCATACGGACACGATAAGTAAAAAATCGCTGATAAAGAAGTTGCGCATACCCACGTTTATTACACTGACTGCAGCTCCAAACGGGGCGACAGCGTCATAATCGTGGGTGGGCGCCTAAACGATCTCCAGTTTGGACCACTGGTCGGCTTACTTAATCATTCAGACGATGAATTAATGACTTAAGTATGCATGATTGCTGTTGACTGAGTTCTTGCCGTGATTTGATACAAATGTCTGAATTCCTTCGAAGATGTGTCAGTGAGAAAAAAGTAAGCTTGTTAAATTTTAAAAAGTAATAGATGTATCATTTTGGCTTCTAAACTAATAATTCAGGTATAACTTGGATTAAAAAAAACAGTTCTTCGTAGTCCTGACAAAAATAATCGCAATTGAATGACTGAATTATAATTTATCTTAATAACGCCGAGTACAATTTTCTACTTTAGTTTAAGCTTCACCAATAAGATAAATATATGTAATATATTTTGCTTTTCACCCACACCCACAACGCTCCTTAATTAATTCGTTAATGGTTTCAGCTCCTGTATCGTTTCTAAAATCCTAATGTGACAGTATTAATTACTAGGGCAGCGGTCCCTCAGAACTCGTTGGAGAGTTATTGCTTTAGCCAGAGTAAAATTCTGATGCAACCCTGCCCTCTGTTGTTCATGGTGTGTATTTACATGGACTATGTGATAACGTTTGAGGTACTCATTGACAGAAATGTAAATTTAAACCAGTCATGAAATATAAGGAAGACGTGACCAAGTAGCACCCAGGTCAAAGCTTGTGTGGGATTCCGGTATGACCCAAAATTAATTTTTATGAAGAAAAGTGTGGTTTCTTTGATATGAAATGCCCCCCCCCAAAACCCCTTCATCTCATTGTACACACATGATGTGCTCATCTTTGGACTACTACTTGGTGCTGTACACCCAGAGGAAGGTAATTTTTTTCTCCTGGTGGAAATCCCAGTTGAAACCTCAAGCCCCCATTGAACTGTTTTATTGAGGTTTTTGGGGCAGATTAACGGATCTCTTGTTCTTGGGGATATCGATTTCTTCTTGTAGGTTTCAACTGCCAGGAACCTCCACTGATCCTGCTGGGAAACCTGATGGAAAATTCGTCAGGGGTTCCTATACCAGTTTACTAGTTCGACTGCGTATCGACTTTCTGAGGCCCTTAAGATGACTATGACGCATTCTTATGAAGCATTCATTCTGCAAATATTTTTCTGTTCATTGTATTTATATTGTTACTTGGCATTTTTTTTCCTATAAACATTCTTTTGAGTCAGAGTAGAAAAGTGCATGCATGTCTTAAAAAGGATGACGGAGACCAGTATTTAACAATACGATCACAGCTTCCAAATTATAACAGGCTGGAACGGACTGATGTGCTGAGTAAAAACATGTCATCTTGTGACACTTAAAGACATTCAGGTTCTCTACAAATTTCCTGTGCCAGTCTGTGCATGATTCATAGCCATGTGGAAAAAGTAAGTACACCCCTGATTTTTTTGTTTTTCAACATTTTTGGACAGACACATATTTAGCTCTTCATTTCAACAACACAAATAGAGAAATATGATAAAACTGAAAAAAAGCTATACTTGAAATTTACACATAAATAAAGATAACCAAAGATTCTAATTTCTTGTAAGGAAAAAGTTAGTACAGCCCTACATTTATTGCCACGTTAAGCCTATAAATTAGAATCAGATGCACCAAATTAGGTGCAAATCGGTCATTATTAGATGGCATCTTTTTATGGTTTTGTTCGGTCATAGCCATTGAGGTATGTAGTACTAGTGATAGACAATGATGCTTCATGAACCATTTGCTGTATTTTTTGACTCCACTAGATGGTGCTCTCTATTCAAAAAAGGGCACAAAGCATGTCCCAAAGCAAACCAAGAGCGCCATATAGTACTTCAAATTCAGCCCAAGAGCGCCACATGCATCATGATGTCTCAAAAAACCTAAAGGAATCATCAAGTGATTGTCAGCCCAGTGTTAGACAGACAGTCAGTCAGACGGCAGTGTTTCCCAACCCGGTCCTCAGGGGCCCACAAACAGTCCACGTTTTTGCTCCCTCCCAGCTCCCTACCAAAATGTGGACTGTCTAGCAGGGAGCGAAAACGTGGACCATCAGGTCTCTGAGGACCAGATGGGGAACCACTGCAACATAGTATTTGCATATAAGTGATACAACAGAAGGTGACTGTCCAAAACAGAAACCTAACAGCGCTATTTCATAGATATTGGCTGGAAACTTGGGACCCTCAGTTGTGTTGGGTGGCGTTCAATTTATTTTTATATAGCACCTTTGACAAGAGTCACCCTAAGGCGCTTTACATGGGTGTGTTGTGGTATATTAGAACATCAAGACAGAATAATAGAGAAATGGGGAGAGGGGAAGAAAAGGAACTGAAAGAAAGGAATGAAAAAGAACCAAAAGAAAAGCTAGATGACAGAGAAGAGGAACCAAAAACTCCCAAGTAGGGAGGCTTCTGGGTTTGGGTCCATCCCTAAAGTTAAAAGTGCTTCTCATCACAGTAACCTGACACAAACTGGCAGGAATAACTGTGGTCTTAGGAATTCAATCAGGCTCCACTTTGTCTGGTGACCATCCAACAGCAGCCTAAGCTGAAAACATATTAAATGGAAGCAGCTATTAAATGAAGTAGCTGTTAATTGTTAAATGGGGACGACGCAATCTGACTCCAGATCAGTCATGCCTGCAGGGCAAAGGGGCAGTAAGTGCATCCCCTCTGGGCAGCGCCAGTGGCACAACCACTGTTTAGCCTGCAAGCACCGCACAGTGTCACTGGCGGGACGTAGCTTCCTCACGCACCGGGATGACGTCCTGTGTCCCGACTGTGGCGAGGAGCACTGGGTCGCCCTGGAAACGCAAAGTATCAGCAGAAGCGCCTCAGCAGAATCTGCTTCAGCCCCCGTACGGCCCGGCCAGTGAGGGATCCATCCCTGACGTATTTCACAGATACACCACGGATGCTAGAACATTCACGTCGCGTTTGTGTCTTTCTCTGAGATTTTACAAACTCGTAAATATTACACAGAAATTACATAACAGCTAATTACATAACAGCTAATCGCCTGGCCCTGGCCTAACAGCACATTAGCAAGATGGCCGCTGTGACATGCATTTCCATCGCTCTTCCATTTCTGCTTTGATCTCATTCAGACCCAGCGGCAGGTAAAGAGACAGACACATCTTCTTTTTATTGGATTTTCTCAGACTGCCAACTCATACAGAGCGAGTATTTTCAGCTCCCCAATACAAATAATACGGTACGGCTCCAAAACACCAACCACATGCCTATGACCAAAAATAAACCAGTAAAAGCCTTATCAATGTAGTCAATCATTTCCCTCAAAATTCAGGAAACAGACATGACCTATTGCTGTATTTTCTAGTTTCCCCCAATCCCCTACTGCACACAAGACAACACAGCAGTGGCTCGTTTTTCTAGGACATCCAGGAGTCACGGCTAGTTGCTGTTTGTGTCACAGCAGAAGTCCGTCTAGCAGTTGAAGCAGCACTCAATTCTTCAGGCGCTCAATCCACTCAAGCCTTAGCGTTACCAAGCATGTGAAACAGGACTGCAAATCTTTGCACAACACTGGGGGGGGGGGGGGGGGGTGGCATTGCCCACACAAGAATGACGTGGGCCAGAGGGGGAACACTGTTTCCATGGAAATAGCTACTCCTACAGCAACTCACAGTCCCTATCCTCCATTACAGTTCCTGACTAGACTCTACTATTACAGAGCCATTTAAATGCCTCATCAGGAGAAGACTATGGTTTAATAAGTTAAAAAAAAAAGATTATACAAAAGTGACTCCTGACATTATAAATGGAACATATAGCTTGGGGGTCAACAGGATGCAGTGCAGTGTGTACTTCACTTCCTGGAAGAGGCGGCTGATTTTCAGGACTCTAAGGGCACTTGAACATTGTGGTGATGTGCAGATGGCAGCAGTGCAGACGATCCAGAGTCAGTGATCGTCATACAGCCAGAAGCCCTGGACTGTCCCCCACCCCGCGTCCGCTTCTACGTCCCCTGCTGCAGGAGCGCAGACTCATGGCCACGTTATGGGCTGGATCTTCTTTTTCACTTCTGGAGACTTCAGCTCCCCCTATGGGACGGGACAAATCGCAATGAGAAAGTGATATAACACAAGATCAGATTAGGAGGGTGACTGTAGCTGTATCAGTCAGTCATATTTTGAAAATCATCTTTTGTTGGGAAAAAAGTATCAGAGAGATATACACCGAGTGCCACTAGGGGGCAGTATACCAATTCATGTACGCACCGAGCTGTCGGAGTCCCCCTCACTGGTCGCCAGCCGTTTTAACTTGACAGTCGGGGATGGTTGTGACTTTGGTGTCTCCTTCCCTGAGGGGCTCGTAAGCGTCGGACTGGGAGAGCTGATGGTGATGTTGGGGCCGCAACGGTTCGCAGGGGGGCTGGAGAGCTTGCGGATAGGGTTTGCGAAGTTCCCGGATGGAGGGGGCTTCAGGCGATCTATTGAGCCGGTTCCCGGAGCCACCTCAGGCTTCTTCAGTTTGATGGCGCCCGTTTTGGTGGGGCTGCCATCGTACACGATCAGCTGCCTCTTCCGGGTGCCGCTCTCATTGGAGGAGAGAGAGCTGTCAGGACAAAGCAGGGATCAGAGACGTCAGCAAACTTGTAGAGCTGGCCAATGTGCCATATTAATATCAACAATGCATAATACACATATGTAGTTATCACAAGGACCGCAATAGTCAGCCGGGTCGAGTAGTTAGGCACTGCGGGTATTTTTTACCATCAAAACATTATACCATGTTCTATGGTATTTTAAGAAGCAATGCTATTTTACAATACAGTTGCGGTGTTCTGAAACCTAGGTCACATAATTTGTCAAGTGTGTATGTGTGTTTGTGGGGGGGGGGTTCCTCGTGAAGAGATTCGATAAACGGACATAAATAAGCATTTTTACATTTTTACTCTTATAGGAAATAAAACTTAGCAAGCTTTGCAACTGTAATGATAATCGTGAAAAAGAACAATCTAGTACAAGGAATAATAATAATAATAATAATAATAATAATAATTCTGTGGGCAGAGTCACCAGCAAACAAGAATGCAATAAGGCCATCGGTGGTTCTGGTTCTGGACAGGCGAGTTTCGGTACCCGTGTGCATGTGACTGTGTGGGGCTCCTCCTCTCCACCCTGCTTCCCCAGCGGCTGTGGGGCAGCCTCCGCTGCGGCTTTGGGGTGATGTGCTGCATGAAGAGCTCCGTGAGTCGGTCCCGGTCGGCCTTCACATCGTCCCCAACAGGTATATTTTTCTGCAAGACATGAAGAGCAACATTACTTGTGGCCACACTCATTGCCCCCTCACACTTGGGGTGAATCTCAATACCAAGAACACCAAGATTGTACTTGTGGTTCAGGCAAGACCAGTCTTACTAACTTGCCTTCAAAGAACGAACTTGGGGTGCAATGAATCATGGGATTGGTCTCGTCTGGCGAGAATGCAACCGATATATCCATGATATTTGGGGCGGGGCAAGAACGATATTCGTGGATTTTTACCACCCACTGTACTCGTGTTCTTAGAATTGGATCTGGTCTTCGGCAATGGAAGATGACGTAAAACGTGTACACGACAATCCAAGTACGGTCAAGTACATATATTGAGACTCACCCCAGGTCACATTACACGTGTGCTGAACACATCTACCCACAATTCCTTTCGCATGAACGTCACATATTAATTAGCTCAGACTTCAGGCAGATTTAGATATGGATGTAATAAAGAGCCGCGTATCGCAGTGCTTTGGATTTGTTATGAGACCCACATTACAGCCTGAGCATCAGGCTAACGGGCTGCATAACTGTCGTACCGTCCCGGTTTGCCCAGCCACACACACCCCCGTAAGTGAAAGGTCGCCTTGCCGAACAGTAAACACGGCCTCCGAAACAAGCCCAGCTGCCCTTAGCCCGTTAGATAGTTAGCCTCAGCCCCGCTAAATCTGCAAGCAAGCCTCTGACCTCCTGTAACATCAACTGGATGAAGTCCTGAGACAGAAGTTCGGGGTGCAGAAGCATCTGCAGCCCGGAGATGTCCTCTGTTGCAGCCGTATCTGCTCCTCCGCGCCCGGCTGCGCATTTCGCCATTTTCATCTCAGCGATCCCAGCAGCCCTTGCGCTCGGTCACGTGTCCCTGTCACTCTGCAATGTGCTCCTTAATCTTCTTAATACCAAGATTATTTATATCTGATTAAAATTAAGTTATTGGGTGCGAATGGTCATTTCTTCTTTCGGAGCGGTAATATTGAGTGAGTTTCTCTAACGACAAGTTGCTTTTTAAAAACATTCAATGGAAGACCTTGGAAGTCACTTGCAATTTATTTTTGTAAACTATGCGCTAGCCAAATTCCTGAAGGTGAATCGGGTTTGGTTTTAATTAAGATGGGAAATTACTGCTGGTTCTGATTGGCCAGTAGAAGGGACTCTTACATCTGGAACAGATTAAATGAGGGGAAACCCAGAGGAAGGACACTGTACCAATGCTCAGTAAATATAAATACAAATAAATACAAAAAGAGCCGCTTCCTGTTAGAAAGGCGAAGGTAATCATTCTGTAGTATCAACTGGAATAAAGTTACTAAAAAGCAGGTGCAAAAAATGTTCTGGTTTGAAAGCTTTACCCAATACCTTACATAATTTGGTTGTTATGCATCTCCAAAGAACCCCAGTTCTAATGTCTAAAGTCTAATGAAATCCTTGCGTAAATGATTAAATCCATCTCCTGTCCGCTGGCCCGTTTTGGAACTAGCTGTATATTTAAAATATTAAGCTTGAGATTGACAACTTCTGCTTGTTTTTTTTTGTATCACCAAACAGCAGCCAAAGGACGCTCACAGTGCGGCGACAAAAAGTTGAATTCGCAAATTGAAATGCATCGGTAGCGCTTCACTTGAAGCACACAAGTAACTTAGTAACTCAGTCACTACTCAAGTACAAATTATGAACAAATATAAGACCATGAAATACATGAACCGTTATGATTGATTAATAATGAACGAACGTGGGATCAGTAGGTATATTATACATTCTGCATTTAAGAAAAGTTGAGTCACAACCAGAATTCAGTGCATGGCTTAGTAAAATGTCAATAAACACAGTAGTCGTGTATTTGAACTAGAATTCATTTGTAGTAATTATACCTTTACAGCAGGTGGGTTACTATGGAAGCCCATTTCCGCCAGTAAAAGAAAAAAAATCAAATAGAAAGTCATAATTACGAGATAAAAAAAAAATCGAAATTACGAGATAGAAAGTCATAATTACGAGATAGAAAGTCGAAATTACGAGATACTAAGGAAGCCCGTTTCCGCCACCGGGGAAAAAATAATATAAAATTTAAGTCGAAATTTCGACTTAGTTATCTCGTTATTTCGACTTAGTTATCTCGTGATTTCGACTTTCTATCTCGTGATTTCGACTTTCTATCTCGTAATTATGACTGTATCTCATAATTTCGATTTTTTTCATCTCGTAATTATGACTTTCTATCTTCCATATCCATAGGTTACAATGCGTTGCAATAAAAAAATAAAAATTTAATTCAGTCACTGCCCCCGTGTGGCTAAATTTCGGAACTGCTATTTCACTACCTTTTCTTTGAAGTGGGAGAGAAGCAGATTAAGTTACAATTGATCCAAATGATTTTATTCCAGGGAGCCTTTATTTAAATATTACAGCTGCAATAATATCTTTGTTATATGACAGGTTCACAGAATAGGCTAAAAAAGTTACAGAATCTCTGTAGTCCACTGTGCCGTAGGGACAGTTTCTGAAATGTTGGGGATTCCAACCAAACGTGACCATACAGTTCAAGGTAATCTGTGTCACAGGATGAGACTCTAGGTCCCGGACCAATGCTGACACTATCGCTTCTTCCAGGTGAATTTTTTCCGGGCCTTGGCCTGGCCTGGCTTTTTGCGCTCTTTGACCCTGGGGTCAGGGGTCAGTAGACCAGCTGGATTGGAAAGAGAGCAAGAGAAGGTTAAGGTTGATGAGGAGGATGGAAGGACAGAAACATCTTCATAACTCGTGCAGGCAACACGACGGATTTCCTGTATGTAATTATTACATCGTGAGAACCAGATTTCCCCACAATGTAATATAATGTAATGTAAACTGTTTGTTTTTACATTGTGGGGACCATTTTTTAAAAACATGACTGGAACCCAAAAACTATAAATGCCAAAAAGTCTTGTGTATTGTTTGTTATGAATTGTTAAGGTTGGGGCTGGGTGGGCCTGTTCTTGTCTATGCATATTTTATATGCTGTAACTGCTGGCTTGAGTGCTGCTAAATGACATTTCGCTGCTCTGTA
>JAODLD010000001.1:44598082-44620217 GCA_026781065.1 Mormyrops boulengeri
CATGCTGTCACCTTGGAAACCACTGCCAAAGTGAGCAGCCTGCTGGGATGGCTGACCTCTGTCTGCGCCACGGCAGGGAGCCGCGACAGGAAGTGTCACCGGGACTGGCTGTTTGCCGACTGCTGCCATCGATCCGTCAGTGATCTTGCCGGCCATCGATTGCGCCCCCCCCCTGCCCCACCCCCAGGTTAGGGTGAATTTATTCCATTGATACACAGGGTGTGTGCAGGGGGGAGGCAGGGGGGCGTGTTTAACAGCCTTTGCCAGATGGGGAAGGCGGAGCCCTGCAACGGATCTGAATTTTTAATTAGAAACTTAGGACAGGAGCACAGATATGTCAAACCCTCTAGAGCAAAATAAACTGTGTTACCATCTCGTATTTCACTTTCAGAACTTCTGTTTTGGGAAATGTTTTCACTTCAGGCCTAAAAACATAAAAGTTAAACCAGGCACAGACAAAATGCGTTATCTGTTCCGCATCTGATCCAATTTCTGCACAGTCAACAGGTTGATCGTTTGCATGTTAATGCAGCAGAATGTTTCCCCCTAAAAGAATCGTTATTTGCAATATATTACAGGATCAGGCTGATGCTGTCTGTATTCTGTCTGATCATTTTAATAAGCACTGGGGCTCAGTGAATACAGCAGTTGTGCAAATATGGATTTGACTCAAAGCTGGTCTCCTTCGGTAATAAATCAGCCTTAATGGGACCACCTGAAGCAGACATGAAACCACTGAGCAAGTTAAAAAGAATCCACATGCAGAATTCATTGCGAACCACATTTGATATATATATATGTTTTTAACGATAAGGGTTTTAGGTGAATTTAGGCAGATTGTCCATTTCCCTGTGCTCTGTGTCAGTGCTGCTTGTATGATGTCAGGGGTTAGAAAGACTTCGCCATGAAAGGCGAGGGCACCCAAGGCTGCAGGCTATTAAGCCCCCCCTCCGAACTGGGCTGATCATTTGATGTTATGGATGAGGGTCAGGAGCCCACACAACAGGGATCCCGTGTCATGGCTGGATCCCATCTGGGGGGGTCACGACTCTGCGCACCCCACCCCCAGCCCCCCCAGCGCCCAAAACCATGGCCACACATGTGCGACCTGTCACTTTGGGTCTGAGCCTTGGGCATACTGAAGGTCCCGGGCAGGTGGGTATCGGGTGCGGCACAGGTGTGTGGGGTCAGGCGCCCGGGGGTAACGAGGCACGGGGGCAGGCGTGGGACTTCAGATCCGCAGACCGAGGGGTAAATGAACCCTCAGCAGAGCCACTGGAAAAGATCCAGGTCCTTCTAGAGGCCAACCAGATGAGAGCCCCGGGGATGCTGTACGCCATGGCAGCTGGCCTGTGAGCATTGATGGCTCAAAGCTGGTACAGAACCTGAAGAGGCGTGGGAGACTGAGCCCAAACCCACCAGGGAGAACCGAAACGATCCTACACCGGTAAACACAAGCAAAGTGTACCGACAGACAGCACACGGACACAAAGGAAACTCCTACCGTACTGTTCACCACTCACAGCAAACACACAGTAAACACTATACACCATACAAACGCAGAACACACTCCATACTGTACGCTAACTAACAGTATTCCCAACTAACTATTCAGTACTGTTACTCCGATTACATGCATTATACTTCAGAACTACATTATATAGTACATGTGTTCAGTATTTGCACTTGATTTCCTTTACCTCGTCACGTCTATAAATTGTGCAGATCAATGAATCAGAGGTTCTCTAAATCCAGACCCCGGTCCGGATGAGAACCGAACCGCACAGTAATCCGGACCGAGTCGAAAACGCACCCTATGAAACAATATGGATAATATTAAAGTTCATGAAATGCTGTTTTGTTACTGGACATTGTTTAGTAAAAATCTGATGCGGACCTTTGGCGAAACGTTTGAGAATCCATGTATGTAGCTAGTTTAGCTACAGAAATCTTACATGCCCGCGAATCTCAACGTATCCACACACGCACACATAATGTCCTGGATTAATGCAAACAACGTCCACAAAAACATGGAGCCAGTGTTGACGTCGTTGCTGGAAGAGGAAAGATCTCCCTCTGTGAAGTAAAAATTCGCTTTTATCTAGCATCACATAATAAGAACATGTTATGAGAATTACGATAGTAAAACTATATCATATGGGCGACCTTAATCATTCGTTTCATTTTAGTAAAAATAACGAGTTTTCCAAAGTGGAAAGAAGCAACCATATATATGAATTAACGGGTATGAATACAATTTGCAAATTTAAAATAACAAAAAATCATAATAATAATAATTTAGGCGCGACGATCTTTTGGCAACGTGTAGGGTAAAATAAGCATGTTAATAGGTTTTGGTTTTTAAACGCCTTTCAGCCTGCATGGTGTGGTATAATACTTCGTGTAATTCAAAATAAAAAGTTCTGCATTAACATTCAAGTGCAAGCGACATGTTTGTATGGGAGGACAATCTTTGCACAAGTTGATTATATTATAATATTATATATATATATATATATATATATTATATGTACATAGCGTTTAATGTTTACAGTATTCTGTTAGACTCTTTCTTGTTTGAATTCTAGTTCTATATATTACAAGAAGTTATTTATTCATACCATAATAATCCATATTTCAGAAACAAATCATTGAAGCAATATATCCTTAGTTTTACACTCTTTCCTTGAAGCTAAATGGACACAATGAAAAAAAATATTCACGAGTCTATTTGTGCAATATTTAAAATCGATAAATCTAAAAAATGATTGAATCACTATGCCTGAGGTGTTGGGGAGCTGAAAGTGCTCATTAAGAGAAATAAAATTGCTTAAAACTGGTTAATCGGTATTCACACTGGCGTTAATTAATACCACGAACATTCCGATCTTTAATTTCATATGAAATTCAGAAAGCATTTAGCGATAAAACCGTGAAAGTCTCAATGAATCTCTCCAGGGTACCTTGGTCCATCATCTGCAGCCTTTCAGGTAACTTCTACATTACGTAAGTAATTATTTTTATTGGGCCGTAATTTCTATTAGCTAAGGCCTAACTGCCCGAATAACTTTTTAACTCTCGGCCGAATGTCGTGTACACCTTGGCCACCCACAGCAAAGACAGGGGACAGTGAAGGTCACTGTAAAGAACATGCCTTGTAATTAATTGTGCGCGCATACACGGAGTAATATTACAAATCTGCTAAATCATGTTAATCTTGCAGAGTTGCCCGCCGAACTGCTTCTCGGAGCTTCTGCTTCACTGTAACTATCTCGCTACGTGCAGAACGAAAGTACAGAGACTATAGCAGCCCCAAGCAAGGAGATTTAATTTCAGACACCGCGCAAATAACTTTTTGTTTACAGTGTACAACAAAAACTGACTTTTAAGTAAAGCAATAAATTTTAATCCCGCTGCAAAAACGGAGTACGGTTGGCGATGATAAACAGGAAAAAACGACAGTTTAAGTGTAGTGTGCCTTTGAATTAGACCTACTTCTTTTAACATTTGAGACGTGGAGTCTACTATTAGATTGCAGAGGCAATTGATACTATTTAGTGATTGGAAAAAATGGTCATGTAGGTCTATCCGTATAATTACAAGGATAATAGTAGAAAAGGCCAAGGAGGCCACATCAGAAGCGAGACTCGGTTGCGAAAACGCGATTTGTGACGTCTGACTTCAATAAAACGCTTATATTGGTAAATGCCCCAAATTTTATCAGATGTTTTTTTTAAACTACCAGCTATAGCCCTGCGATCCTAAAAGAAATCAGCTGTATGTTGAACATATATATTACATAAAATATCAGCTTTAGCGATTTCATTTTTTCCCGATGTTTAGAAATGTTTACTCATTGTGAAATGATTTCTTTATGCATTTCTTTTTTATAAATGCGATACTCATTATAATTGATATAATTAATGGATTACTGCTGAAAGCTGCAATATTTGCAAAAGATTTAAAATATTTTTTCACTGTCGTCCCAAACGGGATTATGTATGTATAAACTACCCCCAGAGGGTGGCGCTGACGTGTCGCAAAATCTTTCTTTAGGAAGATTAACTATAAAATTTAAGTTGATACTTAAGTAAAATCCCAAAATAATTGCTATTAAATGAGTCGATTTTGTTTACGTAACGACGTATCTAGTGTGATACATCTGATTTACATGAAATTATAACTGTATTCGCACTAACTAAAAATGTTTTATATATCCCCATTTCAAAACCATATTTTACAAATTGTTTTCACTTTTAAATTCAGCCTTTACTGCGTGTACGTATATTACCAGAACATAATAAACAGAGTAACGTAGTACTCAAATAAGTATAGACCACTTACAAACAAGAAAACATTTAAACTTGAAGGAATCCATCCAGCAACACTTCTATTTTATACCAGAGATTTACGACCCCTAATGTATTATTATTATTATTATTATTATTATTATTATTATTATTATTTAAAGATAGGTACTAATGGGAATCCCTGTTTATATTAAAATTAAATACAAGACGTTTTGTTTATTCTATGGGTAAATGTATAGTCTTTTATTATTTTTTTCCCACACTACCTATCTTTATACTTTATTTTATAATAAACGTGACAGACCTGTCACTGATAGGTCTCCTTTAAGAAGCGAAGTATCCCCAATGAATATTTAGACTTATTCTCTAAGGATGACGTCTTTAATGTCCATACACATAGCAGACTGGATGGGGCGTTATGGGCGCGCTAGTTATGGAAACCCGAAGGCTCAGTAGCGCTGAAGGCGTTGAAATTATTTATCTCACTTTTCTTTACTGTTTTCTCGGCGAAATGGGGATTCCCCCCCTCCCCCGTTTTGTGCGCGAGCCGTCACTGGCTTCAGCGCTTCTCTAGTATTATTACACTGTTAAAGTTAGGCGGCCTCCGCTGGTAATGATAGTGCTTGCTTAGCAGTGACAGCCTTTTCCTTCAAGACGCTGAAAAATAAAATCCCAGCGTGGTTAAAGTTCGCGGTGAGCCAGGTGAACACAGTAACTTATTTTGTTAACCGCAAAAACTGAAAACACAAATGGTCACCTTTGCCCAGACTGCCGTCTTCAAACCTACAGTACGGAAATAGTACTGTGTTTGATTGGACACGCTTACGCTAATTACGATTGTCAATAAGGTCATTTTTATTAAAATATTGATGGAAAATTATATAGCTAAAATCTGTTGTTTATTTGATTAGCCGTTTAACCCGATTAATATTATTTTTGAGCCAAAGTAAACGTCTCAAACTAAACAATACATGAAGACCTGTAATTTGCTTTAGTCCAGTTATTTATCTTTTTTGGAATTTCGCCGGTATCAAGCCAAGACGTTCAAAATTTATATAGAGGAGACGCCGGGAGCGCGTCACCGTCTATACATATTTTAATATCCTGAATCTGGAAGGTACAAAGCAGACAGTGGCTGAGTCAAAAGCTTCACATGGGGATAAGACACAGACCCTGCAGTCCACATTTCTTTTTGCACAGAGCCATCCACAGGACGTTTGCGCTGATATGGTCCCTCTCCGCAGAGCGGGTTATTAATAAGGTATCGGTGGAGATGCTTGCGGTTCTAAGTAGCCCTACCGCTTCAGTATACATATGCGTTTCCATTAATGAGGCACCACCCAACCCACGCTTCATGCTGTCAATATAAGCGGACGTGGATTGCCATGCTAATAACACCTTTTGTGTTGAGATCGCGCGGAAGTTTGTCTAAGAAACGTGGCTTCGTTGGATTTTCACGATCATTGTACTACCAAGAACGATAAGAATAGTATGAACAAAAAGGTCAATTTATCATATTATTGTTGATGTATTATTTTTTGGAAGCTAATGAGACAGTTATTATCCCCTATACTGTTAACAATTCACATACAGGTCTGATTCAAAATGGCTATTTTCCATTGTAAAATACGTACCGTTAATAACATAGGATTCCCAATTCTTAACTTCAATAGTGTGATTTAAGGAATGCTGTGTGCTCTTTCATAGACCAAAAAACTCGGGATATGTCTTTCTTTTACAGATGTTCATGACTAGTGTGAAATTCGTCAGGAAGTCCGAAAAGCGGCCTTTCCAGGACTCTCGCGGAAAACACAGCATCTTCTGCTGGCGGATAAAGTCACAAAGGATTTTTAAACCGCTTAAACATCCCTTCAGCGTTTCGAAATATGGGTTTTACAGAATATGCGGGGAGTTCTCGTTGTCTCAGAAAAGTCATGTCTACTACTTGTATGCCCCACACACCTTTCTGTGAGGCAGGCAAAAGGAACTTTGTATATATTTTTTCTGATAGGCAGCCAAGCGTAAATTGCTGCTGTTAACAAAAAACGTAAAAGATAATAGAAATAGTTTAGCAAGCCAATGTATTTTACCGAACAAATATGTAACACTGAGTAAATTAAGCCCTTGTACTAATTATTAACGTCTTGGGTAAGTATGGATGTGTCAGTGTAGCCTAGTTCCAAAGAATGGTAGAATATTATAAATGAAGTAAATGTTTTACGGGAAAGTGGGCTTTCCGTCTTAAAAAAAAGTTAATCACCCTGAATTATGACGTCTAATATCTATTGCTCATTATGCAATGAACTGCTTGTCCATCCATAACTTGAATTAGAGGAATTACGGGATATATCTCACTGGAGACCAAAGACCACATTTAAATACACGTGAGACGCACGAGGGGATATCCTACACGCTAACAGAAGAAGGTGAAGTCCGCACTGCTGGTTCAAAGGGGCTGCTTTTCTTGGCCGTTTATACTTTTGTCATAAATAAAAAAAAAAATACAATGCACATTAGAATGCAGAAATAGCACTTAGAAGGAAAAGGGGGGTTTAATAAAGTGTCGTAAGTTTTCAAGTTATAAGATGACAGAACTTTACAAATCTTAGCTTAGAGTAGCTATTTGGACCACAGCAGAAGACATGGGACTGTTGAAAAAGGAGTGGGGCAGCGCAGACATGGTTTTCGGTCTTAGCTAGAAGTGCGTTAAAAATGCGCAGACGCAGGCGGGACGCAGGCGTGTTCGCTCCTTGCAGTTCTAGGTATTTTCCTATATATTTAATGTGCCTCCGTTTAAGCCGTATAAGTCGTGTTGTTATTATTACTATTATCATCGTTGTGTTGTTTCTTTTTGTCGTAGACCTAATAAATGTAAAATACTTTTCTGCTTATGATGTTTTCATTGTCCTATCATTTAATATGCAATAATATTTTACTACTTTCATAATAAGGCATAAATTATACAAGTGATATTACTCGTCACCTAGACAGACGCAAAAAACAACTATTCCAACTACATAAATATATTCCTAGATATATTTTTCTTAAAAACGTCTATAACGTTTTCAGATAGTCATGTCTTGTCTGGTATGTGTGTGTGTGGGGGGGGACGCAGGTAGAGAAATTAAATAATCATACTCATTTGTCTTAAGCTTATACCTCACCGAGAAAGTGCCTTGTCCTACTTAAGAATGTTCTTGTAAAAGTTTGACGCATTCAGGCTCCTATTTTCTACTGACGAAGCCGTGAAGGTGAGGTTGCTGCTCGCTTTTAGACCCGGTTACTTCAGTCGGTAGCGTGAAAATGATCCCCTTTTAGCATCGCGATGCGGGACTGAAACGATCAATATCCATGCTGGGAGGCGATGAACTAAGGTTTGGTATTGGCAGCGTGTTCCCTTATCTTTGTTGATTGCGTTATTTACATAATCGTGCAATTCAGTACATATTCATACCAAATCCGTATGTTAGGTTTAACTTTGGATATCAAAGACACATCCATTTGAATAATTCAGCCGAGTTGAATTCACTTCTACAGCAGACTAAAAATACATAAAGCAAGCTTTCATTTATTTGCTGGTACTAAATCGGGTAACAGTCTAATAAACTAGTTATTACCGTTATGTATATGTTCTTTTTTACCCCTGCAGTGATAAACGGGGTTACCCCAGTTACTGCACCGTAACAGAACTCTACGCAACCCCGTGTAAACTTCGCGGTCTGCAGTAGCGCTTACAGCGTTTCTCACTTAAAAAGTTACAAAGTGCACATTCAAAAACAGTGAGAAAATCAAAGTATTTGTCAAGACGCTCCGCCATCACTGATATGCATACGATGTAAACGTATGAACTGAATTAAACTGAAATTCAGGGCCAAGAGCTGTAATTGAATTTGGACGTAAGCTAACTACCGCAGAGGTCATCGTAGCGGTCCAACAGGCCGCAATGGAGATATTAAGTTTTAGAAATCTAAGCGTTTATTACTCTAATGCTTTACCACAGTCTACATATCTTCCTCTGTTTACTCAGTCTCCAATTAATGAATAAAGAAGAAAAAAAGTCCGTCTAAAAGGATGTGTCGTCCTGAAAAAAAGAAAAAAAAATGACCTGGAGATAAATCTGCTATTTTCCTGGTATAAAAAAAGAATAAAAGTAGAATTCTGCACATTTCCTACAAACCAGGGGTGAGTTTCCCGAAGCCTTCTTAACGCTACGTCGTTCGTAAGTTCTGCGTTAAAAGATAGAACTAACGAACTACGTAGCGTTAAGAAGTCTTCGAGAAACTCACCCCTGATTGGCGTATTAGTGGCTGTTTTATAACGAAATATAATATTAACGCTCTGGCTTGGATTGGGCCTGCGTTGTATTTAATTTTATAAATAAACCACCAGCTGTCATTTTTCCAACTTCGTTTTAAATCTGCGGGTAGAGAACCGTCATTTAACGTAGCAATCAGACAAGGACAGGATTAGGTTACGTTATCAAGGTAACTGAGTGGGTCTAGGGCTTAAACTTTTGTAGACGGTTCCTGAATTTTAATAACAAAATGCGTTGTATTTTCCTTGTGGAATTCCTATGATTGGAATAATCCAAAATCAGTGTGCGAGTCTGAGTGGCATTTTTATTAATGGGATGAGAGGAAAGGGATACATTTTCTTATACCGCCAGTTGAATTCAGTTGCTAGGCAACCGGTGTACGGCAACTCATCCGCGAAATTTAAATCTTTGAGAATGGAACTATGCGTTTTGCTGAATAGTCACTGCAGGAGAAAGTTGTAGGATAAGCAAATGCTCGCTCATATCTCACGGCCGAATATATTAAACTACGAAAAAACAAAGAAAGAGCAATATTTAAAATATACTGCAAAACTTAGCTAATGGTCATACAATCGGACAAATGGTAGAAGAACACCGTGTGCGCGAAAAAAGAAGGTGAGACGTTTCTAAAGAAAAGGGCTAAGGACTCAGTTTTTAGACTCCTACCACATTCTGAATATCCCTTGACAACACCATCTATAAGTTCTTCTGCTCGCCTGCACAAGAGCACAGAGAAGTTATTGGATTAAGTTATCATTGAATTAAACATATTATTTATAAACCAGAAATGCAATTATCCAGCACGTGACCCTTCCATAACATTAAAAAATAAAATCCATTCCTTTTAATGCCCAAGTCAAGAAAACGCTGGCAACGCATACCATTTATCGTCAGAAATCTGACTGTTCATGTTTTTGAGATGTTTGGCACAGTCTGATTCAATATGTTACATTGCTGTTGTTACGATTTAAGTCATTACCAAGTTGTGAACCAAAAGCATTAACCAGTCTGTCTCTGACGTCACACAGTCTCCACTTTCTCCCTTCAATACAAAAATATAAATATCCACAGCCATGTCCGCCAAGTCACCTGCTCCTAAATCTGCTGTCAGCGTTGCGAATGGTCATTATAGCCTAAAAATCGAAATAAATAAGAAAAGACTGATTAACGTCAATAATAATAACAATAACAATAATATCTAAAGAAAACAATGATGGGGTGAACGACATAAAATGTATATTTGATAAACTTTCATAATCTGAGTAAGACGGTCACTTTCCATATCACTCTCCATCAGAGGTCAGGTGCGATGTCCTACAACGCGCCAAGCGATCGCAGTAACAATAGCAAACGTTCAGCACGAAGGTAACCGCACGTAGCACCGTTTATGAGCCAAAACATGAGCCCTGCTAACCGTTCGTTTAATTTAAGGAAATGTAACAATAATGATCTGAACCAGACGGGGAATACTTGTAAAATACCATTACACGGAAACGCCCGCAATTTTATAAATCAAAATATTAACGGAATGAAAGAGGGAGCACATTTTAGCCTTCAAAATTATTTTATCCCGATTGCACGAGATGGATGGCGTATGCTTCTGTTTTATAAAAGCTATCATACAAGAAGAACCTGCGAGCATGCTATAATGTCAAGTTTTTTTTACGCGCAAGGCCTGTGTAGTACACATGATAAATGCATGGTACACAATCTGACAGTCAATCCATTTATATGAAGGCTTCAGAAATATTTGTAATGGGGTACGAAAGAGCTACCCACGACAGGAACGACAAATTAAATATTTTAATCTAGGGGGTGTAATACAATTTTGGCATGAAACCGTTACCTCCACCAATTCCACGACTTTTTTTCTAAAAAAACAGCGGAATACAGTACAAAGTATTTCGAAAGATAAGGCACCGTTAACAACACATCACTGGAAAAGTATGTTGCTAGGAAAACGGCCTTTTCTAACAAAGGGTTTCAATTGGCATATTGGAAATGAATCATATTGTATATAGTCCTAATACACATTCACAGTGAACGCAAACAACAAAACGGTATTCATCTTATATGGAGATTCAATAAATGTAAAATACAAAAAAAAAATGTAAATAAATAAGCGTGCAACTCCATTATACTAAAACAAACGCACATGACGGAAAAAAAAACCGTTTACGGTGTTCAGAATCAATTTATCAGGTTAAAATTAACAGGTTAAATTTGGAAGAGCGCAAAATATAAATTATAAATATTATCTGCTGATATCGTGCTGCTTTGGAAAAAATAGAGGAGACGAATCTAGTTGGTTTGTTTTGTATTACGTGCGTATCGTTTTCAGGGAAAATAGTCACAAGGGAAGATAATCGAATTAAGGGCCATCACCTAAATCCCCAAAACACCTTTTAAAACAAAACTAAAAAATCGACTGCTTTAACCTACTGTATTATAAAACGGACAGCACCCTATTCGATCTACATTGGAAAACGATACACATCTTTCATTACAACGAATTAATATCAAATGTAGCAACATGTTTGCTCGTGTAATTTTATGTTTTCAAAATATAAATCTGCTCTTACATCAGGCAACACACATAATCACGTTATTTGAGTTCTAACAAATTTATTGTTCTCAGTCATCTCTGACGGAATCACTACTGAAATTAAATTACAATCAAATCATCACATCAAAATATACCCTTATTACCTAACAACTGTCCATGTCAGTTTACGTTGATTTGTGCTCCTTTGTGAATAATCAAAGTACAAAATTAAGCAAAACAAATAAGAACAACAACGAAAAACTGGAAAGGAAAAAACATCGTACAGAAGTTGCGAGAGGAAAAAAATAAATTATCGTTTGCAACAGTCAATAGTTATTCCGAATAAAATATTAAAACAAGTCATTTTGGAGAAAAATATAAAGTAAATTCAGATCAGCATCTGATCTAAAGAATCTATTTTGCCGGAGTCTGTTTACTGTAACCTACCAAAGAACACGGCTAAGGGAAGGCGGCTTCAGTACGGTTACATCCACGGAACCCAGTCAGTCACACTTGGCAGCGGGTTTTCGGAGAGGAAATTTTCAAATAAGTGCAGCTCAAGACGGTTGGTCTTTCAGTATTTCTTTTCCCATTTCGTTTTTTTTTTTTTGTTCATTTAAAAAAATCCATTTATGTCGGTCAACAAAATTAAACGTTTTTTTTTTTTTTTTTTTCAAAAGATGCGATCTTTGAGATCAGAGAAAATGGCAAAAACAATGTGGTTTGCCTTTTTGGGAGGGGGCTAAGGACGGCAATTCCTTTTTTAAAAAATATTAAACCATGCAGTCTTCTTTGTAAGTTGTGTTCAAAGCGTCCTGCGTCCCAATCTTCTTTGTGTCGTATTTACTGTTTTCTTTGCAAGGCGTGCCATAGTCTCTTATTGTTAAATGCGTAAACGCTCGCTTCTGGTGTCATATAAAATTAAATGCAAGAGAAAAGGGGGAAAGATAAATATAGAAGTGTCGGTTTTTTTCTACAGTTGGTTTTGTTTTCGTGGTGATGTTGTTAGTGCGCCAAAATTACCTGATGGTACGAACTTGTAGTAGTCACCCTCGGGTCGTTCGGTTCGCTCGGCCCAGATATACTGGCGTCTTTTAAGTAATCTACTAACAAATGTCCCTGAAAGAAAGAGCAGACAGAACCTTTTAGGTTAAGACAATTTAGGGCCTGGGTGAACGTTATCGTCGCGTTTTTTTTTTGTCTTTTTTCTTTTATTTTCTGAAGACCGGTTGCAAATGCAGGGTTGTTTTTTTCTGTTAAAAATATAAAACATCTGCAGTCATATTCACTTTTCCCTCATAATCACAGTATCAAAAATTATTTTCGCTATCTTGCGACAGTCTGTGTCCTATCAGATATATCATATACAAAACATTTAAAGTCTGTGTGCTGTTCTATGTCTCACTGAACATTCGTTTGCAGTCCATAGAAGGGGGCGGAGTGTCTGCACTCACATTGCCGACCTGAGAGTACACATCCTCCGGCGTCTGTGGCACTCCAGGCGGCGTCATCCTTTTCTCTTTCTGCCTCCGATTGCAAAACCAAACCCTGACCACTTCTTTTTCAAGCTGCAAGCTGTCCGCCAGGCCGGAGATTTCTTGGGCCGAAGGCTTGGGGCATTTAAGGAAGTGACTCTCCAACGCACCTTTTACACTCACTTCGATGGAAGTTCGCTTCTTTCGCTTCCTGCCCTGTGCGGCGATTTTATCGATGCTCGTGGGGCTCCCGGTGGACGAATCGGCCTCCTCCAGCCATTTGTTTAGCAGAGGTTTTAGCTTACACATGTTCTTGAAGCTGAGCTGGAGCGCCTCAAACCTGCAGATCGTGGTCTGGGAGAAGACGTTTCCATACAGAGTACCTAAAGCCAAGCCGACGTCGGCTTGCGTGAAACCCAGCTTGATCCGGCGCTGTTTAAACTGCTTGGCAAATTGCTCCAGGTCGTCCGAAGTCGGCGTGTCCTCGTCTGAGTGGGGGTCGTGGCTGTTTACTCCACCGTGGTGCTGCTGCTGGTGGTGCTGATGCTGGTGGTGATGGTGGTGGTGGTGAGCGCCGTGGTCGAGCTCTGGGGTGTCTCCACGCACCAAACCCGGGTGCACCAAACTTTGGCTTCCTGGCGGGCTGAGCATCCCGTTCACGGTGAATCCACCGGGCTGAGAGTATATTAAGGACTGCTGCTGCTGCCCAGCTCCTATCGAGGGGATGTGAGCCGCGGTGGTGCCACCCCAAGCCCCGGGGTGAGTCTGGTGGGGACCCAGATGCGGTGGTCTGTGATGCAACGCCGTGCCAGCGTGGAGATCGTCTCTGCCCGAATTGTTTTTGACGTCCTGTTGTTGCGGGCTGCCTGTCATTCCGACTGGGCTGGAGGACCAAGGCGACCCGGCTTCTGCAGCCGCCACGGCCGCTGCAGCGGCGGCAGCAGCGGCGTGAGGCAACGACGTGACCCACTGATGGGCATGGCTCAACATATGACCCCCGTTGCTCGCCGCCATGGCTCCTTGCATGAAGTTGCTCTGTACCATCTTTACCGTAGGATCTCCTCTGTAGCCGCCAGACACCGAGGTAACAGCGGCGCTCCCAGACTGCATGCCACCGCCTCCGGAGTCGGAATGTACGACTGAGCCTGACGAGAGAATACTATTGCTGGCCAGATAGGGGTTGGAAGCCGCGGTGGCCATTCCGTTAACCCTTTTGAATATATCTGCTGGTCAAACCCCCTCCCGCTTTTAAACTTTTTTTTTTGTTCAAGTAGGCAAATTCTATTCCATGAATTATTCAAACTTCAAAGGTCAGGGTAGTATCTATATAACACCATGCACTTTTGCAATCAAAACATCAAAAAAGAAGAAAATGCTTTTTAAAAAATCCGCCAAATCCGTGACTGCTGTATTTACAATATTCATGTAATATCAATATTTTTATTTTTTTCCCTTTAAATCCACGTTCTTAACGTCAACAAATAGAAGCCCTTTGGAACCCTGTACAGTCCTCGAGGAAAGTTTCTTTTAAAAATAAAAAAAAATTAGAAGGATTAAAAAGTTTTTTTTTCCAGCAAAGTTAGAATAGCGTCGCAGTTTGCACCTTCCCCTAAGATGAAATCCTTTTCAAAAAGTTCCTTCTTAAGTGAAGAAAAAATAATATCGCTAAAGAATCATACGCTTGTTTGTAAATTAGTAGCTGAGATTTCCCCCCTGGTGCTTTTCCGTTTTTTTCTTTAGCTGTTTCCTTTATTCTGCCGTGGTCTATTTCTCTTTGTTCCGTTTTGATGTGTTTAAACCTGCAAAGCCGCTAACTCAAGCTGAAGTACAGTCCTGTATTGCAACGCACGGCGAAGGTCCGCAAGCTGTCTCTCTCATTCGCTGGCTCCCTCACCCCTTCTCTCTCTCTTTCTCTCTCTCTGTCTCTCTCTCTCTCCCTCTCTGACAGGTCTCTCCGTCCCTCCCCCTGAGCACGGAGACTCACGAATGTTTACCCTTTGCCAAGCGTGCGTACACCGTCCACATCTTTCCCCCAAATACTAGGAAGCCGAGCGCAAGGCTCCCGTTGATTGGGTACCGGCGGCCCCCGAAAGCAGTGCTTCAGGCACGCAGCCCCCCCTTCCGGTCGTTCCAATTGGTTGCTTTTTAATTTAGTCTAAATAAATAAAAAATAATTAATTAAAGCACATAATATAAATAAATAACCGTTCGAGAAGAAATATTGGAAATAACAGGAATTAAAGACAGAAATCCGACAACGAGCTGTGTAAATGCGCGTTTTGTTCTTTTAACTCTTAATGAACTAAGGGGTCAACGCCTCGCTACCTTTGCCAAAATAATTCGTTTTGCATCGTTGCGGTTAATATCCTTTATTTTGCTGTTTTGAAAACAGTTTAATAATAATTACAACGAACCATGCTTGGTTGTCGCTAAACAGAAAGCGGAATCTGAAATGTTTATTAGATAAATTTCTGTCATCTGGGGATGACATATTAGTGTTGTAAAAGTTAAACAAAGAATATATCATATATTAAATACACATTCTTTGTATAAATATTTGGAAACGGATACGATAAGCATTATTGTCATTATTGATGCATAATGTTAATCACGCGCTTTTCAGCATAACGGATTCAAACAAAGGCACCGCACGCTGAAACTGAATTACGCTGTAATATATAGATCGCCACATCCGGCTTGTTTAACATTAACCATCAACGCTTCGGCTTCTGTGGAGTTAACTGAGAATGGAGGTTTTGGGAGATGCTTCCAAGCGGAAACCGGCGCACAGGCGACCTCACTGAACCACAGAAAAAGAGAAAGTGGCGACCCAAACAAGGGCGAAATGGGCAGTCCCGAGGGATTTGCATGGAAACAGCCCCGCTTTATGTCTCCCCCCAACGAAATCCGCCAGTATCAAGCCTAAAACTTTTCATATTTAAAGGCAGCTATATCGTCGATATATGTTGTGATTCGTCGGGAAGTCTACATGACAACCCCCTGCTACGCCGATTGAACTTAAATACGCCTCGTAAGCTCGAAATGCTACACGTGCGTGCTGCGCAGATGAGCATGAAGTCTACGTAAACGTTACACCACAGTCAATTCAGTCATTGTTCGAGGGCCAGGGAGACCTTCTCACTTTCGGCGTGCAAAATTACGAGGAAACCTCTTACATTTGTAGGTTTAATAGGGGGCGATTGTAATAACATACTAATGATTTTCGTAATAAATGTCGTTCCCCGCCACCCTTCCTCATCCGAAACGTCCAACACACGTTTCATTGAATTAAACCTAGATATCCAGGTGCAGTCGTTTGAACACTTGAAGCCAGACTACTGTTTTTTTTCTTCTTCCCAACTGATTTAATTTGGAAACGACTCAAAAACCGTGTGAGCCTCGTGGATTTGTTTACATTGAATGGGGAGGATAGGGCCTGTGCCATGGGCCGTCTTATTCATTAATATACAGTGAGGATTTTGTCTAAATTACTGCTGTGAGTCGCACAGAGGACGCTTTCAAAGGGCCTCGCACGCGTGAGAGCTAGACTTGGAAAGTCATTTCTTCCAAAACAGTACAAAAAAGAGTGGGGGGGAGGGGAGACATTTTCAAACCTTCACGGTTTCACGTTCAGCTTTTTAGTATTTTTCTTTAAAGTGATATGTTTATTTATTTATTTGTTTATTTTTAGGGTCTCCTTGTTCCCTGCTGTGGAGTTCATCTGTTTTGTATGCAAAAAACAGAAAGAGAAAAAAATCCCCAAGTATAACAAGAGAGGAACAGTTAGTGCTGATTTTCATTTGCATAAATTTTCATATATTTTAGTGAAAATAATAGCTGAGCGGAGGAGAGCTCAGCTCAGTTGAGTCAGAGGAAAGGAAAATCTTAGGAAGGACCGTTTCAGAGCAGGGAGGGAAGAGTGCAGCAGTTCCAACTAAACAGATATTGAACCCTTCCTATTTTTTGCGTTTTCCCGGATCTTCAGGGGGTAAGTTGATAAATTCCTATTACTGTGATATATACCGCGGTCTTTCGAGATGCAGCGATCGACATGTACGCCTATTATCGGAATCTCGCACATATTTTTATTGTCATATTGACAACTTTTCACATTATGTATATATATATATATATATATATATATATATATATATATACACACACACACACACACACACACTCTCAATCACAAACACACAAACAGAGGCACTTACATGTGACAATGTATGACATATTCTCGGAATTGGGGAAAGTCATTATTGGAATAAACGACGTCGTTAAAGGCCTAAAACAAAAAAGTATTATATTTTGCTTTTTAAAACCAAAAATCAATAGACGCTTTCGCTTCGAGACTGGGGTTTATAAATAGTGAACAGACGGTTAAGCAGCACAGTTTTGTAGTGAAAGTGCACTGGGGAAAAGCGCAATCAATCAAATCTAAGCAGGACACCCCTCGGTTGAATTCTCTGGAGAAGCAGAATACAAGTGGATTTCAAGGCCTTTACATATATTGATTCATTGCGGCTGCGCTTTAACTTAGTTTTGAAGTTTAGTAACTAGACTAACCACAATTCAGCACTAAACTACCACTTTACGTAGATGTTTGTCTAGGTACGCGATGAAACGCATTAATTGAAATGTAAAACTGGATAGAATTTCACGTTCAGTTATGTAACTATTCGCACGGACTAAATAAACACCGGAAAATATCTGTATACGAACAAGTGAATAGCCTATTTCATGTTTATTTAGGTCTTATTACTATATAATCTGTATGAAATATAAATTGCAATAAAGACGATTATGTACACCGTATAAAAGCGGAATGGCATGATAGTGCTTTAAGAACCTCCTACGCCTACAAAGTCAGTTGAAGAGATAAAACAGGTTTTTAACACGTTTTATAAATGCCCGAATGACAGCAGGCTAGCTTGCTGTGCATGCATGACACTAGGCTATAAAGGGTGGCGTTACGGCATTTTGTCGTTTTCGAGTCCGATTTCATAACTGATCAAGATTTTGTTTCGTTTCGGCGTTTATTTATTTATTTTTTTTGTGACGGGTCAACTTTCGTGTGGACTGCCCCCCCCCCCGCCCGCACAGATGCTACCTCGCACAGCCCCACCAAGATCTTTGGTTCATTGATGGGGAGGCATTTCTAAACCCCGCATTTCAGTTGCCATGGTGAGCCGAATAAAAGAGGAAACACTAGTCGCATTAAGCTATATGTTTGTGCACTGGAGTCGAGATGAAAGGGGCGCGGGGAAGCCAAGATGATCTCGCGGACAGCCAAACTGACCACCAATACTCTTGGTTAAAACCAGAACTACGTTTACCTGGAAGCTCATTACGTGCGACACGATGGTGTCTAGCTGCAGATGTATCAATCTGTGCAGCCGATAACTTTCCGATTCCTAAATCAATTCGTCTTTAAGTTGGGGCGGGGGCTTTATGTCCAGCAGGGGTCGCACTTACTTGCGAGCTTATCTTCGGTAAGTCATTTTTGGATTTGGTAGTTTCTTACAGATTATTTCACCTATTTATTTATTTATTTATTTATTTATTTGCCTATCTATCTGTTTACTCATTTATTTTTTTGGCAACGGCGACTTAGATTAAACGTTCTTGAACTACCGGAAAACGCCCCAAAATAAACCAATAAATAAATATGTACTGCAAATATAGAGTTGGTAGCCTTTTCTTAACTTCTTGTGGTAAGGCTGGCTTTGATAAGTATATTATCATTAATCAAAAATCCAAACTGATACTAAGACAACTAAGATAACTATGTCATTATTTATAAAGCAATTACTGCAGCAGGCGTGTAATCACAAAACCCTTTATAGTTCTGTTTCTGGCGTTTACATTATGGTATTAAAAATAGAATTAAACATATTATTATTATTATTATTATTATTATTGTTGTTCAGTTACCTTAAAACACAAGCAAACAAAATATCCCTTTATTTTTCAAATTAAATTTGAATAAAATGGAGACTTGACTTCAGAAAAAAATGTACAATGTCATCAATCATCCTGATTACATAAATTACTATTATTACAAAAGCTCCACGTTAGCACACATTTATTTTAATTTAGTTAAATATTTCCCATGTCATGTTTCTTTTAATAATGTGGCCTTTAATGTGTTTTGCATATTTAAATTACAAGTATTTCAATCAGATTTTAAAAATCAGTCGGCGTTCCAAAAAAATGTTATGAATGGGGAGGATATATATATGTGTGTGTGTGTGTGTGTGTGTGTGTGTGTGTGTGTGTGTAAAGAGCGCGCCCCTGCGTTTCTGTGTGTATTTGTGTGTAAATGACTAGGTCCCAGAAACCCGTAAAACCAGCAAAAATAACCCGGAAATCATCACGACGGCGGCGCTCTTAACAGTTTAACGATGACAAAAAGACGGTTGAGGTGCTGCAAATTTGCTTTGCTGGTCCAAAACAGACGTAAATCGCACAGAAAGGGACACAAAGTCAATGCTAAAACGGAACACTGAATGACGAATTTAGAAGGAGATACCGAATCGAGGCTGTTTATCATGGGATCCGAGAGAGACCCACCGAACTTTCCGCGGAACCTTCGCTGGTTCCGTCTGAACCCACTTAAAAGTCGTCAGAAAAAAAGAAACTCTTCTAGTTGCGTTATCCAAAAGAGGCGTTTTATATTTTACTTACAAAACTTAAATATATATACATCCCATCTAAACAACAGATGTAGATCATATATATGACTTACATTTTACATGCAGGTTAATCCATTAAATATCTCCATTTAAAAATACAGCCTTCCATGGATATAACCAACGCGCTCTCTCTACCGTAATATGCAACTTAAAATCCAAAGCATCGAGGCTTGTGAACTGGTAATAGCATAAAATTAATTTTAAGTGGGCTTTCCCGGACACTAAAGAAGAGAATTAACGGACTTCGCTACTACTGGAAACCTCTACTTCTTTATTCCTTAATGTTTAATTTCTCTCCTCTCCTGACTTCTTAGATGCAGAGAAACATACCATAGCACCAAATGGCTTGTTATGTTCATTTTTAAAATGTTTAAGCTGATTTACAATCAGTTTAATTAATTTATTATCATTGAAACCTGCAGCCGAAATTAAAGTCTACCAGGGTAAAATAAAATTAATCAAGTGGAATAGCTGATATTAAATTTTTTAATTTAATTACCAGCACACAAGTTTTAATTACACTTAAAGAACGCATTATTTATACCGCTCACTTGGTCCACATATATGCTAATCAGGGAACACGTTAATAGCATGTGTTCTGCGTTCACGGTAGGCCTAATGAAATTGATTTAGAACAGCTTATAACATCCAACAGTTTAATGGTAATGTACCCTATTCATTAAAACCACGTATATAGAATACATCACACATAACCAGGATTTCTCATTTTGACAATACAAAATACCATAGTTCAGTTCAGTGCCACACTCGTTTGTAAATGACTATATGCCAGTTTATTATTATTTATTATTTTTTTGTAATCTCTGCGGCACTCTACGATGAAAAAGTTCAAAGCTGCACGTGCAGTAACAGAGAGTAATTTACCTTGGAAATCGCTGATATGATATTTCCGTGCCAATATAATGGTAAATCCTAAATTATTTATAACCGTTGCAACTGTCCTGTATTGATTGGGTTCTTTTTGTATAGTAGGAAATCAATGTAAATATCATAATTTTTCATAAACGGTGACTGGAGAGTATATGTGGAGAGAATGAAACATATGACGTAATGTTATGTTTGGGTAATGCAGTGTGCATTTACACAGACTAGGTTTTAAGCGGTGATTGTTTTACAAGACACATCTGTTTTCCTTGTGAATCCATGCCGTGAACTACACAGCCATTGTGTTTGTCCACATTAGCGCTCAAAGTGTGAGATGCGCTGCTGTAGCTCGTACTGCGCACGGTCAGGAGTTAACCGGACCCACTGTGAAGGGCAAGGCGTCTGTGCGAGTGCCTTTCGGAAAACAGTCGCAGGAAAGAGCACAACCGACAAGCCCCACATGCAGTCCCGGGACCCTTCTGGCAAGGCGGGGGCTCGCCAGCTCGCGCAGGAGGAGATGGGCGTGGCGCGGAACGGACTGCTCTGAAGCCATCGGGGCAGACAAAAGGCATGATGTTCGCCTGAGTGGCAGGGTCAGAGGCACCATGAAGAGGTCCTTTTCTCTAGCCCCCAGACGTGGCTGCCTCGTGCTGGCCGTCCTCTCACCCTCACCCTCCACCGTGAAGCAGCATAAAGACCCTCTCATTGGATCTGAGAGCCGTACTGATCTCCTCACATAGATTATTCCCTAGCAATAACAGGACAATATGCACTGCTCCGCAGCTACACTTGCAGAAATCACGCATTTTTTCCCAACTTTAGGCAGTCGCGATACGCCAGTGAAATTAAAGAAAAAAAAATATTTATGAAATATATGTATATGACTTGTGATTTATCTAAGATATATATATATATATATATATACATATTTTTGTGTGTGTGTGTAGATGCATGCCTTTCTTGTAGTGTACTTCCAAATGGTCAAATTTATACACAAATGTAGGATCTTGATGTAAGATCTTCGAAGACTACGCCATAAACACCATCCTGGTTCCGGCCCCTTAACAGCAGAGATTCTATAGGCAGCTGGTGACCAAACATGGGTGTGTTTGTGTGTGCACGTGTATATTTGTGCGTGCGTGTGTACGAGGTGTGTAGCCTGCCACAGTCGCTGCTGTGTTTTTGTTTGTCAAACAGGGCCCGTTCCCCCGGGGAGGGGGGGTGGATGCGTTGCACCTCCTACCCCAGGATTACATTAATCAAAGTATTTATTTCCTCTGGGAATCCCAGCACAAATCATGCCAAAGCCCAATAAAATTGGATCATGGATAAACTGAATATTTTAAGTTCACCCTTCCATTTTCCGCTAGATTTTAGCATTCCCCTGCTAAATATACCACGAGCATCCGGCCGCTTGAAGTTGCGGGGACTACGTGTCGTGTCTGGTGAGGTGCCCGTCTCCTCGAGGCAGCTTTTTTGACGGCACACACACAATGCTGGCCTGAACCCTGAGCAGCAGCACCCCAGCGAAGGGGCTGACGTACGACAGATCCGAAACCAAACGTGCTGGCTATGTGTCAGCCACATGCCCGTATTGCCCAGGACAAAATGTAAAGGTACACACAGATGTTCTGCAGCTCGCGACGGGATCGGACACAAACTGGACGGCCTGGCTCTGTTATATCTCCAGAACCGAGATATTCTGCCCCAGGATTTCTATAACATGTGCATCCCAGCAGAAGCTTGGAGAGTTGGTGGTCCAACGCTGAGATGGAGGGTCAAGTTCAGCTGGTCCAGCCTCACCTGGCAGTGGGTTGGAGGGGTGGTCCGGTCCACAACAACAACAACAACATTTATTTTTTGTATAGCGCTTGTTCACAACATTGCATTGTCTCAAAGCGCTTTACAGC
>JAODLD010000001.1:44620317-44630475 GCA_026781065.1 Mormyrops boulengeri
GACCCTGGACCGCCCAGACCCTGGACTGCCCAAAGCTCCCAGACCCTGGACCGCCCAGACCCTGGACTGCCCAAAGCTCCCAGACCCTGGACCGCCCAGACCCTGGACTGCCCAAAGCTCCCAGACCCTGGACCGCCCAGACCCTGGACTGCCCAAAGCTCCCAGACCCTGGACCGCCCAGACCCTGGACTGCCCAAAGCGGTCCAGGGTCTGAACCCCCCGATTCCAGTTTGATGGATATTTGAGATCAGAGTCCTCGTTGAGTAATGAAAATGGGAAACAAACCATGTTCTTTCTTTACTCACAGAGAATGATGGTGCGTGATTTAGGGGGCCTGATGTGGCGGGGCAGTAAATCAGCGTGTGTTTACCACCGCCCGCCTGCACCGGCGTAATAAATACCACACACAGTACACCGCCTATTACAGGTAATGCAAATAAAGAAATACAGCTGTAATTTTTCCTCTGCGTTGGTGAGCAACAACAGGGCCCATCGTTTGATATTCATGAAGGAAACTGGGAGGGAATGTTCTGCTCTTTACAGGACCGTATCGTGACATAAACCCCTTGCTCCTGTCCTCACTCCAATCAGGGATAAATAATTGCCTCGTTGTCTTGCGAGAATACAGTCGTCTGTCTCGCAACCTGATGCCTTTTCCCCTCACGAGTGGGCATTAACGGGCCAGGACGTCGGCCTACGTGCAAGGGCGTCCCGTCCTCTGAGGTGCCAGGGGAGTGCGGAGACTGAACGCGAAGTGGGGGTGGGTTCCGTGTACCGCTACGGGAAACCTGTTCCCTGCCCACCGGGACGCGTGTGTCTGAAACCTGAAAGAACAGGAATACCGGAAGAGTCACGTATTAGGGAAAGGGCACAGGAGAGCAGTGTTCATGTTTGTTTGGCTTTTATTATGTTATTAGTTGTGGTTAATAGGGTGTGAGAATCCATAGTCCGTTATCACAGCCCAAATAGTAATTACGGCAGAACAAAATGAGAGGAGGAAAGAGAGGTGAGGGAAGATGACCGCCGTGCTGGTCGTGTTTGTTTTAGACGCGTCGATGACGTGGCGCGTGGGTGGGTCGTGCGCGCCACACCGGCGGGAACCTCTGGTTCCGCATGTTCGGTGTGTGTGCGTGGGCACACGCCGCGCCGCCCCTAGGAGACAGGCAGGAGAGGGATGCCATTTGTTCTGGCAGGGTCTAAGTGTTGCGTACACGTGCTTCTATACATTATGCCCCCGCCATGTCATTGCCATGACAACAGTGTGGGTCGTCAGGGTACCATGCTACCCTCCTCTGTCTGTGCACGACTCACATATGAGATGTAATCTTCTTAAATAAAAAGTGTTCGGAGTGCTGCAATGTCTCAGGGTCAAAAGAGAGACTGTCAGTGCAAAAACGATCAACCCTACGATCATCACTGCGGTGCTGAAATAAGTAAAATTATTTATTATCCCATTTCTTATTCAGGTGAGCTCACAGATGCACAGCCAGGGGAAATGACAGGGGCAGAGCCAGGTGAGCTCACAGGTGCACAGCCTGGGGAAACTGCAGGTGCACAGCCAGGTGAGCTCACAGGTACACAGTCGAGGGAAGTCACAGGGGCAGAGCCAGGTGAGCTCACAGGTGCACAGCCAGGGGAAACCGCAGGTGCACAGCCAGATAAAACTGTGCACATCCAGCTTGAATTAAGTGAAAGTGAAATCTTAGGAGCAGGTGACAGGGATGCTGTCATGGTTACCAGGACACTTACTGGGATTACCATGATGTGGGGAACACCAAAAACAAATTCAGCCAGCTCCTATCTCCATATATGTTATGAGTGCGAACACATATGCACAAACACACGTGGAGGTCCTCTGCCCTTAAGGACAGTACTGAGAGGGCCCTGCATATTGATTCCTAATACTCCTAGTGTAATGTATTTGTGAGCTTACATTCACGTCCTACATCCTGCGGATCAGCACGCATCTGAGATCTGGGTCAGTGGTGCTGCACTGTCGGGGCATGCATTTGGAGACAGGGGAAGAACTGCTAAAATGACCAACAACAGCGCCTCCCTCAGGCCAAGCAGGAGATGAGAAGGTCAGACAGGCATGGCACACAGGGGCCTGTCACAGACCGAGAAGTGTTTCAGGTCAGAACCTTGGTGCACTGTGCAGAGAGGCAGATCCACTGTGTTGCCACATATTTTGAAACAGGACGGTAATAAAGGAGATTGTTTTAGGAAGAAAAATAACATTACATTAAAAAATATACTTGTTTTAAAAATTGAGTAGAATGTAGTGCCCTTCCCTGTGTAGTTAAATAGGATTTGTAAAGAATAGCATTACAAGCCAAACAGTGGTTATTGGTGAAATTCTGATGGTTGGAGGAAACCCAAATGTCAATAAAGGAGAAGAAGTAAGAAAAAAAGTAGAAAAGTAAGTTCTGGGGGCCCGAGGTCAGCTGCCTGTTCAGCCGCCCAGCATGTGACCCTCAGCACTGGTCAATGAGTTAGAAACAGACACCTATGTGCTGAGAGAACAGAAGCTGCAGAGGATGGATTAGTTTGTTTCTTTTCTTTCTGATTTTAAATGTCCATTTCGGTGTTCTCTGGCAGGCTTTGACATATGCAGTTGTCAATACAATAATACACTATATAAGAAGTAAACAATACTGCTGAGGAACTGCACACCAGTGCTTAAGAAGCACACTGCGCTTCTTAAGAAGGACACTGCCTTGCAGAAATCTACTGTGCTTCATAAGAAGTACACTGCATTGCAGAAGCCTACTGTGCTTCTTAAGTACACTGCGTTGCTGAAGTCCAATGCACTGCTTAAGATGTACACTGCACTGCTGAAGAAGTACAATGCATTGCTTACGAAGTACACTGTATTTCTGAAGATGTACACTATACTACTAGTGTTCAGGAATACTGAGATGTGAAATGAAATTCCTAAACTGTTTCTTCAAAGTTTCTTGAAAGCAGGAATAAAAAACTAATTGAAAAGCTGCAAGAGCAAGTGAAGAAAAGCAGCCCGTGTCAGAGGCGTCCTGAAATAGTGTAGCAACAGCAAATGGTCGGCGGGTCCAGCCGTTTTCTTGTCTTTTGTTCATTTTAATTTTTACTCAGGCAAATGCTCCAGTCACCTAAACAATATTACTGTCTTTCTGGACAGACTCCTGGCAGAACATCACATGCGCACATACACTCACATTTACAGGAAACTTGATTCTAATGTGTGTATATTTGTACTTCCCCCCCATCAGGAGTGAAGATGTGCTCTGATTCTTCTCCCATCCCTGGAATCACTTCCACCTGAGTCAGACAAACCCAGCATGGACTCGCCCACTTCCTGCTTCCTGCGTGAGGGGAAATGACCACATCTGCAGGACCACTGACACTGCAGGCTGTTTTCCTTGGTGCTGTATAAAGATATACAAATATACTTCTTAAAAAATGCATTCATTATTTAGTTCTTCTTTGTAGATGTCCTCCCTTTGATAGGGTTCTGGTCTTTTTTAGTTAGTAGGCCAGTATTTTTTTGTACAGACAGGGAGAGGGGAACAGATGATGACCAGCCCACGTAGAAGACAGGAAATGAAAAATATTTTCGAAAGCTGGGAATCTGCTTCTGTAATGGAGCTCAGCCATGAAAGGCCCAAAGAAGCAAAAATAAATAAATAAATAAATAATAATAAAATCAAATGTGAGGTTTATGATACAGAACAGTATTCAAAGGTACGGCAGAGCGCTTAAAGAAAGTAAGGTGTATGGTGGAAAATGGTACCCGGCTGCCTTCGCCAGGTCAATTCCAAGGTCATTAGGAAGGCGTCCCAGACCATGGGACCAGCACGTCCCTTGTGACAAGGGCTTGTCCCCTTTTGGCCAGTTTCCTCATGCATGGAGGTTAGAGGATGTGAAAAGGTCAACCAAAGACAACAACAACTACAAACTAATTGTTCCAAAGTAAACATTGATTTAATGAAATGAACAATAAACAGTGACAGGAAGTGATTACATTATCTAATTATTAAATAATCGCCTTGGGGTGTTTAACATAAGATTTCAACTGTGTTTTACTTTTTTTTTTAATTTTGTAAAACCATTACAGTTTAATTGGGATTTCAATGCCACTCAAGGTTGTCCTGAAGAAAATGACATTACCCATATAAAACTTGCGGATTTCTGCAAGAAGCCAAATAGTGTTTGCAGCTTAATTGCAGTGAGTGTGTCTTGCTCCAAATAAACTACTTAAGCCAAATAAGAATGTGCGACACATTTTTTCACAGACTCCCCTTAAGGAGGATATAGCTGCTTTTGCAGGATCTATCACCACAGATATTTCCTTACAAAGGCGATATTTTTAATTTCACACCATTTTAATATAAAAAAACCAAACCAAATAATAAAATTAACCCAAGAAAACAATCTTCCAAGAAAGAATGCAGGTTTTCGAGGATTTTTTGAACAATCAGAGCAAGAGATGCTTGTGGTGCTGAAAGGCGCTTGAGAAGCTGCTGGTACACCAGCCTTTCAGGAGCTCAGGAGATCAGTCAGGCAGCAGTGGTCAAAACCAAAGAACATGCTACCTTGGCCTTTCTGAACAGTGGCTTTACTGTAGCTGGTCTCTCTAGCTCTATAACTGAGAGGAACTCCAGCAAATGTATTGGCAAGGTCACAGGAATGTGCTCCTGTGGACTCACCTGGTCATACACCTGCAAACTGACCTAGCTGTGCCCTTGTGAGGTCACCTGGCAATGGACAAGCAAGATCACCTAGATGTTCTCCTATGAGTTCACATAGCCAGAGACCTGCAAAATCACCTAGGTGTGTTCCTGTGAGCTCACCTGGCCATTGATCAACGACATCACCTAAATTTGCCCCTGTGAGCTCATCTCGTCGTAGACATGCAAAATTACCTAGATGTGCTTCTGTGAGCTTACCTGGCCATAGACCTGCAAATTCACCTAGATGTGTTCCTGTGAGCTCACCTGCCATAGCCCTGCGAAATCACCTAGATGTGTTCCTCTAAGCTCATATGGCCATAGAAACATAGAAAAGCAAGATCAACTAGATGTGCTCCTGCGAGCTCACCTGGTTGCACACCACTAAATTCTCCCAGATGTAGTCCTGTAAGCCAGGGTTGGGAAAGCGACAGCAGCAGTGAGAGACACTTTGTGTGACTGCTGAACAATCCTGATGCACAATGGGAAGGAGCTCTCTCTGCGAGTCTGCCCTGTGCTCCTACCTTCTGCTGCTCAGTCCACTGAGACTAGCTAAAAGGGTTTACGGAGGATAAAACTCATTTTCTTTCATTTTGATTCTATTCTTAAAGTGTTTTACCATTTGGCTGTAAATTGTGCTATCAGGTCTAAATAGCACCAGGAAAGAAAGGACTCAATTATGCTCCTGGAAGTTAGATGATGATTCACATCTCAGTCTTACAGAAACAGACAATGAGACACAGACGGAGAGAGCGAGAGAGAGAGAGAGAGAGTGTGAAAGAGGCAAGACCCAGCCTCATTCTGCAACCGCTGTAACTATTAATCATTATTAATCCTCATATCATCATCCACACCATGACCACTCTGGCTCTGTATTGTTATTGTCATGTTCAATTTGTCGTAAACAGTGATTCAATTCGCAGGCAGCTTTCGCATCACTCTCAGGCTAGGCCAATGATATACCTTGAAATGCAAACCGACTAAACTGAAAGTGACAGAGACTCACACTAATTAGACCATTAACAGTGATATCTTGCTTTCACAAAGGTAGCAGTAAACTTAATTTCACTTTGTAACATTGGTGCTGTGGAATAGCATGTATGCAAAATGCTTTTTCACATACATGTGGAGCCGGATTAGCATTCAGATGCTAAAAATGAAGGCTGTTGTCTCTGCGGCCTGTCATAATTCAATTGAGCAGCTACTTGGTTCCAGACTTTAGCCCCTGACGGATCTGACCATTCTGTCTCCAGGGGCTGTCACTGCAGGGGAGGTCATCTGGGCGAATGGCTCCCCAAACAAGTACCGAGGCAGTATGTGTGGCCTACTGGCGCTGCCGCCACGCATGGTAACGGTTTATGGGATATTTCTGCCTGTTAGTCACCCTGCCGCGGGGCGAGAGACAGGGAGACGGAAGCAGAGCTGTCAGTCAGGGGTGTCAGACGTCGGCAAGGAAGGGGCAGCCCAGGAATGTGGGGTTTGCCAGCGGCCCTCTTCCGTTAACGTCTTTTTTAGCACCGGGAACTCCGGAGAGGCCAGCTGTGCCACCCGCGCTCTCCAAACTTGTTCTGTTCCTCAGTGAAAACTAGTGAAACTAAGGTGACGGATCAGTACTAATGGCCATGCGCTTCTCAAGTCTCCGAACGCCAAAATCGGAAATTTGATGTTGTGCCACGTGCCTTTTGGCATTCAGGGTGCCCTAGACCCGTTTGCACCCCCCCCCTCCCCCAGGCCAGTTCCAGGCGCCAGCTGGGTCAGCAGGGTCCAGACCCCGAGCTCCTTCCCACAAACGGGCCATTCAGCACCAGCGATTTCCCGGCAAGGCCACAAACAAACACAGGAGCCCCTCCTTGTGTCACCAGACACGGCCCATGAATCCTCTTTTATCTGCAGAGTTTGTACATAAAACCGAGCTTCACACTCCTCCGGATGCAACAGTGAGAGAGAGAAAAGCTATGTGGGTAGGGGGGGAGGGAAGAGTGATAGCTGGAGAGAGAGGGAGAAGGAGAGAGGGAGAAATTCTCACTTGTCAAACTAGCAAGCAGCCAGGCAGGAAGACACGTGTCAGTCTCCAAAATGCTCCTCTTCACCCTAAGATGGCCTTGATCTCCTCGCCAAGGAGATACCTCCACGCCATACAGGGCCTCGTCTGTCTGAACATCGGTTAGTCTCTGCGAAAGTCTTTTCGCTCCCAATGCCTGAGAGTCTGCAATATTTATTCATATATTTTCTTAGCCGACTAACTCATACATGGTGACTTACAAGGCCAGAATGCTCTTCAGTGGCCATGAATTATTCACGCTTTGTTTACTGCCGGCTTGTTTTACAGACGCGTACCAGGTAGTGCTCCACACCACTCCGCCTGCCTCGTTTTAACCCAGGACGTGAGCTTGTTCGCGAGTCGCACTCCACACATCCGCTTGTCTTACCACTCAAAATGACAGGCAACTGTCACCATGACTGAGCGGCAGAACCCTGTCCAGGGCTAAGAGCTGCCTCTTAATACCTGCCATGCACCATGCTGAAGAAAGGCACTGCTTCACATTGAGATGTACTGTTACGCACCAATGAATACAGCTTCAGGAGGGCACGTGGCCTTTCATACTGCAACATACCATAACACACTGATAAATCTCACCTCAAGAAAAACCATCGCCTTACACACTGCAAAGAATTGTAGCACACTGATAAATACCACTTCACAAAGACACATTCCAACACACTGCAAAATACCACAACATACTGATAAATAACATCGCAGGAAAGCACACAGTCATACCTGCAGAATCATACCATGACAAACTGAAATTACTTCATGAAGACATACTTCTACACCTTGCAAAATACCGTAACACAGTGACAAATACCACTTCAACCAAGGCACATTTTAACACTGCAAATACAGTACTTTTACATACTGAATAATATGGCAACTGACAAATCTCACTTCACCAACAGATTATCTTACACACTGCAAATACTATCACGCACTGAGAAATACCACTTCACAAAGACATATTGTAACACGTTAAAACTCTACCACTCCAATAAATATCACTTCATAAAGATACAGACTTTTACACACTGAAACATAGCGTAACACACTAATAAATAGCACTTTATGAAGATACGCACTCTTACACATTGAAAAGGGCCGTCAGGCACCGAGAGATGTCTCTTCACAAAGCTATATACTCCCGCTCCACTCTTCCTGACCGGCCAAATAATAAACGACACGGTAAACGACCCGGAACAGTGAAGAATGCCCTCGTCAGCCGCCCAGGAAGTGTGTTTGACTGTCAGTGATCTGGATGTGTGTGTTTCAGGTTATGATCACTGTGTGAATGAGGCGTTTAACTGGCCGTTGACTGCTCACTCTTACGGGGTCAGAAAGGTCATCTGGGGGTGGGGGGGCTTTCAATGGACAGTTCTGGAAATGAGACTGCCGATGCGGTGAACCCAGAGACCTCTTGCCCCCCCTCCACCCTCCCCGTCATTGATTCCCCTGTTGTCTGAACCAGACGCTGAGCTCTTTGCCTTAGCTAAGCTCATAGCTGCACATCATAGAGTTCCCCTTTTGAGTGTATATGGATATTATGCATATATCTATATATAAAAACATTCATCAACACATATATTATGTCGGCGAGGCTCCGTTTGGCCTCTGTGTCCTTTTAAAAGCCATCTCGCCATCCGAAGTACTCTTTGCACGACTTGAAAGGCACTCTGATAAGTGTGTGATAAATGTTAGATAAGCAGTGTAACCCCCCCCCCCCCTCCCCCCGCCATGATGCTTTATGTTAACGTGGATCCAGTAGTAGAGGGGTACAATGGGGAGACACGCTCACCAGCCCCACGTCACTCCTGTTTTCCTTGATCGTGTCTCATTCACATCTCAGCTTAGATGAAATGACATATAGCCTCTGTCCACCTCCTACATCCCCCCCATCCCATTGCCCTGCTCTATCCAGACTTACACAGGGGCTAAGTCGGGCTGTATCCCTGGGCCCTGAGTTGTAGGGGCCCCAGTATTTTATACTGTAGGAAGGGCCCCAACAGTAACCTTAACCCCCTAAAATCGGCCCTGCATAGGACATATACAAAACCCACAGGAACAGAGGTCAAGCCAGGACCAGAATCAGAACCATTGGAAGGAAAAGGAGATTCCTCTGAATCCAGTGGTGGGCTGGTGGGTATGAAAACGACTCAGATCTATATCCCCCCCCCCCCCAAAACGACCACCCGCTAACTGCAGGACCGCTCACCCGGATCGGCACGGACGGAGGTCAGGACAGCCAACAAGTTATTAACCTTGCAAGCCACCTCCCCCAGCCCCCCCACCAGCCATCCCTAGTTTGCAATCTCTGCTCTGTGGTGTGTGGGGAGTCTCGCCTTTTTGTCACAGAGAAAATGAAGACGGCTTGCCGAGAGATTGTCAAGCAAAGCAGCCCGGTCAGCTTCACAGACCCGTCCGAAAACGTCCTGCAGCCCCACCTCAGAAGGTCTTATTATAAGACTGTAACATCCTTCTAAGAAACGCATCACAAAATAATATGGCTCTGTTATTATTATTATTATTATTATTATTATTATTATTATTATTATTATTAGCTTTTAGCTGTTTCACACACTGGGACCTATTAAGCAGGTTATACAAACAGTACATCTCCATAATCACCGCCTTATTAAAATGCCATTTTTAAGTGCACGACCACAGGACCCCTCTGCTCCCCCCGTTCTCTTCCACCCAGTGGGTTTGCCAGTGTGGTCCTCATGGTGCCCCCACCCCACGGCTCGGAGACTCAGAAACGGCAGGAGGAGCTGCGCTTTCATCACAGCCCTTCAAACGCCACCCAGACGGATAGCGGGTCACTGTTCCCATTTCTCCATCCAGCACTTTGTCACTCCATGTGACCTGTCCTCAGTGGGGCGTCCTTCCAGCTGCCTGCCCGAAATGGAACAAACACGATGGCTTTCTCCGCTTCTGAGGGCCTCTCAGTGTGGTCTGCACATACGCTTAGGAAGTAGTGAGTGGGTGAGTCCCAGCCTTCCCTGCTTCCCCTTGCCACCCCCTGGGCCTCCTCTGCGGCCTCCCGCCTGCCTATTATTCACTGTCTCAGCACTTATAAAGCTGCTCTTTAACAAAAACAAGTTGTTAAGAAAAAACCATGGGACAGAAAAAAAATGTCACCCACCAGCGGTGACAAATGAAAGAGGTATAATTCCAAGATTCATGACGGAGGCCCGACATCGCGATTAAACCTCACGCCGTAGACATTTTTCACTTTCCAAGACGGTTCATCACGGCCCCTCTGCCTTCTTCTCCCAGTGAGTCGGTTTGGTGTCGCTGTTATGTTTGTTTTAATTATTTTTCAATATGCAAATGCACCTTAAATTGCTGCTAAGCAAGCCGCATCCCAGCACGCTGGGGGGGGGGGATGGTGGATGGGGT
>JAODLD010000001.1:44666294-44679902 GCA_026781065.1 Mormyrops boulengeri
CCCCCCCCCCCCCCCCCCCCCCCCCCCCCCCCCCCCCCCCCCCCCCCCCCCCCCCCCCCCAACCACCCCAAGCTTCCTGATTAACCAGCCAGAGGATACCCAATCGTCATACATGCCTCTATTCCCTTAACCACACACTGGGAGAGAACCAATCCCACAGCAGGGAGATTGAGTGTCACTCAGGGCTGACAGTGCGGAATTGCGTACACACACAAACACATTAACAAGCAGGTCCAATACTCATAATCACAGTAATACAGCCTCACTATGACAGCACCTGAAATACTGCTCTGGCTGAGCATGACAGCACTGGAAATTCTCGTCTGAGGGAAAGTAGTCATTTGAAAAGCCGAAATAATTTCCCCATCCGAATCTTTCTTTAATTTTCCCTCCGTGCTTTTAGACTGGTTCTCAAAAGCTGCAATAACTGCTAACATCACACGCTTCCCGAGAGCACTATCAGGAAAGCGGAGCCCTGCTTTGCATTTCGCCACTTTTTCCTCTTTAGTCCAGGAAGCCGTCACAAAGCTAACGACTGTTTTGGGCCATTGTATCCTGGGAGGTGACCTCTTGTTTCACAACAATAGCTCTTTTTTTCTCTTTTATCTTTCACTCTCTCTCCCAGTGGAGGAATATATTCTGAACCTTACAGCATTAAGCCATAACACTCTGACAAACTGTTAATTGTTCTTTTCTTGCAGCAACAGCGGTTTAGTGTCAAGGCTAGGGTATAATATTTCATTCCTGACATGAAAATGTGCCATTTCTATATTATGTATTTCTAAAGCAGTTTCCCATTTTCATTTGTAAAGCAGAAAGTTTTCTATACCACTGACAAATGACCAATTTCACATTTCTCAGGATTTGACAATCTGAACTAACAAAAAGAAGTTTGCTGGCTCAGACTGTCAAAATCTAGCCCGAGAAAATTCATCAAGATGTATGAAATTAAAGAGGATGGGGGGTCTCACTTTTTTCATTCAAAGAAACCACTTCCTGTGCTGAAATACCTCATTTCCTGCCAGACTCTGATGGATGCAAACAGACAAATGAATGACTAAGCAAATATAGCACATTAAATGATAATAATAATAATAATAATAATAATAGCAACAACAAAAATGCAAACAAAACTAAAGAATTTATAACATCAAATAGATTTCTTTCCGGTGTTGGGAGTTTGCAGGGTTAATTGGCTGATGATGATTGATGGCATTAAATGACTCAGATGTCTGTGTCAGCCCATTAAAAACACCCAGACACAGACACAGACACAGACACACACACACACACACCCCTATCCAGCCGTAACCTTACCCATAAATAACAACACAAAATACGAGACTTTTGGCATTTTTGCTTTTTGATTGCATTCACAGATCTTTATGGAAAAAACAGATTTTTTAGCACATTTAAACCTAATCCATCCACGCACACACACACACACACGCACACACATGCACGCATGCGCACACACACACACACACACACACACACACACGCACACACACGCACGCATGCACACACACAGGTGCAGGAGTATCAATGGATTTGACCGCCCATGTTGTACAAAATTAATATGCTTTAATATGCTTTCATGTTCATTTCTGTTATATACAGCAAATTTCACATTTCTGTATATTTCTTTTTCAATATATATTGCTTATATATTTGACATAATATGGATAGGTGTGACCTGCAGAGAGTACGACTGGTGGCTAGATTCTGTGGTCATTATTACTCTCTATGATGCTGACTGGGGAGGGAGGGAGTGTTTAATTTTCACTGATAGTCAGTCTAAATATAAAGAAACACACACATACAGACACCTCCTCCACTGTACACACACACACACACACACACACACACTCAGTGACACACAGACGTGGACAGCCATCTCCCCCTGGCCGCCCCCAAACACAGCCAGCCCCCGCACCAGCAGGAGGCCAAATCAAGCTGATTTCTTTCTCATATTGAGACAGAGAGAGACAGAAAGAGAAAGAGAGGAAGAGAGAGGGAGAGAGACAGTGGGAGAGAGAGGGAGAGAGAGAGAGCCCCTCAGATTGGATTTCTCAAAGTCAGACAGGAGGAGCTCATGGGGGGGGGGGGTGTTTTGCGTATGATAATGAGTAAATGAGGAAGTATGAGAGCCAAAGGAACATACAGAAATGTAGGAATACAGGATGTAATGGACAAGGCTGGATTTATGTGCCATGATTCCACTGTATCACCCGCAGTGCGCGTTTGCGTTAAACCCAACATTACTGCATTATTGTATCTTTACGCAGGATGCAGTTCTCCTGGTGTGGCAACAGGACAAAATCCCCACCAGTGGAGCCCAGGCCAGCAAAGTCGGCGACCCCCATTTCTACGCCAAATATCTTTTAGGGTTGTTTTTCGCCAGTTACTTTTTTGAGGGTGAGGAGACCATGCAAAGAGGCGCTTTTTTAGCAGCATTCAAATAGCACACACCTGACAGCGATCCACGGGTGTGCAATCAGAAGCAGACAGGGAAGGGGGGGCTGGGCTGGGCTGGTGCGGGGGGGTCCTGTCCATGGGCTTGGCCCGCCAAGCCCGCTAATTCGGTACACCAGGGGTCACCGTTAGCCCCTGCGGCTCTGCTGCAAGGTTACCATGGTATCAGTATACATGAGGAAGGACTAAACTAACAGGTGGCCAGATGAAGATGGGGGGGCTGGAGAGGGGCATCATGGGAGAATAGGCCATATCCATATCTAGGACAGGCAGAAACGAAGGCAGCTATGAAGCACAGTCATATCAACATCAGATCTGAATCTGCTCATGTCTACTCAGGGTCCCGAAGCTTAACCCTAAGCATGAATGTCTCAGCTTGCGGGCGTCAGCAAGCCAATGGTGATCCAGGGTAGACTCTCACATAGGAGATATTAGACAGGCCGTATTTTTCACATTCAGAAGTCTCCCTAATGTCAGACTACCTGAAGAGCAAATTTCTAAAACTCAGACATTCCATTTCGTTGTTTTTGAGTCGAGGCCGCCAGTGGACCGAAGTCAGGCTTCCTCATCATATGTTACAGAATCTGGAACCAAAACTCACTCAGTCCTCATGTAATCCGACAAACTGTCATTAAATTTCCGAAATTCACCAAATCCACAGGAATGACGTTTACTTACTTACAAACTAATTGTGATTTTTGGGAATTTGCTCTTGTTGGTTCCTTTGTGAATGACCTCACTCATAAGGACATTAACATTCAGAACCTACCCCCCTATGAAAATCCAGGTGTTTCTGCTGAGCTGGTATGGGTGTTAATGTGTGTTAGTGAGGAAGAAATGCAACCTCGTGTTGCTCTGAAATCTGACACACACAAAAATAGTATACTTCTGGCCATTTTCTCCTGGAATGGCAGGTAATATTCTATGGGGGGGTGTCTCCCCAGGGCCTCTCCCTTTCAAATTTTTTCCCTGTTTTGTTCAGCAGACTGAGAGGTGCACACAAAAAGACCACAATCTACAATACCTCTTCACCAAGGTGTTCATCTCATCTCAATATTGTTATTATTATTCTAAATCTGGATATTAAAATAATTTCCTGAAAATAACTCTGAGACCAATAGATCAAAAAACACAATATCTCGATGTTTCAGGGGGATAACACTGTATCTAAAGGGTTAAGTGTGACTTTTCTCCCCAGCTTAAAAAAAAGTGTCCGTCCATCCCCTGCTCTCCATGTCCGCAGCACGCTGTGCCGGGGGGGCTCCCGTCGCCCCCTCTTTAACAAGCCCTGTATGACAAATTGCACCATAATGCACCGTGTTCTTAATCTCTAATTAGGCTGTGAGTGTCTGTCAGCACCAGAGCCTCTGCTGGTTACACAGCCCTTCGGATATGCCCGAATAACACATTGCAGGGTTTTCGGGGTTATTATTTAAAATTGCTGTCTCTCAGTCTCCCTCTTGTGACTTTCACCCTTTGAACGGACACAGACATCATCTCCCGGTTGCCTTTCTGTGGTAATTAATTGTGGTGATATTTAGAACTGTTCCAGTAGACAAATATGACAGTGACTGGGACAATTAGCAACCCCGCTCAAGCTACATTACCTTCCCAGGTTATTACCGCATGCCTGCTCCCGGCTGGCTTGTAAAGACTGTGCCGGGATTGTTTCATGTGGGTCGTTGAGTTGTTAATGGAAGGACAGGACCATTGTGTTTATTGCACTTTTCATAATCGTGAATAAATTTCAATTATCCAGCGCATCGCTCATAGAGGCATGCGTTGCAGGCAGCGTGATGGCGCAACGCATTGCGACCGTTTGTGTTTTTCTGCCAGCGGTGCTACTCCCACTGCGTTGATGGAAACTTGTCTCATCTTGTGGTATAGCACAGGTGACATCTGGACTTTTAGCAACATCTGGGCATAGTGGGTTAGGGGAAAGGTGCATCTAATGATATGCATCAAGATTATTATCTGGGTTAGGGGACAAGTAGGTCCAGTGTTATATATGGGGATCAGTACTTCGGTTGGGGAAAGGTGGGTTCTGTGGTCTTTGTGGGGAGTCATATTTGGGTTGTGGAAAGACTGGCTCTGTAATTGACGTGGGGATAAGTACTTAGGCTAGGGACGGGGACTCTGTGGCTTCTGTGGGGATTAGTACCCGAGACTGGAAAGGTGGGTTCTGTCATTTTTGTGGGGTTAGAACTTGGGTTTGGGGAAAGGTGCACTCTGTAATCTTTGTCGGGAATACTACAGATGCTCGTCAACTTACGAACTTTCAGACATACGAACAAAGAGGATCTTTAAGTCCAAATTGTGTTCATTGGGCTCCCATTTCCTGTCAGCAACATCACTTTATTTTTTGCGATCCTGTGCTGCCTAGTGCGACTTCTGGCCGCTATTCCCACTGCGCAGCAGCATTGCGCGCGTGCGGCCGGCATCCTAGTTCTTTGTACTTGCGTATGCCCTTAAAATGATGATGAATAACGACTTACGAACATTTCAAGTTGTGAACGGCCGTTTGGAACGTATCTCGTTCGTTGGTAGAGGAGCTTCTCTACTTGGTTTGGGGTGGATCCAGTGAACTACATGAGCTTATGATTATGTGAATCTAATAATATCTTATATCATCTTCCAGATATGAGTTATGTAACGGATCTATGTGTACAGTAGAAGGAACCTCTACCATTGATAAATGGAATGGTCCACACTGTCGCCATCTCAATGCTGTTCATCTGACGATCGCTCACCTCTCAACAGGCATTAGTACAAAAATAGGCCTGAGTCTGCCACCTGGGAAAGTGCTCAAAAGTTTGCTAAACAGTTGGTAAACTAGGTGGAAATAATAACCGCTCTGACATGCAATTTAGGGCCGTGCTCCAGGCCAGGGCTCTCACTGAAAAATCAAAACAAGAGGGCAGTTAACGAGCTATCTGGCACATTAGCACAGATGTGGGAGAGAAATCCGCTCTTGAGGTCAGCGTTTACCTGCACACGGAGAACGCGATGCCGGCGCTGTCAACGAGGATGACGACCTTGGAGAGATGGCAGGCCGTTTGAAAAGCTGCAAGGGCTTTTGGGGCCACTTTAAATGGTTCAGAAACCCACGTGTAACAACATTCAGGCAAAGAGACTTTCTTCCTGGAGTTAAAGATTCTGCATGATATTTATATTTATGAAGACCTCTCATTGAAAATAAGTGCCACTCTATCGCGATTCAAACGTGTTTTCGTCTTTTTTCTTGTTTTTTTTCTCCATTTTTTTCAACAAGCTGAACACTGGTTTAAAAAAACCTTCATATTCAACCTGAAAAAAAATCCCACACATTTACTCACAGACACGCACAGACACACACTTCACGTTCGTACATGCACTCTCATGCACACACTCAAGCACACACCGCTCAACAGAACGAACAAATGAAACGTATGCACTAACAACCTAAATGCATGAACAAACAAACAAAATAATAAAGTGGTGAAACAGACAAGAAAACAAAGTGTGATGTCATGCGGCCCTTCAAATTGCTCTCCCTTTGCTGTTTATGCCTCACGCTTGGTGTTTAATGAGTTTCGGCCCAGAATTAGCCTAGCTTCGTTTGTCTAGTTAGCTGGCGCTATTAGTGTGGGAAATAAGGTCTTCTGGGTAATAAAAAGGAGCCGTGCTTTTCTCCTCATGGGAACGGAGTAAAAGACCCACAACATGTAGTGGAAAAGAGGAGTGGCTCAGTCCGGGACGTACTCATGTGGCACTGGGATATACAGGCCCCCCAAGCCTGAAATGGCCGGAGGTGATGGTGGTATGGAGGGTGCACAGTGCCTAGGGTCAGACACTTCCTGTACAGAAGGAAAACACATAAACGTAACTGAGGACGCTAAACATGAAATACCTGTCATTTTCCGAGCTTCACCGAACAAAGTGGCGACATTAACGGCAGCGCTGCGCGCGATCCCTGGCGTGGCTGACATGCCGTCATCACTATGGCGACGCCGGGCACCGCCGGGGGAGACGCCGCGGAAGCCGGCTGAATTCCAACGATCCGGTTTGATCGAGCAGCTGTCAGAAAGAGCCAAACAGCGCATTTGTTTATTTATTTGGAGCCGCGGGAAGCCGGCCGGGAGCGCTTGTCGCGCGTCGCGGCACTACGGATGATGATCGGCTCCTGATGAGGATGCCGGTGGAGTGGGCGTTGGGGGGGGGGGTAGGCCAGGCACTATGGGAGTTTCGCCTATGGCGGAACAGGAAGGAGCTGAAGGGATGCCTGGTAGCTGCCTTTGCAGACAAAGACTAATCCTGAGAGAGTAGGCATCATCCAGGTCGCAGACTGATAAGGGCCACGACACAAGGACCCATCTCCTGTCCGCAGCCTGTGGCTGTTGCCATGACGAGGACCCGCAGGCCCCACCCAGGGGCAGCTAAACCGCTGAGAGCAGACCTTCTCTCAGGGAGGCAGGATTTCACAAGGGAGGTGAGAATCGGGGAGTGGGTGGATATAAGAGGAATAGAAAAAGCGATTTACGTGAATATGCAGGCATTCTAAATCCTCACCGTGGCAACCTGAAACCGTGGAGACCAGGGTGACAGGTCGCAGACGGGCAAAGAAAGACCGGGCAGGAGAGCGGGGATTGTCCCGCAGTCCCAGATCACGGCGCCGCTTATGACAGCGAAAAGGGGAGCAGCAAGGAGACTGGTTAGGGAGAATTACCAGTGTTATACACCTCGCCATCATACAAATGAATACCGTTTAGCCTCAGAATATAAATGAACGGATTTTGCTGAGAGGGAGAGGAAGAGGGAGCGAGAGAGAGAGAGAGAGAGAGAGAGAGGGAGGGAGGGAGTGAGTAGGAACAGAGGCAAATTGGGCACGGTAACAATCAGTCACCGCGAGTGTGTGCGTGCGTGTGTTTGCGCATACGAGAAGGGAGGAATTATACGAGTGAGTAACAACAGACAAATTGGAGCTCAGCGGTGCGGCGTGGCGAGGTCAGGCGGGCGGGGCCGGAAAGTGGATCATGATGAATCAGCTCCCTTTAAACGAACGGTAACCCCCCCCTCCCCCACTACCGCCACCGCCGCCATGATACATTAACGCTGGGCCTCAGTGCTAATTATGCAATTATAACATGGGGGTGGAGTCAATGTGCAGGGGTGGTGACACTCTGTGTGAGCAAATCAGGCCACACCCCCTCTGAAACATCACCCATCCACTCCACCCTGGGGCTGTTTCTGCTGAAAATCAGGGAGTTCAGGAGAGGATCACCTGTACACCCCCACCCCCTGCTCCCCCAGCATCTCCGCCTCCACCGACAGCCCCTGACTCCGCTAACCGCTGCCATCAATTACCGCCGGCGCCTACGCCCGGCCGCATAGGGGCTGATCGCCGTCCGTGCGGCCTGTGGGAAAGAGCGCAGTCAGGCGGGGTGGCTCAGGGAAAGATAGAAAAATTTGTCTGCTGCGAATGAAGGGCAATTTATTACCAGCTGCTGGTGGGAGACAGAATATTTTGCCCCCGTGCCTCCCCAGCCTGAGCTGACTGTCGGGATGAGAAATGGGGGGGTATTAGCGCACTCACAGGGCACAGAAAAACAACTTGGCATCGCCCCATCAAAGTTAGTAATACCGCCAAGGGTCAAAGGTCAAGCGTGCCTTAGCAACGCTCTTCTGGCTACAGTGCATCACTTCATCTTAAAGGCTCCAGATAGATATATTATTGTCCCTCTCTACTGAAACTTCCAGAGAGACCCATGACCAGGGCTGGCAAGAAGTGGGACTCTGCCTTGTCTTTGGCCGCCCTGCTGTGTTTGTACAATCACAGTGAGAGAGAAAGAAAGTCCTATAATGGTAAGCTACTGCAGGGTTAGCTACAATAATAGTAAGCTACTATAATGGTAATCTACTATAAGGCTAAGACACAATAATGGGAAGCTACTATAATGGTAAGCTACAGCAAGGCTAAATTACAATAATGCTAAGTTTCTATAATACTAAGATACTATACACCACAGATAGACTTGCACTGAATTACTGTAAAACTAAGCTACCATATGACAAAGGGGTCCTGCAGGCCTACCTGTCTAGTTTTTCTTAACTTAAACATGGTTTTAAAGAAGTTCACACAGCATAATTATGTCCCAGATAATCACAAAACCATTATAGGTCTTATTTTTTTATCTAGGTGAAGATCCTGAACTAGGCTCCACACGGCGATTCGGGATAAAAAGGTATGATGACAAAGGTTAGCGCTATAATTGTTTTCCATTGCAGGCACATCGCGATCCGTTTCTGCCCCAAACAGATGGTGGCAGAAACCCGCGCAGCGTTTTCCCGTTATTTTATCATTTTCAGCGTAATGCCGTCCCCGGCGAGCCGGCTAATGTCTGCGGCTATCTCAGGTGTATTCAGCAAGCTGCGGTTACAATTTATCTCATGTCCCGCGCAGTGATAGGTAGCAACCAGCGCCGTGGCGACCTCCCCGTCGCGCACATCCATTTTACCGCGGTATTCCTACAGCCCCATTAATAAAAACTGACGAGGTTTCCACTGACTGAACGTGCGTTGATAAATGAGGGTCCCGACTTAATTGCTCGGTAAATTAAGAGCTCACAATGGCGACAATGTGCACCAGTTTTAATATTTAAAAACTCATTAAACATGTGTATATTCTGCTTAGTTAAGTATGCAGTAATGTGGCCTCACCTTTTGGGAAAATTAACGACCACATGAAACAACGATTTGAGGCAGGAATCACAGAAATAGTTTCTTGTTATCTCCACCGCCTCCGTGACACACACACACACGCACACACGCACACACACACAAACACACACACCCCAGCACAGAAACATAAACATCCTGTGTGCTCCACAAGTGCACTGCTGCTCTGTGCCCAATGGGCTGATGGGGAATCATGCCCCGGATGCGTTTCAGGAAAATGCTGCAGATCGAGCTCCTCATTTGCATGACAACAGACTGGCATCCATTAGTGGTCATTACTGCAGCCGGTGGTCCCATATTATTATTATTATTATTATTATTATTACTATTAATACTATTATTATTATTATTTGTTATTATTATGAATGGGCAGTGAGATCCCTGTGACCAGGCAGACTGAGGCCCCACACAGGGAGGGGCTGCAGAGGGAGCCAGTGCTAAGTGTTTATGGAGATGAATGGCTTTCAGTAATTTCCCTTTATTATGATTGGCTAAGATCAATATTTTAACAGCTCCGTTATGGCCTTTACTACAGTACTTAGTATGTATTATTCATAACCTTTATCTTTGGGGGGCGGCGGGAGGAATGGACAGCCTCGGAGGGACTTTTACTGGCCAATAGGAAGGGAAATGGTGACCAGTATGTACTGCTACGCATGCATGCAAACATGCAGGTATGCATAACAACAAACACACACGCAGATAGACATACAGGCACAGGTAACATACAGATTCAGAGATCAAAAAGCTATCCAGGAATAACCACACAAGCACAACACACACACACAAATGCAGCTTTGTAATTATCTCTTTGTGGGGACTCTCCCTTCATTTCTATGGGGAAAACTCTAATCCCAACATGACAACCTTAACCCCTACCCAGCCCTAACCTTAACCATAAGTAACCAAACAAAATATGAGACATTTGGCATTAGAACTTTTTTGATTGGATTCACAGATCTTTGTGGGGACCTGAAATGTCAAAATAACAGGTTTTTATGACATTGTGGGGGCAATTTGGTCCCCACAATGTAATATAAACATAATACATACACACACATCATACACACCATTTTGTAGTGGACTCACCTGTTGAACCAAACTCGATTCAGCAGAGGAAGACCCCCCCTGCCCTCAAGTCTGTCCAGCCAGCCTTTCTGTCTGCCAAGGTGACAGTTCTGGCTCACGTCCTCTGTTACCTTGCCTAGGACCCCCCCAGCCAGGTCAGGTGACACTCAGTCACAGCAAAAAAAATTGGAAGATTGACGGGAAACCGCAAAGAGTCAGTGGGTCGGGGGGGATTCCAGTGAAAAGGGGAATCTTTGCACCCCACCCCCCCATCTCCTGGCCCCGCTCACCTCCCCCCTATTTAAAGTCCCACATGGAGAGGGGGCGAGAGCAGCCCATGAAGTTGGGCTCTGGGAGTGGGTCACGGCGGAGCTGATTAGACGGGTTTTGGCGGCGACGGCAGTAATGGGCTGCCCCGCACGCTTCCCCGCTAACCCCGGCGCTCCCCCGGCAGCCGCTGCGACTGGAATTAATCAGCCCTACTGGGAGCTTACGCCGTCCCAGTGCCGCGGGCAAGCCACTTCGGAGTCATTTACCAGCGAATCCCACTGTCAACTCAGTGTCATTTAGGCCTTTCATTATGCCTCTCTCTCTCTGTTTCGCTCAGGAAAAAAGGCAGAGCGCAAAAAAGAGGGGGGGGGGCAACGAAATGGGTGACAGATTAGCCTAATGCCGGGTGCTTTTTATAGACTGCTATTATTACTGCCCCCTTTGTAGCATACACAGGAAGAGAGGGACTGCAGTAATGCGAAAAATGTTTTAAAAAAATGAAGAAAATGGAGGAGGAGGGAGAAAAGAGAAAGACATGGAGGGAGGAGGAGGTGAGGGGGTGAAGGACAGCGGCGTTTCAGGTGACAGTTTCCGTGGTAATTAGGGCGCCGTCTAGCTAAGCAGCCAGCCGGTGTCGTCGCCGAAGTCCCCGCCTGTCACCGCCCCTGTTAAACGCCACGACGGGTGGTTGACTTTGTTCCCCCGTTTTTTGGAAGGAGTGCAGGGATGGTGGGTAACCATTTGCACCCCTGCTTCCCTGAACCCGGGTTTCCACCCTGGTGTACGGGCCTGCTGGGATAACCCATTTTGTAGTCAGGGGTGTGCCTATCCCATAATTCAACAGAAGGGCCCCCTCAGTAATTTACCGAGCCATGGAAACGACACGTGTTTACCCAGAACCCCTGGCCAGAGCCCTCTGGAATGCATGGGGGGCCGAATTCGGTACACCTTGGAAAAGGGTGATAGGGGGGTACAGGCAGATCAGTGGCTGGGCTACACACACACACACACACACAGAGTTACTCATTTCAACAGCATCACTCCTGCTGACCGCCATGACTCCCAGAGATGTCTCCTGCATGCTGCTTCACTCTGTAACATGCCCCTCGGCCCTGAACTGAGACGTGTCTAATGCAATAACCGCCCTTTATGACACAACGCTGAGGGGTGACAATGGACTGCAGGATACCAGGCGACTCTCTGGCCAAGCAGAAAAAAACCATACGTCATACAGGGGTCAGTCTGCTGTGAACCATTCTTGGGTCACATGACTGGGGTCACATGATTGAGGTGTTTAAAAACAACCCAGCTGTGTGCAAAACCACAGCCATGTGTATGCGTGTAAATGGGAAGTGACTAGTCTGACCCTCTATATTACATGAATCTCTCATGGGTAATTTCCCCAGTGCTGTATCCAATGGACTCTGAGGAGTCTGTGTTTGGGGCGAGGACAGGGGCGGGAGGCCCAGACAAGGAGCAGAACCCAGGGCCTATGTATCCGTGAGCCACAGAAACGCTCCGTGGAGATTCCAACAGTTAAAACGACAGCGCTCTGCCAGAGGACGCCATCTAACACACCGTCACGTAAACTCAGATGAGGGCCGCTGCTGGGAAGGGCACACTGTCCCTCAAACATCTTCCACTGCTTTTTCCCGCACATTCCTTGGCTTCCAGACCTGTCTCCAATCCTCAGTCCCCCTAGGTGGCACTCTTACCGCTAGGCTCTCCTCTGCAACATGTACATGAATAACACATCACATGGAGCTATCCGGCAGGAAGATCAGCAATGGGAGAAGGAACTTTCCAGGTGTAAACCCAACTGATAAAGTCTGAGGCTTCACAAGTCACTTCAGGGAGAAGCTTCTCAATCACAACTGAAACATGAAGTAACAAAACAAAACTCACATACGGAAACTCAACTGCTTCCTCTTCCTCAATAACCGTCCACTGCCCATGACAGAGCACAAATAAAAGATCCTTTGTGAAGATGCATGACAGGCACTGAAAAGTCCCAAAATGAGGCAGGTTCTCACAGGGTCCAGGGCTTCCTGTAACCGAGGCAGGACATGAAAGGCTTCCGAAAAATGGTTCTGGCTGCAGGACAAGAAACACATCAGTTTGCCATAAGAGGAGTTGACTGAGGACCATCCTCAATGCTACCCCATGGCGAGGTTTGCTGAGGACATAGACCTCATATCCATTTTGTCATTCGACACACGAACGACACCAGTACTCCCTCACTGTCCACTGCTGTTCAGCAGATCTGTACTCACGTTTGACCCGGAACATTCACAGGAATCTGAAACAGAAGCAGGTTTGACACGGGGCGCCGGAATATGGGCACAGGATACAGTTGCAGACTCGTCCACCCGGGAGGATTCCTGTTACTGTGCACAGGTAGGCCCCAGCCCGGTGGCCGGAGAACAAGGGGGGGTTTATTTGGAGTCAGCCTGGATTTGAGTCTCTTCAGGAAATGGGCCGGCTTCTGGCAGGAATCAAAACCGTTAAAGGGTGGGGGGAAGGCAAAAATATGGATGCTGTTTATTGTGGCTCTCCTTGACGGCAAAAAGGACTGGCAGTAGTATGTGTTTACTTTGGAAAAATATAATAAATACCATCCAGTCATCGTGCTCATTATGTTTCCTCTCCGCCTGTCCTGTGTGAGAGTTCTCCCAATCACAGAGAATGTCCCAACGATAGTTTTGAATCGTTTCTAAAATACAAAGGACTGCCACCCCACAGCACTGACATGTGTGTCCTGTTAAAGGCCTTATTTATGCCTCAGAAGGACACGAATGACCCATTACTACTCTAAAATCAGTGCTCTCTCCTCTCTGCTAGTTTCTCAAATTAGATCCAGTATGATTCTTCTTTTTTCTCTGTCAGCCTTGCGATTACCGGCTTGTTCTCACACCTCGACACCCCCACTTGGTACGGGTGGTGTGTGCTGGTAGTGGAGGGGGGGGTGTATCACTTTGACCTATATGTGTTGCTCAGAAGCAGCGCTGGGGAAGAACGATGCAGAGGCAGGATAGTGGGGGGGGGGGGGGGTTGGGGGACGCGGTGCTCAGCCGAATGACC
>JAODLD010000001.1:44716697-44728684 GCA_026781065.1 Mormyrops boulengeri
GCACACCTAACTCAGGTGGATGGCATACCAAAGGAGGGCCCCTTCTTCTCTTCTGCTTTGACTCGTCTGGCACACCTAAATCAGGTGGATGGCATACCAAAGGAGGGCCCCTTCTTCTCTTCTGCTTTGACTCGTCTGGCACACCTCATTTCTTTCAAGATTGCAGCCCTGCAAAAAACTGGAAAACCGAGAAATATGCATAAAACACAGACACCCAAATGACTCCTGCCTCAACACCCCCCCCCCTTTAAAGTGGTATCTCCATAGTCCGCTCAGTTCCTATCTGCCCCTTGTGGAGGAAGCCCTGGGTAGAACCGCACCACTTTCTGCCACAGGTGCAAAATTTTGAGGCCATGATCTGGAGCCCTTCTGAGGGAAAAGTGGTTGACATGGTGCCCAGGCTGGCCCAGCACACCGAGTCGATCCGCTTCCCCCTCTCCTGCCGTCTGCCTGTCACCTGGGAGCATGTGAACTATTCCATATGTCAGCGACGTCAATCTCCGGCAGGCACGGGAAGCAGCTCTGCCCCAAGCTCTCCCCTTCCTACTCGCTTATTTATTTTGTCATCATGGGTGGTTTCTAATCTCAAGACACGCCGGGACCGAGTCCAAATCAGCCCGGCAGAGAGGAATGTTAATTGTAATGTTTTTAAAATGTTTATTCGGTGTTTGATTAGTAGCACGCCAGTGTAATCACAGACACGGAGTGGTGCAATTCCACGTAAGGGGGGGTGGGGTGTTAGTCACTACACATGCGTCATAAATCACAGCACGTCGCAGTAATTAAAAATATTCACAATTCCAGTCATACTCAGATGACCTCAGACGCCCTCGGCGAGTCACTCAGCTGTCGAACGCTCAGATTTCACACAGGCTCCATTTTTCATTGTTGCATTATCGCTAAAGTTGTCCTCATGTCTGGCATTTAGGATGGAAATCCGAGCAATAATGTAAGTGATGGCGAATTCCCTCGCATCATCAAGCCTTAGGACGGGAGGTTGCAGCCCTGCCCTGTCGTGTCTCTGTTCCTCTTCGACACTGACCCCCCCCCCCCAAAATCACATGTAAATCTTCCCTGCCGAGGAAACCCGTGAAGTGATGAGTAGGTCTGTTTGCTGCTCCTTCAATCCCCCCCATCTTTGCAAACCTGCTGACACCATGTAAAGTTAGCCAGGAGGGCGGCGGCGTGGAGGTGAATGTAAAGGAGGCAGATTTCAGCCTCACTAAGCATCCACCCCCCCACCACCCAGGCACTGTCTCCGCCCCGCAGGGCAGCGGCAGAGGCTACATGGACATATTAGCCGATCTGTAGGCTTCCAGACCTTATACCTCCAAGGTTACACGTCCCGCAAAGTCACTTGAGCATCAGTGCCGGCGTCTTCATCATCCCCGCCCCGTTTAGTGCTCCTCGAAGAGTCTCTCTGTACTTTCAGGACAGCAACCCTGATGACTGACACTATACATTCCAGCAAAGTCATCAGTGATGGATCAGCTGGGGTGGGGTGGAGGGAATGTCCTTATAATTCAAACCGGTTGAGGTCATCCGAGGCATTAGAGATGAAGTCGACATCCAACTCCATCTTCAGAAAAGCATCTCTCCACGCCATCATAAATAATAAATAATATGTTTCGATCTGTTTAAGTGATATGATATTGTGTGAGGGCTTTCATGGTAATTAATTCATTTTTCATAACCCGTGTGAATGGATAAATGGAGGATTCATCGAATGATTGATCTCGTTTGAGCGGAGCTCCATACGAGACACAAATTACACTAAAAGCATCTTCCAAAAAAGAAAAGAAGCAAGTCCAAGATGAGGCTGAGAGATAAAAGCTTGAGCAAATTTTAACGTGTGATCCTGGGTCGTGAAACGGCGCTGCCCATCCCAGGTCTGTTTTTTAGCATCCTTCAACCGAGATCACGACACATTTCTTTCTGTTGCGGATCCGTGGTCTTGCAGTGGCAAGAGAGACTCAGCGGGAAAGGAGCTTTGGCGAAAGTCATCGAGTCACACAAAACAGGCGGCCGCATCTCCTGCATCCTGTGTGACTCTTTTAACAGCTTAATGCCAATTATAATGGATTTTAGCACACCGTCCCGTCAGCCAAAACGCTCAGGCTCTTATAAAAAGCGCGACACGCAAACGCGACAACACGAACCGTTTGAAAAAGCAACATGACCGTTTGAAACCCGACCGCGGATGTCATGAAGCTATCACACGTGTAGGACCACTTTTGAAAGCGCCCCCGCATGGTTGGCAAAGTAAAGGTGTCAGTGTTTTAAAAACTTATTAATAAAATTGAACTCAGTTGGCATTCCAGTAAAACTTTCATATACGTATATGTATTTTTACGTAACATGGTGTTTACGTAAAGGGGAAAAGGGAAATTTAACCCTAGTCTTCTGGTCTTGGGTCAGTTCTTTGATTTATGGTCCTGCTCTCCCCAGAGACCTGCCCATCCCTAAGATGTCTGCCATCAATACCAGGGCTGACAGAGCCAGCTGTAGGTGGAGCCACTGCCCTTGGCACCTTAATCACAGACGTGTTTCATTTTGGTGAAGGAAAGGCACCATCCAACCGACTCGTGCCCTGCTGGCTCTAATGACCCGGCGCAGACAGCAGTGACACCAGGGCCGACATCAGCCCCTTCCTCAGAGCAGGCTGACCGTAACGGCGAAGTGGTGGGTTAAACCCACCCGTGCCACCTGCTGACGGCACTGCTGTTTCCATCTCGTGTCACCTTGAGCTCAAACTCCCGGCAAAAGTTTGGAAAAGTTTTTTTTTCTTTTTAAAGCACTCGGTCATCAAATACTTCAAGGGAATCTGCCTGAAAGCACAGGGAGCTCAGAGCTGGAACACTGGAGGATCATGTCTGAGGGTGCAACTTGAAAATAAATACACTGAAGACAAAACAAGCAATAAGCAATAAAAAACAGACAAAACAAACACCAGACAAAACAGAAGAAAAAAAACAACCAGTGGATAAAATCAACAAAATACAAAACAAACAATAGACGAAACTGACAAAAGACAAAAGAAACAAAATGACACAAATGAAACAAAATGAAGTGACCCCACTCTACCACAGGTCATCCAGCTTGCGTAATATGTATCGAGTTCCCATCGCCCAGCCGGCTCCCTTTGACTCCACATCATCCTCGTTTTGTCGCATCTTTTTCATTTGAGGTGTCAGCCGCTGCAACCCAGAACCGCTGACTAGCTGTGCAAACCCCCCCAACACCCACCACCGCATCAGCATGTCATTATCACCCCGTCTAATTTATTCATAGGGATGAGGAGAATTAAATAAAGAAATACAGTCAAATAAATAAATACTTTTAAGAATTGGGATAGGAATATTTTGCATCAACAATCCCCGCAAGCCTTGGAGAAACAATTTCTTCACAGTTTCCCCGTTTCGGATCTCCAGTTACATCGGAATGAAGAGCTTCACGGAGCTGTCATGTTACTGCGAGCCGTCATCACAGCATCTGTCCCTAATGGGTAGTAAGTCAGAAAATGATTAAATGTTTTTTTTAGTACGTGAAAGTAAGTCAGCATAAGTAAGTAACATTTAAATAAGCAACGACAGACATCTGAACTCCGTGAGACATTTGCACATTTGGCAGTCGGCAAAAAAATAACATTCATACTTTTAAACGCAGGTAATTTTCATACCTTTTTCATGTGATAGAGAACAAGGTGGCAGCTGACGATTAACAGCCAGCTCCTCATCAGAGATCTGACTCTTTCTAAATCAAATAGAAAAGTAAGAGACTTCAAAGGCCAAAGATTCAAAGATCTCCCTTACCAGTTGTGTTATTGTTACAGTTCAAAGTGACACTGTTTTCATTGTGTTTGTTTCTTTGAGAAATTCCACTAATGTCCCCTTATGTTCTTGTCACCAAACATCTGCTTCAAAAGTGGGAAAGCAGGTCAGGTAAATTCTGGTACAATTTCCAGCCATACAATTTCATAGGAAATTAACAGGCCAACTAGCTTGGCCTTGAAACTGACCGCTCCTGCACCTTCTTCTCTACTCAAACATCCATGAGTCATTCCCACAGATCAGAGCTCCCAGATTTACACAGCAGGGTGTCCAAAATAAAGCTATCAGATTAAGTGAGTTGCTCAAGGGGGATACAGTGGTTCTCTTCCTGGTCCAAGTCCAAACCCATCGGAACCATACCACCTGCTGACAACAATTAAGCATGCCAAAGAAAGCAGGATAGGCAGGATGAAAGAGTCTGAATCCAACAAAGGAAATCAATGAGTCATACCCGGCAAAGATCTGATCTTGTGCAATGATGCTCTGGTATATATGTCAGTATTTTACAATCCCTGTTTCTGCTGCACTCGAGGTATCGGATTTCAACGAATCACATCCGTTACATGTAGAACCTTTTCAACAAAACCTGCCACAACGTAGTTTCAAGGTGACTGAAACGCCAAGACAAGCATAGATGGAGACCTGTGTCATTTTTATTAATAAGCTCTGTTATCTGAAGGAAATGTGCAAAGCTGAAATTCCACAGCAGTAGGTTGAGTGGACAGGTGAGGACAAGGTTGTGAATGGCCTGAAGAACTTCCTACAGCAGAAACGGAGAAATGGTTGAGACCATATTGAACAGTTCAGATTCTGTCATGATCTCTCACAGATCAAGGAAGATCATAATAGAGACCTATACAAGGGGAGACTTTGAGGACCTGAAGAGAGCTCATGCTTAGGATAAACGTACTCCCCAAGAATCTAAAACACGTCTGTCACGATGAGAGGTAATGTGACCAAGCTCTGTGACTCTGTGACTGCCCGCACGCATTAAAGGGTTAGGTGCTTAATCCTCATGGGACCGTTTCTCTGGTTTTTCTGTTAAAGCACTAAAGTTTACCAACAGTAGTTACATTTTCTGAGTCAGAGATGTCTAGTTTGTTAAGTTGTATGTTACCAGGGAATGACCGTATCTCTTGCCTGTTTGAATGGCCATGGGATTTTTAATGGGACACTGACTTCATCAGCATCTCCTTCAAAAAGCATGAGCCACGCTGACACCGCTTGGGGGAGCTCACATTCCCACACCCTGTACTTTGCCGCTTTTTTAGGTGGGGGGCTTTGGGGGGTCCTCAAGCCTCTCTGATTAGTCATTTAACATCTGCAGTTTCGTTTTCTGACTGCACTTCATCATAGAAATGAAGCTGAATCGCAAGAACCAAGCCATTTCATCCGCCTCCGTTTGATGGATGGCTGTTTGCCGTCTCCCCAGCGTCGCTAATGTTCCCACAATGCCGCAGTCTCCAAAGCAAACCTCACACGTCTCTCCGGGAAATCCTACTTCCTGACACTTGTCAGCCTCTTAAAGTACAAAACCGAGCGGGGTAGCGAAGAATCATTATTTTATTTTTCATTTTATTAAAGTCATCAAACAAGACCATAATTTGATCATTTGCACACCGTTACGAAAACCCAAGCCCTTCTTCGTAGGCCAATCGAAGAAATTAATTTTCATCAAGGCATAAATGTCTACCTTTGCAATTGTCATTAATTACGCTTTTTTCTCAGGCCGTGCCAATTTCAATTTCGCTCTGTGCGTCTCGGCCGCCCATTAGCATAATTGTGCCGGAGACGGCCACATTGAACACGCGTTCCTATCAGAGTGAGATGTTACATAACAGCTCCGCAACATAACCCGGTTAGAGCTCCAGAGGGAGAGGCAGAGGAGGAGCAGGAGTACAGGAACAGGACACAGTAGGAAGACGGAGGCCTTCATGGGCAGACGGGCACTTTAACGGCCGCCTGGAACTCAGCCCTGGGGCCTCAGTAGCCAGACAGGCACCTTGAAAGGCACCTGAAACTCACCCCTGAGCAATCTGTCATTTCCCTTTATAAATCAGACTAGACTGTTTAACAACAACAGTAATAATAAAATGCTATTTTGTCTAGAAAAACTAAGTGTGGCAGTTAAAGGAGAAAATAATTTGTCTTAAATTATAACTAATCTCACTGATCTCTTTGTGTTGTTGTATAACCTGCAAAGACTTATAAGCAAAAGAAAATCTGAAAGAACTTGGTGAAACTGACATTGCCATGCCGATTAGTCCCAGACCAGACAGGCTTCCACGTGAAATGTGTATTCTGCAGTTTACTCTGGCCTGGTTTGACAAATATGACACAGTGTGCAGATTACAGCTGCAGAGAAACAGTGCAGTACGTTTCTGAAATGTTCTAACCTCCCTGTAAAAAAGCAGCACTTCTTCTCAGCAGCAATGGGTGCCCTGACAGAGAGAGGAAAGCAGTGAGCTGAGAATCTGTTTTCCAGTGGGCTACATCCGTCCCCGGTATAAACAGCAATGGAAGGACACCTCCCTCCCACGGTTTTAATGTCATTTTAATCCGTGTCACTGGGCCCTTCTCCCCACAGTCAGAAGCTGTGAATCAGAGTATATCGGAGCCGGTTGCTGTGTCACCAGTTTGATGGAGTACAATACAAACTCTACACACAATCTGACAGACAAACCTACAGTGTCATATTTATTCAGGAGCACAAGAGTGGCAGATTCTGGGGACCCAGCACTTGTCAAGGGCCCTTGGATATGTGTAAAATTATATGTAAAACTGGGAGGGCGGGGGGGGGGGCGCAGTAGACATTTTGTCAGGGGACCCAGAATGTCTAGCTACACCCCTGGATATAGCGATCATATTTACAGGGGATATAAAGTTATAGAAATCATTTATCAACCAAAGCTGTATTTCACATTTATTTCAGAACATGTATGTTACCATTTATAACAGAGCATACTCACATGGGATGGGTGAACACACATTTTCACATGCACACACATGCACGACACCTTTGCAACACGTACTGCGACTGTCGCTGGCATCTCTTCCATGCAGGACATAGAGATGCAGACACTTGACACTGAATTTTTAAGGCGCCCGCCATAAACCATGTTCATACATGTTCCCAGGCATGACGAATCACTCCAATATGGACTGAACAAAACCCACAATTAGTTTATACTTAAGGACTAGGGTATCGTTTTCTTTTGTTTAATTAGAATTTGTTTGCAGTTTAATTGATTGTTTCCAGGACATTTCATTTCATTAATTAGAAGCGACAAATGCACTAATTGTAAAAAGTCTATACAAAGGCAATCGAAATATAATTAAGTCAATTAACCAGTAAGTAGGATGCTTGGTATCAAGCGCTTCGCATCGGCAATCTGTCAGTAGAGAGCATGTGTGATGATGTCGCACCACATGACCTCTGACCTCGAGGCACGATCCTAATATCCACTTAACAACCAGTAGTCGTGACTAGATGTTAAAAGGAGGTCAGATTAGCCCAAAGATCGGTGCCCCAAAACTGAAATTCAATGTAAATCCATGAGCAGCCCCAACTCCTTCCTTCCCATCATTTCCTGGGTGCGTGGTTCACGGTCACTGATTGGACCCAGCATCCCCCACATTTGCCTACCCCACCTCGGAGGCAAGCAGCATTACAGCTGACAGAGCTTAGCTTTCAATGTCGTGACAAGCTGAACGTCACCTGTGATAATTAAAACTCTGTTTAGTCTAGCAGTGTAGGTAAGGGAGACAATAACATCCAGGAGAAGGGAAAAAAAAGGATTAAAAGTTGTGATAGCAGGTTGGCGCTGGGGTTTAAAAACACTGTAGGTTGTGTTGCAACAGAGGAGTGTGAACTCGCTGTACATCGGTTCATGTGCTTGGGAAAGTGTCTCTATATAAGTGAAAAAGGGCGAGAAGATTCACCTCCAAGTGTGAAAACGGATCAAAGACAAGCTGAAAGACAATACAACTGCGGAGATACTGTGGGAAGCCAGGAAGCAGTTGGTATCTACAGGTACTGTGTCTCGAATCTCTCCCTGGCACGGACCACATTGTCAGTGTCGGAGTCCAGGCAGCCATGGAAACACCGTTTTGGGCTGGTAACCTTGGTCATGACTCTGCCTCCGGGGTGACCGGACAGGAAGCGTGGAGGAACTGCACTAGCTGGCTGATCTTCTCCTGCACTGCGCTCTAGATATTCAGGCCTCCTTGCTGTTCCTTTTTGGACGCCGCAGCTTCTCCAGGGTGGCTCCCCGTCTTCGGAATCCCCTTCCCTCTGATATCCATAAATCCGGCCTCTCTCCAGGTCTTCGAATCTCGCCTAAAGCCTTCTCCTTCTCTGCCACCCCTTTTAGCTTCCTCCACTCTGCTCTCTTCACTTTGATCCCTCTGTGCCTCCCTGCTTGTCTTGCTGCATCCATCTCCCACTCGCCATACCCCGCAATACCGCGCGGCTCACCGCCGCGTGCTGCCTGTACTTTTTTTTTCTGTTTCTAATATTCCCTCTCTGTGTTTTTGCATTTTTGAATATTGTTACCATCTTTGGGTTTTAGAAAACGCTGTATAAATCTAATGTATAATAATAATATTAATCATTATTATAACAATTATTGTTATTATTAAAACAACAACAATGCTAATAATAATAATTAATAATAATCACAGTATAATAAAATAATAATTATTATTATTATTATTAGGAAGGCTTCTGCTGCGGTAGACATCAACCCAGAGGGTGAGGAAGACGATTGTATGAATATAAAGAATATCTAAATCTCGCCAGTCTTTCTCATCCCTCATCACTCTTCCACCAGTGAACTGTGATGTTTCGGGTCTGTCCACACAATATATATATTTTTATGTGTTTCATTTATACATTTCCCTCTGTAATTGCTATATCTATTTTATTTATTATGATATTTTGCGGTTTTAGCAATGTATTTATAACCGTAATAGTTTAGCGTGCAGAACGTGCGGTTGACGCGTACAGATATAGTGTGTTAAACACGTGCGTGTAACACGTGTGAATAAATCAATCACTTCCGACACTCCTACCCCCCCTCCCGCACCAAACGCTCATCTTAAAACCTGTATTAATAGGATATTCTGTTCATTAAAAGTGACAAATATCTGATTTATAAAGCACTAATTGAAGGCAACGTGTGTGGCTAATGACAGCGCCAGTGACGAGGGGGAGTTTAGACGGGGGCCCGCGAATGGTGCATTTATGCCAAAGCGCTTTGTTTTGACACGCTGGACGGGAGACGGGGCTGATCTCTCTGAGTTGCGTAGCCGAGCTACCGTGTTGGTCCGGCACCCCCTTCAGGTGGCCTTGGGTGGGGCAGGACGTGCCCTGTCCTGCATTATCGCCGCTTACTGATGTCCTTATGAGTTATTGATTCTCACGTCGCCTAATCTGTGCCTTTCGCTCTGGCAGCAACCTGCCCTGAAAAAGCAGCCCTGTCACAATATCCTCCTTTTACACACTCGCCGGCACGGGGAGGGTGAGGGGGGGGGGCACCATTACGGTTCAGCTCCCCAGGCTGCGTTCACTGGGGCTACATGCCAACTCTCAGCATATGAGGGGCGAGTTCTCTGTCTTCAGGGGCAAATACAGGGGCGGAGCCACAGAGACAGTGGACTCAGTTGAAAGCTGATTGCCCCCTTTTATGCCCCCACCTTAAAAAAAATCTTAGAATTTTCCTTCTCTGTGTCCATTCCCATTTCACTAAACAAGCAACTGTTTAAGTTTTAAGAAACAAAGAGCCTTGTGACATCCATACTTGTCTTATCATACCCCTTTCAGGTCATGTGACCCAGAATATTGACCAATCAGCATCCTCCTGCCTTCGTAAGCCCTACTGTGCCATCCCAGCCAGGAGTACCTGACAGCATGCAGCGGTTCTGCAGTCACAATGGCAACAATAATGGATGAGTCTGTAATCAGTGTCCTTGGGTCCTTCCACTCATTTCTGGACCAATATCCTTAAATAAAGGTGGGTGCAAACCATAGGTTATGCTGCTGCATTTTGGAAAATGACATGAAATAAACAAATTGTGGTTGTACTCTGTAGTTCAGAGGCTTCTCTTTTTAACTTAATACTGACGTATATCATTATTAATTTAACATTTGTATTCAGCGGTATTATCAGAATGAACGTAAACACCCAGATACTTAATTCCTCCTCCTCGTAATTAATTGAAAGAGTATTTCTGAAATAGTGTCAAGTATGTCCCTCCATCAGCCTCGGTGCTACTGACTGACTGACTGATCGATGGGAAAGCGCTGAATTCTCATAGGAAAAGTGAGTTTGAGGGAAGAAAGACGATAAGCAGTAGAGAAAGTTCCTTGAAAAACATTCTTTACTTTATTATTTATCATTTCAAATATAAATCCCATCAATCATGGCAAGGAGGCACAGTTTTTAGCACTGTTGTCTTACACCTCTGGGACCAGGGTTCGAGTCTCCACCCCAACTCTACATGTGTGGAGTTCTCTGCCCCCCCAGTCCAAAAGCATGCTAAGGTGGAGTGCCCTGTGTGGATGCTCCGTCCTGGGTTGTTCCCTGCCTTGATACAATCAGACTTGTGTAGCAGCATAAAGTGCTCGTGCCAATGCACAGTGACTAAGCCCAAGTGTGTGTGACATGCCACCTGAAGCTAAAAGTAAAGCAAGGATGCGATCCCACCATCATTCTTAACAGCAGCCATGTTGAATGTGAATTTTCAAAAAATGCCAGCTCACTATTCGTTCTGCATCCCGCTGGGGGGGATAAACAGAAGCAGACTGACGCGTTACTGACGCGCTTCCGGCTTTGGTCATAAAGGTCTAATAGCGAGTTGTCCTGCGAGGGGGGGGCACATCTGTGTGCTGCTGCAGTGACCTTTCAGCAGACGTGCAGCATTGCTGCACCAAGACCCAGCACTTCCTCCCATTCCTCTCTACCCCCCCACAACGCGCAGCGTTAATATGCCTCCATGCTGGCCAGTGCGTCACACCTCATAGAAAAAGGGCCCGTGGGGGGCATCGCCAGTCCGGGTACAGCAGAGCCGTTTGTCGACGACGCTGTTTTAACTACAGTTATACTTTCAGTTCCGCTCGACGGCGTCCTCGGAGCACCTGACTGGGGGTGGGCACTAACTCGCATCACCTGAATTCACCCCCCCTGCTTCTGAGCCAGTTAGTTAGCTTAGGCGCTCCCTCTGACTCTCAGGCCGCGAGCGCCTCATCATGTGATCATGTGACCAAATCGTGTGACCAAAAATCTGTCGCTTAATTATCAATTATGAGCCCAGCAGCCTGAACGTTACGCAGGGCTACTTTACAGGGCTACTTTACAGGGCTACTTTACAGGGCTACTATTAATTATCTGTGCTGGGGTCTTGGAAGAACGGGGCTGCCCGGACCCCACGCCAGACTGATCTGTCACGCAGATCCCCCATCACGTCGTCCCTCTATGGGCGGCTGTCACACTTCCACCGCCGGCCCATTATCCTCCCTTCCATCCTTTCTTCCAGTACAAAGATCCCCCCCCCTCCCACCAGCTCACTGCTGTATCCACTTCTCGCACGTGGCACAGGATTGCCCCGGTAAAGGTATTTTCTGTTTCAATCTTACATTTTCCCAAGGGAGAACAAAAGGTACAAGCCTTGCAGGGCCCGTCTTGCTGAGAAAATTGTCCAGATTTGCCTCATTCCTCCGCAGATTAAGCCAGTGCACACAATCCCAAGCTAAGTGCTATTGTGCACCACAATTTGGCCATTATACTTTGTCTTTTCCATTTGGGAGCCCCCCCCTTGCCAATTAAAGTAATACAGCCTCCCCCAGTACCTGCTCCCAATTAAAAGCGAGCGGTATTACCTGTGTGGGTGCAGCTGGGACAGAACTGCTGGCACTTACTCACGTTCATTAGGCCTATTCATGTTGAAGGAGCTGATGGCAGGTATTCAAGTCGCCCATTCTCCTCCCCGGTCTCTCTCACACCTCACACAGCTTGTCTCCCCCCCCCCCGCCCCCCCCCCGGCCCGGCGCCCCCCCCCAGGAATAACTTTTTGTGATTGGTCCCCAGCTGCGAATGTGCCTATTTTATGATAGTTGTGATAAACTCAGGGGAATGGGGACCTGCCAGTCTATTTATT
>JAODLD010000001.1:44738346-44751292 GCA_026781065.1 Mormyrops boulengeri
CGACACAGGGTAGAAAATTGTTCCTCTTTCTCTCCTTCCTCGTCCCCCCCCCCCCCCCGACATTTCCTCCCTAACTAACCTCATCCTCGCATGCCTCCACTTTCTTCCCTTTCTTGCATTCCTCCTCCTCTTCATCATCCTCGTCGCCCTGGTCGTCACTGTCCTCATCATCATCCTCATCATCGTCACTGTCCCCGGCCTTCCTCTTGCGTTTCCGGCCCACCATGGGCGTGCCCGGGGCCTGGGCCTCCTCGCCGCCCATGCCGGACTCCCTCTTCCCCGTCTTCTTGGCGTGAATGCTTCTCAACCTGGATGGACGGAGAAGACAGTGGAATAAATCAGGCTGCGTTACACTGTTCTCCATTTTGCCGTCTCTGTCAAGGCAGTTACAGGCAGAAACGGATCGATCTCTATGCGGTTACACAGTCTTCCTCTGTGTCAATGGTCGCACACTCACTTGCGAAGCTTGCCTTCAACCACCCATTTGTCCCGCCTTAGATTGGTCATGTGATCAATATTTTTGTCAATCTCGCTGTGAGGAAGGGGGAAGATCAAGTCAGTTGAAAATAGCAACAAGCTACAGCTAAAACCACCACCTAGAACTATTGTCTCATTTCCTTCATGCTACATGTGTATACCAAGGCACTGGCCCCAGCTGAAAGCTGATTGCCCCCCCTGAGTTATTCCCTTTCCTGTCATTCACTGGTTCAAAACATATCATTGACAAATGAGAAGGTTGACCCCTTTTGTGCCCCCCACGTTAAAGAGTCCCCAGGACTGGAGTTGAGAACCACAGCGTTATTATTGGCTGATTGAGAGGCCATCCAGTACTTCGTCTGACACTGAAATACCTGGGCCAAAAGACCACCTGTGGGCTGTGGGGCCTCCTACCTGACGACGCTCTTGCTGCAGGCTAGCTCGTTGACCAGGAAGGCCAGGATGGAGGCCTTCTGCGTAGGTGTGTGTGCCTGGAACGCTTTGGTCTTCAGGCTCTCTGAGAGCACCGCCAGCTCCGTCTGCCCACAGTGCGCCTCCATGTAGATCTGCAAGATCTCCGACACGTTGTCCCGGTTGATGCCCACGTTGGTCAGGTGGTCACCCAGGGCTGTTTTGGTCTAGTTGGGAAGAGGAAAACATCTTCTGAGCAGACTTTACCAGACTGCAGGCCTCTTTTTAGTGCCTTGTAATGGTTTTTAATCAGAGCCAGACAGAATTCCTGAGATAACACCCTACTTGTGTGTTCTCATTACAGCGGTACCCGATGAGTGTTTTTAACAGTGTGCATGCCACATTTCAGCACACATATATAATATCCAACCAGCTGTTTATATATATGTAGGCCACAGTATTTATGGCTACAAAACCTTGCATCCAATAAGGTTGCGAGCAGCACACGGGCTCCACAGGGGACTGTCCATGCTCTGCTCCTGTTTACATTCTATACTTAACTACAAGAACAACTCCAATACATGTCTTCTGCAGACGTTCTTAGAGGACTGCCATTGTGGGGTGTTTTAGTGATGGGAGAATAAGGAAGCTAGGAGCCCCATGACCAGCTTTGTTGGGTGGTGTCAGTTGAACCATCTCCAGCTCAACATCAGGAAGACCGAGGAGATGGTGATGGACTGCAGGTGACGGACTGCAGGATCTGCAGGACAAAGTCTCCAAAGGTGTGGATGTTGAGATGCTACTGGCCTACGAGTACCTAGGGGTAGTCACGACAAACTGCAGGGGGCTGCAAACAGGAACATCCTGTACGAGAAGCCCAACTATTTCGTGAGGAGACTCAGGTTCCTTGGCGTGGGTGGTACGCTGCTATAGACTTCTGATGAGTCAGTGGTGACAACAGCTATTCTGCATGCTGAGGAACACTGGGCCAGCAGTGTGAAGGCAGCAGACCCCAGGAGACTTTAAAAGCTCCACAGGAAGGCAGCCTCATTGTTAAGGATCAACCCTGACCCCCTTGAGGAGGCACTAGAGGGGAGAATGCTGAACTAGCTCTCAGCCATCGTGAGCAATACCTCCAGTCCACTCCATGAGACTCTTCTGGCACAGAGGAGTGCCTTAGGTGAAAGGCTCATCGCCCCAAGGTGTATGAGGGAACAGCTTTTGTGCTGCTTCATTCCTGCTTGCATTGAGGCTTATAACACAGCCCTAGACTGAGTCTGCTAGCCATTACAGTTTATCCGTGGACATCATTTTTTATAATGTCAATCTTAAGTTTTGTACATTGTTCCTTATCGGTTCGCTCATCCGTTAATTTTTTCTATTCACATGTACATAAGTACATAAGTACAGATCACATCTGTAGATTTCATTTTTAAACTGAACGTTTATTCATTTAAAAAAAAAAATGTACCTTTATTTATTCTGTCCCTTTTTCGTTTGTCTGTTTTTGCCATAAGAATCTGAGCTGATGTAAAATCCCAATTTCCCTTCAGGGATCAATACGATTCCATCTCATCTTCCTCATCTCTCATAATATAAACAGATCATTTACAGGAACAGATGCACAGGCAAATACAGGTATATAATATACAATATAATGTTTAAAAAAAGTGAGCGTGCGTGCATGCGTGAGTGAGTGAGAGAGAGAAAGTGTGTGTTTGTATGTGTGGCTCAAGGTTAGAAGGTTGCTGGTTCAAATCCCACGGATGACAGAGTTTTTTCACTTTTGCATCTTTGACCCCAGTTGCTCAAGGCTCGAGCAGACCCTGCTTTCTTCGCTGTACGAAGTGGGTGCAGGTACGTGGAGCAGGCATGGGCTCCGACTGCAGACTCACCCTGTGGCCCGGGGGGAGGCCCGGATCGCACACCACGGCTGACACCATTCGCACCAGCAGGTCCTGCACGGCACCCATGCTGTCGCCCACATTCAGCAGGCCCTCCTGCAGCACGCCAAGGCCGGGCACATCCATAGCCACGTCGAAGCCCAGAACCTTCCCGAAGCTTCGCAGGAACTGCATCACCATCAGGCAGTCAGAGAAGGAGCTCCCAGGAAGCACTAGGCCTGGGATCCGTGACAACTCAGGGAGAGGCTGGATGACAAGAGATTCACAAAGGCTGTCACCCATACTGCCAGTTAACCTTAATTACACCTGCCTGTGCTTCTTTCATTAAATATTTTCCCACCGAGTGGGGAATTAACTTATAAATCTACCTTGAACTTATAAAGAATTTCCCAAACAAATACTCTCTATAAAATCCCACGTTATTCCAGAAATTTTTCAATTATTCCAGCCCCAGGACTCCTAAAAATGCAGGGGCCACAAAGGGACAATAAGCTCCAATAAACTCAGTGCGAATGCTAGGATTTCACAACCATATTTATCCTGCCACCTGCAGCCACTTGAGGGCAGTATTCCGTACAAATATCCTGCGTGTGTGTGTGCATCAAAAGGCGAAAAGATGCCCTCTTGTAACAGTCTGTCAGAATGCAGCCTAGGAATGTGGCCTGGACATTAATAAAGTATTCCTCGCATTCAGAACAGCATACGGCTCCATCTGGGAATCTCAGGAGCGTCCCCAAAAAAGCCAGCATTCGGACACTTGGTTATTGACTGACTCCATCTCTTGTGCGGAGAAGGGGGAGGTGGCGCCCTCTATTGGCCACAAACATCATTACCTTGTGGTCTGCCAGGCACAAATCCTCATTGGGCTTCTTCAGCTCCTTGGCCATTTCTAGTTCCAGCCTGCGGAGTTCCAGTTTCCGCTCTTTGTTGATCCGCTTTTCGTCCCGTTTCTCCTGCTTCAGGCGCTCGCGCTCCTGCGGGGGCACGGAGGGGGGGTAGGTAGGGGAGGTCAGGTTGACAGGGGCAGCCCAGGTTTACAGGGTGTGCCACCGTACGAGGAATTACGTTATTACGGCTCAGCAGAATGCCGAGGGGCCTCCCGCGCATTCAGAGGGAAATCGCTTGGGGCGCTGCATTCTTAAGTTTCATTCAGGGCCCATACATTTAAATGAAAGGTGTGGGGAGGCGACGAGAAAGGTACGAGCCCCTAAGAGGAGGCAGTGGCTGACGCATAAATTACCTCTGCCTTCTTACGGGCCTCCATGGCCTTCATCAGCATCATGTGCTGCCGTCGCCTCTCCCGTTCCTGTCGGGGCAGAAGGACAAACGTTAGGGGCTAAAGGGCTCAGGGGGAGGGAAAGGGTGTGATGTCACTGCAAAAGATGACAGCTTAATGTAGCACATTTAGCAATGGGGGAGGGGGAGTAGGGGCAGACAAGTCACATTGACAGCGGTCACGTTTATGTATTTTAGTTGAAACTTAGAAGCTGATACAATGACAACCAATAAGCGAAAATAAGGGGGGGAGAAGGCAAGAGACATGTAGGAGAAGCATACTCTCGGAGACGGGATCAGTCGTGATGCTTCTGGATAAGCTGGCAGGTAGGAAGTGGATAGGGCTGCCTGCTATAGACTGGTTAACGTACGCTACCGAAAGGTCAGGGGGAAAACTTTATTCGCTGGTACAGTTCAGCAACAGGAAGTATGTGCCTTCTAGTGGAAAAATATGAAGCCAATGGAAATCGGAGAAGGTAATGAGAAAATCTCAGCGTCCAATGGCCATCTCAAGGGCCAGAGGGGCAAATGGGTTGGTGTCTGAAGGGGATTTTTCACTCAGCGAGTCCATCACATTAACTGGACCTGTGTGACAAGCTGGTACTTAGGATTTTAGAATTTAGTAATCAGTGGTCATTGTCGACACACCGCAGCACACAGCGCACAACAACGAAATGTGTCCTCTGCATTTAACCCATATGTGACATAGCGGGGGGCAGCTAATTCAGCACCCTGGATGTAGTACCTTGATCAGGGTACCTCAGTGGTGCTTTGCTGGTCGGGGATTTGAACCAGCAATCTTTCAAGTACAAGTGCGCTTCCCTAACCATTAAGCCACCACTGAACTACTTTTAATAATTCCAGGTTCTCCGGGATACCACTATGATCTTATCCAGAATATATTAGACCCAATATGGCATGGCTTCATGGCAATGCTGAAATTGCCCGTTTTCAGCTGATCGGGCCTCGAATAAAAAACAACGGGGGGTGGGGCAGACAAAAATCTGATAAATGAAAGAATGCTTCCTTGATCATATGATCTTTTTTTTCTTTGGTAACGGGCCGAACAAGCAGGCGGGAGAGCAAGAGAGCTGCCATGGGTAATGGACAAAAGGGGGGGGGGGGGGCAGATGGGTACAAAGTGCAAATGCCCGCCCCCCCCAGACTCCCAGAAAACAAGCACTTACAATCAGCAAAGAAACAAATACGAAACGTGATGAATGTTACATGTGCTTCCAGACTATGGGTGTCTGTATTATGGGCTTTGGCGCAATTCGCTAGCAAGTGAAGATGCCCGGCTTCTTGGCTTAAAAATTATTTTCTAGGGGGGTCCCTGAGGTCCCCCCCAGGAACACAGACAGCAGATGCAACTTTGCTGGAAAGCCATGCAGAGAAATGTAGTATGACAGCAGCCAGTGCTATGCTTCACGCATTGCTATGACAACCAGATCACAACCAGTTCACGATGCGGTGTTAGATGTACGAAAATAAACATACCCATACCATATCTAGTCTATGCCTCTCCAACTCCTGGTAGAAAGAGTTGGCAAAGTATTATGAAACAGAAATCACAGAGTCATAAGAACAGGGTTCATAAGAACAAAACAAAAAAAAACAATCAATCCCAGAGGTAACCCAGTCCCCAAAAGCACAGAACATAAAAAAGGGAAACAAGAAATTTAATAAAGCACTGATAAGTAGTTAGAGAGCCCCCCTTTTTCCAAAAAAAAAAGGTTTAAACGGAATTAGAAAATCTGTTTCTTTAGCTCCATGCTACAGGTGCATCTGGAGTGGCTGGTGCTCACCTGATGTTTCAGGATGACAGCCTGCTGCCGTCGCATCTCCTTCTCCTTGAAGCAAAAACAGAAGAATGAAAAATCTCATCCTCGACGCAAACACACATTCATGTTCTCTCCTTTTACAAAAAAAAAAAAGAACTGATACAAGTAGCCAGTTCAATTCCTACATTCACATCAGCTAAACCTGGAGGCGTACAGCCGAAACGGATCAAAGCTAATGTGACAGGAATTCATCTCTTTCTCTGTTAAGACGGAGAAGGTCCATAGTTAAAATAAGTTATAAAATTTAAATTTAAAAACCGATGAGCAAACAATAGATGTGCAAGACAGAGGTTCATGAATCAGCATTACGTGGGTATCAGTTCTCGTTCGTACCACTCAGTTGTCAGATCATTGCCCCGAGTCTTTACGGCCCATCTAAACCGACCTTTGTTCGCTTCTCAGCTTCCAAAATTTTGGCATTTGCTGCTTCTTCCTTCTTCTTCCGTTTAGCCTGTGCATGCAAAACAGGTCTTCAGGTCACGCGAAAGAAGCAGTGAACTTCAAAATATCTCATTCGACAACGACAGACAGACACAGGAAACAGAGCCACAGGAGACAACAGGGAATCGAGACCGAAATGCTATTACTGGTTTACCTTAACATGTATATTCGATGTGAGGATTTTCCTTTAAACTATTACATACTTTAAGGGTATACATATACAAAAACGACAGGTCCTAAATTAATGTCATGGCGAAACATTTAAAACAAACCACAGGAAGAGCTTCACCACAATACATAAATCATTCTGCCCAAATACATTTGAAAAGACAGGCCTGTACAGACACAGGACCTGCACCACCTGTTAGAGACTATATAGATTTGGGATCTGTATAGTTATTTTAATGTCAGTTAAAAATGAGTATGATATGTTAATGTTTAGTGGGATTCATGATATATTATACTGTCTTCAGAGCAAAATGACAATGCAAAGATAGTCTGCAGTAAGACCCCTTTGGGATCTAGCACAGGATGTGAAACTTAACTAATGTCTTATGCTTTTCTTAAAATCTATTTTGATCCTTAAATGGGGGAGACAGGTCTGAGCATTACCCCAAACCCCCAACCATCGGGTCATAAAATACCAAACTGAGAAACAGATAATATGCAATGCATTATGTGGAATTTAAATATGTAATTACAAACTGCAAGAAATCCTGTTAGGACTAGTTTGCCAGCCCTGTCAACTCGATTTTTTTGACCCACTAAAACACTTTGCCATGTTTACAACTAAACTATCACTATTGTTCGATGGGGGAAAAAAAACATTCTCTTTGCATAATTTAACCACAGTTTGAAGGGGTAAAAGCAGAATTAATACTCATTGACAGCCCACAGATAATAATTCAGCTTTAGTCCCATGTAAAATTACGCAGAAGGCCTAACCCGAAACAGGACAAGATGATATAAAAACGGCCGTATCCGAAAGTGCCCTCCGCCCCCGTTTCAACTCCTGCAGAACCTACTTCAAGAATCTGCTGAGCACGGACCTCCTTCTCCATTCTGATCTGCTGAATCCGCTTGATTTTCTCCTTCAAAAAATAACATAAAAAGAGTAGGAGAACTATCAGTCAGAAGTGTCATCAATCACATTATTCCAGTCCTGAATACGAGTGTCACACTGCTTGAATAAACGTGGGGGGGCAGCCTCATGACACTGGAAGCATACATAAGAATAAAAATGTTCTATATACAAATGCTTTTTTCACATCATCCTTTAGACAGCAGTGCTGGTGTGTGACTGTGTGTGTTCTTGTGCTGTGAATAATGCATGTCCACCCTTAACATACCTGCACATGTGTTTAAATAACGTATATTATTTATGTACATACATCATATACTGTGTGTGTGCATGTGTGTGTAATATTATATATATATATATATATATATACACACACACATACACACATACACACACACACGTATAAAACAAACAATGAAATATGTAGAACAATAGCTTCCCAGGTGTATCCTTTGCTTATATATTTTACTTGTTTATCTGATGGTTTTATCCAAAGTTACTCACAGTACAGGGAAGAGCTACAGTTTATATACACTACCGGGGATTTGAACCCATGACCTTTGCATTGCTATGCCTATGCCTTTACCTGCTGCTTCAGTATCTTGATCTGCTCCTTCTGTTTCCGCTTCTCCTCGGCAGCCATGATTGCTGAAAAAGAGCACAGAGGTGCCAGTCTGCGGCTTGGTGCACGGTTGGAGGGCAACATTTTCACTGGGGAAAGGTGGCGGGCATACCTTGTTGCTTGCGAGCTTCTTTGGCTGCCCGCGCCAGGGCTTGCTTTTCAAGTTTGCGCATTAGTTTGATTTGAGCTGCTTGCCGGGCTATTTCTGTTGGCAAATGAGGAGAGGAATAGTTAGCTCAGCCATTAGTCGCAATTCACAGAGCATCCAACAGGGCGCCGTTCACCTTGGGCTTCCAGTTTCCGGAGGAGCTTGGCATCAGTGGAGCTGGGCAGCTCGCCCTCCCCTACGTTGGGGGGCCGGCCTTTACGGCGCCTTGCTCGTGACCCATCCACCGACTGCTGTTGGCCATCCAGGTTGGGGGGACGCCCTCGGCGACCCTCCATCGCCATTACGCGAGGGAGAAGTTCCTCCTCTGTCAGCAACGTCCACTGCAAGCCCTGAACCAAGAGACATGGGGGGGTAAGGGTTCACAATAAGGCGCTTCACAGCCCACTCCAGCAACTTACCCCCCTCCCTCCCTGACCATGGGAGACGTCCAAGAGGAGGCACCTTTCAACAAGACACTATGCATCCAGGCTGAATCACCTATTATCCTCAATATACTTTACATCTATATTTCATTCTTTATACTGTTCTGCCAAGACACAAAAACAGTAACAGAGAAGAATAGAAAAGTAAACTTTGACAGGCAGGCACTTTTATTTAACGTTCTGCCTGGTCTCTTCCATTCCCAGTGCACGCTAAAGCTTCCCTGTCCAGTGCCTCTGAGTTCCACTCCCTCTCATCTTTAGGACAGCATTACACAGTTTACCTGCAAAAGCAAACTGATTCAACCATCGCTGTACCGCAAATACGGGTCGGAACTAAAGGACGGGGTTTCTGGAGTAGCGCTCCTCTTACTGGGGGAGAATAAAAAAAGAAACTGAGAATAGATATAAAAACATTCACCTGGGGTCCATCTCTGGCTTCATAGAAGTCACCAACCCTTAATTTTGCAATGAAGCTAAAATTATCGCGTGTGATGTCAGTTATTCCATTTCTGGATAGATACTACAGAAGAGAGAATAATGGCTTTGGTGAGACAAAGATTTTCAGGGTTCAGGCAGAGTGTGACACTGAAAGCAACCTAATAGGTTTTTAGGCCCAATTAAAATGGCATGGTAAGCTAGCAAGTTCCTCTAGTAACCCTAGTTCAACTACCCTTAACCAGTTCCGGTGCCAATGGACGGGTCCTTCTTCGAGGTTACCTTCACGACATCTGGGTATTGACGTAGCTTCTTCCCACAGGGGGCGTAGTACGCCACGTCGCTCTGGAGGCGGCCGTTGAGGTTTTGGATTCGGGTTTCCCTCCGCCACCTGGGTGGAGACACGCTAATGTCATACAACACTCTGGCAGGAAGGACTCTCCATTTCAGCTCACTAGCAGACAACATCAGCCAGCCATGCTGAACTCTCAGTCTGACCCTGCACCTGTTTATCGATATTCCCTCAAGCTATCTAGCTTAAGTACCTGTCTATTGGGTACAGGACAGCTTTCTCTCTCACTCTCCAAGCTGTAGCCGCGCAAACTTTTCTCCAAACACACACAACAGTATCTACTAAGGCCTCCTTTGTAGACGCCAGTTTTTAAGCAACATATAATGTTCATAACAATACCTTTACATGAGAAAACACCAACTAAAGTTATACTTAAACATCGAGAACCCGTTTTTTGTTATTAACACAGGACACGGTCACAAACTGGATATATTTCACTGATGAAGGCCTCATTGCAGAATTCCTGGCTCTTTGGGTCTCTGGGACAATGTCAGTCAGCGTTTATCTTGGGGCACTTTATCTCCACCCAGATGTGATTCAAAACGCAACACCTGAGACTGGCTCCATGCGACAAAAGACAGGCGTGCCTCTTGCCTCCCATTCTGGCGAAAACGACGGCCGATGACTCAGGCGAACGGCCCTGATTCAAGTGGCCTCATGCGAGAACAAGTTCAGTGGAAAGAGAGAACTACCAATCCCAGCAGAAGTCTTTACAGTGGCAGTGAATCGGTCAAAGACTGTATACTGTGTCCATCCAATGAAAACCACGCATGTATACTTTATGACAATTACAGCAGGACTACACCTATAAGAAATAAGAACATAAGAAATTTACAAACGAGAGGAGGCCATTCGGCCCATCAAGCTCGTTTGGGGAGAACCTAACTAATAGCTCAACCTTCCACCTCCATTAATACCCAAGCAGATCATCTCCTATGTCCCTCTGTCTAATGATAGTGTTTGACATTTAAGTGTCCAATGAAAAGGTGTTTTATGGAGTCATCTATTTAAGTAGTATTTATGTTTGCACTAGTTAACATTTGTATTCACAACAGTCTTTTACACAATGACTTTATATTGCTAATTTTTAGAAACTCAATGGCATGGGCTAGATAACTAACATCACTGTTAATTGTGAATAGAAAGTGAGATTAGTTAGTGTGTTGCTGACACTGATAAATCTACCTCATCGACAACAATCCACAAAAGTCCATTTAAAACATTAAACCATTCGCTGACAGCTGCTTAACTATAGGTTTCTCTCTCTGGTGCTAAGGGTGTCTCATTATGTAATTTTAGGTTAATTTTGTAAAGTAGTTTCTGAGAAAATGTTTTTTTTTCCATGATCCTGAAAAAATGGATTTTTGGAGATACATGTTTTTTCATTGGACAGCAGCGATATGCAGAACTGGAACATATTTCCTATCCGTGGTGATGGAATAGGATATTTATGGAAATAATACTGCCAGGCCCCAGTTCTGAGAGCTGCCAGTGATTTGGTCCAGACAGGAAAGATCAAGAGGCTAGCTGTTAAAACTGACCGCAGCTGTGACTTCTGCTCCACCCAGCCTGGGAGACCAGCCATCATTGCACCTGTTTGACCTGTAGTTCCACTGGTAATGAAACTCATCTGAGTGAAGCTCTGCAGAACCTCTTCTTCACCCACCCCCCTAGAAATCGAACATCGCCCAACATGAAAGGGTGTAGGTCTTCAAGGTGCTCAGATGCCAACTGAAAGCTTTCGGCTGCTTATAAAGAGACTGAGAAAAATATGCTAACGCTAACGTCCTAGGCCTGCGCCGATTGGTGATGCCTGTAGAGCGTATGGCCGGCTTCCTTGCTTCATGCATGACTTGCAAGATGTTTCTCTTGCACTCGCAACCTACTTATGAGACACGATCACAAGGAACCCTGAAATCCTGACCTCTGGAAAGTATTCCATCATCGGCTGGGGTGCCAGTGTCAAACCCTCACCACATCACCCGCTAGGCTATTGAACCCAGCCTGCAACTCCGACAGGTCATGGGGCAAGGAGGGATGGAACTCCATGATAACATACCCTAGTTCAAGAGGTATCCTCAGCTCCTGCTCGTCCACTCGCCGTCGTTTCGCAGATCCTGTGGATGGGGAGGGGTACTGTTTAAGTCCAGGACATGGGCAAATGCAGGGAAAGCTTCACTAGCTCAATGAGATCTATGGGACCATTCTTAGAACAACTGTTTGTAATATAGCTCAACTTCTGGTAGACAGAACCTTCCGCCTCCATTAATACCCAAGCAGATCATCTCCAAATGAGAAAGGAAGTCCAAATATTAGCTACACACAAGATTTTCACTAGATTCTCACATTAATGGCCGCACCACACTGATCTGAGCCACTCTCTGCTTCTGTTAACTGCAACTTCTTGGCATTTTTTGGTTTCTTTCTCACAAAACATGTATAGATTCCAAACTGACGGCCAATTATAGCTTAATCCATAATCCACATGGCGTTCAGAAGCCGGGCAAAGAGGCGTTGGCTTGATTTATACGCTTATCCCATAAAGCATTCCAATGTGCCCCAGCACAGGAAAAAGGAATCAAGCGCAATCTGTGGAGAGGATGAGCCCAAATGTCTCTCAAGTTTCAAATTCGGGCGATACGTCACAGGGTTGCTGGGAACTGCGATGGTGGCTTCAGTCATCGACTCATCACATCAACGGGCAGGTTTATGTACGTCAGCCAATATGCCGTCACCAGAAGGGAAACACAGACAGCATATGGCTCAGTGGTTTAGGATGCCATACCTGTGATCAAAAGGTCCCTGGTTCAAATCCCAAAGTCAGCAGAGTGACTTCACCATTGGGCCTCAAAGCAAGGCCCTTAAGCCCCCTCTACTCCAAGGACACTGTCTGACCCTGCTTTCAATTGCACGTCACTTTGGATAGGAGTGTCTGCTGAATAGATTAATTCAAAGTGGGTCAGTGGAAAAGCCCGGTTGGGTCCTGTATTTTGATATGCTGAAATTGATGAGGGAGTTCTTCTGATTGCCAGAGGTAATTGCAAACCTACTCTTTTCAGTTGTGAAGATTCCAATAGGTTCTGGCAGGTAAGCACATTGACTGGAGGAAAAGTGGAAAATCTGACCCAAGAGCTTCAGATTCAACTTATTTTTCTGACCAGGAATGTCACACAAAGAGTTTTTTGAGAAAAAAAGTATATATTCCTTTTTTGCCAACCTACTACTCTGAAATGATCAATTAGCACTGAAATTGTCAATTGATATGCAACATTGTTTCAACTGCTTGACCAAAAATATTGGTCAATTTCACCTTAAATTTTTTTGATGGAAGCCTAGAAAAAAACCCACTAAACTAGTTACCAAAAAACAAGATTTGCAACAGAATCACACAATCGGCAGCAAAAACCAGCTGCGGAAATGTGTAAGGTCCCCACTCATTGAGTCGGGGGGGGGGGGGGGGTACCCCACCAGCCAACTCAAAATAAAGGCTAAAGCTATTAACTTTAAAAATTTGTC
>JAODLD010000001.1:44755263-44765468 GCA_026781065.1 Mormyrops boulengeri
CCCCCCCCCCCCCCCCCCCCCCCCCCCCCCCCCCCCCCCCCCCCCCCCCCCCCCCCCCCCCCCCCCCCCCCGCACGGAAATGGAATAAGCAGTCAGCTCTGTCTAAAGCTAGGATAAAGGAAACAGGGTTATTGGACTAGGCACTGTACCACCCACAAGAGCATTTATGCAACAAGAATTATCCTTTGGCAGCAAGGCTCTCAATTAAGACATTTTGCCTTTTAATTATGGTTGGGGAAAAAATACAAAAAAATTAGATAAATTACATTTCATTTAGGAATTCTATCCCAAACACCCCCACCCCCCAAAAGCATCAAATTCCTGGTTCACCTTCACCTTCCTCTTCACCCTCTTCTCCCTCTCAGAATCCGAGTCCTCGCTTTCATTGCTCTGATCTTCCTCATCCTCGTCCTCATCGTCATCCTCTTCCAGGTCCTCGGAGTCGCTGCTGCTCATCCCTTCGCTTGAGCTGTCCGAGGAGGTGCCCGACTCACTGTCACTGTTGCTGGAGCTCTCCGCCGCTTTCTTGTGGAGTTTCTGCAACAGAAATTTTTAAAAATGAATGAATAAAAATACTTAGAATGGAGACGGAGACAGGCTGAGGCCCCTCGGCTATGCAAACAGCTCTGGCGTCAGATGTCTGGAGCTCAGATATCCTGCCGGTTACTCAATGGTGAGGACATTTTCACACACCTTAGGTACAACCCTTGGGTGTTCCAGCCTGCAACCTATGAAACTCAATCTGTGAATAAACTCCATCCCCAGATTAGTGCACAAAGACATAGAAAGAATCCCGTCTCACCCTGTACATCACATTAGCCAGAATGACACATATGAAAGACTGTTAATTAGCAATAAATAACTTGTTTAGGATCACCAAGGTACTTGACATCTTGCAAAGTTAAAAGCTGCTATATAAGTGAGAGGACCTCAGTTTTGGCCCTTGTGGGCCATCTTTGGGCATGCCTGCCTGAAATGCCAGCTCACCTTGTCTTTAGATTTCTGACTGGGTTTCTGACCGGCGTTCTCCTTAGACATCTGGATTCCCTCCGTGCTGCCTTTGCGGCTCCTACCTCCAGTGTTAGCAGTTTTGGGCCGCTCAGGGGCTGCCTGTGGCAGAGGTGTGGCGGGGGCGGAGCTCCCTCCAGAGGAAGGGGTGGCGCCGTTGCCATTCACTGCTCCGTTCACCCCTGTGTTTGACATGAATGCAAAACCAGGATCATAAGACTGCAGTTCTGAGCCCCGCAAAATACATAATGACCAAAAGTCTGAATGCGAAAAAAGACAAAAACACGAAGAAATATGGAATTGTGGGAGATTTTGAAGGCATTTCAACAAATCCAGCATAAAATGAGCATTAATAGTCCACATCTTAACAGTAAAAGCCTACCAGCTGCCTCCTCTTCTGATTAATTAGATCTTACAACTCACTCGCCTCCACAGCTAATTAACTGCATTCAATGTGGTGACGTTTTGGCCATAAGAGTTCCACTGGTTTGTTAGAGCCACACACCTTTGGGAGTCTCCCGTCCGTTCTTGCTGGGGGTCCGTGACTGGAAGGTGCCAGACTCATGGTTCTGCACCGGGGGAGTGAACATGGGGGGCAGGCCAAGCAGAGGGGGGAAGAAGGCGGCTGCGCTCCGCCGGTGAGCCTCTGACGCTCGCCACCAGTCCACTGCTCGGGTAACAGAGGGGCAGACTGTATGAGAGGATCTACTGCGCCACCTGGTGGCTCCATACAACACCTACGATGTCTGAACTACACTCCTCAAATGCCTGCTTCAAGATAATTAATACATACAACAATATAACCACTCATTTAGCCAAATTAATTTAAGTAATGATCTGATGAGGGCTAATAAATAATGCATCTTATAGAGCAGAATGAAATACAGTAACATGAAAAATAAATATATACACACATATGAGCTTACCCAATGGGATACTGGATACATTTTCAAAACAATCTATCTCTGGCCTACATCTATACAAATCGATACGTTTTATTATACAACATGAGCAACAGTAATACTGAATGCTAAAAAAGTCTGGTCTCCTAAAATCTCAAAAGGTTGCCCACTATGAACTCAAGGACTCTTTTCACAAATATATAAAAACATTGGAGAGTGACTGTTTGGTAACCTGCTTCAATTCTGCCCAAATCAATGTGCAGTCAGAAAAGAGTGTGATCAATAATATCCATCTTCATTCTGAAATTTCACTCTTTGAATATAACCAAAATTTCTTATCTTTATGATACAATACTTCGGGGAAAAAATGAATACATTTACTCAAAATATGCCATTTAATGGACATAAATACACAATGTCAAATAAACATAAAATATAGGATGGTCCAAAGCAGCAGTGTTTTTATGTATAACATGCATAACCGCCATTCCTTAAAATACCGCTGGTTGCTCTACTATACGATACCTGACGACACAGTTCACCGTGAATGGTAAAAACTGGGTAAATTCATGGTAAATTCATGGTAACCGAGATTAAAATGAACATGGTATTCATAGATACTCAAAGATATTCATAGATACCCAAGTTATCCTTGAACAAACTGCTAATTAATTGGCCTGATCATTATTGTAGCCCAGCCCACTTCGGTCCTTCCTGCAGCGATTAAGAGCATGCTCACTCTCACCCGCCCCCCCCTCGCTTACCTGGAAAGGCTCCCAGCTGGGGGTGAGCGGCCAGGGCAGCGGGCATACCCAGTGAGCCCAGGCCTCCAAATTCAGACCGCCCTGAGCTGTTAGTGTGAAGGCCAAAGGCTGGATGGTTCACCATGGGGAAGGCACTTGAGACAGGGGAGAGGCCAAAGGACTGATCGTTGGCTGCCCGGAACAAACGCCCTGAAGGAAGCAGGAAAATACAAATAAAGACAGTGGGAGTGTTACTTAAAGGCGAGGGACACCGTGTAGCTAAAACGGCTCGTCTAAATAATTCATCTATACGTATGTTAAAGTTTAATATCATAACATCTCCCTATCGATTTTACAACCTCTGGTTAGCAAGGGAATGTTTTATGCATTATCAATAAAGACATTAGCTGCTAGTTAGGCATTCCTCCCATTCTGCTTGATCTGCTTAAACACATCTTGTGCAAATACGAAGCAGATTTGGGAATCTGGGATATCACTCACTGGGAATTCATCATGCATTTTTTACGAGCCGTACTCTTGTCGGCACTTAAATGCAGGAAAATCTGAGTACAAACACTCCTTTGCTGGTGCAGTTTTCAAGAGGTGATTTCGATTAACCAAGAAGAGTACCATTAAAGGCAGGACAGCTTATTCAGACATAAAGGGTCAAAATTATGTTGTTTATTTGTATTTACAACCTCGCGATGGGTAATACCGCAATCACAAATTATAAGTTAATGTAATTTCAGTGAAAGACACAGATAATCCCGAGGCTGGTCCTTAAGTAAGCCTTTAACCCTAACTGACTGACCCTACTTTCTCAATTGTACGTTGCTTTGAATAAAAGCATCTGCTAAATAACTAAATATAATATAATGTAAAATAATGGATTAATGAAGCCGGCATAAAGCATGTCTATGAATATTCAGCTGACAAAGTGTAAACTTTATACCTGAAAAGTCGGATTCCTGTGCCATGCCCTTTCTCCTAAGCACTCATGGTCGGTCCACTTCTTAGACTGTCACAGTAATCATTATACGTTTGTTTTTTTTTTTTTTATATTAAAAAGTCTATTTTTGTATGGCGGGACGTGGTGGTGTCTGAGGAGGTCACAGAGCCCCACAACGAGTTTTTAGAACCTGGCAGTGGGCGGGGGGTGGTATCAAACGTCAAGTTAAAGCTACAGTGTTAATCAACGCATAAAGACAATAAGCGTGCAGGACATAGTCCAAACATTTCCATATGCCATATCTTAAAGTGATATCTGTTTACTTTGTCCAAGCATATTTGTCTAGTTTATCCCCCTCCCCACCAAGGCTTGGCAAGACTGCAGAGTATGGGGGGGAAGCAAAATTTTAAAGCAGTCAGATTACAAAGGCCCAGGTGACAGAAGCGCTAAGCTACCTGACAATGCACCTCCTTGTGATGCTGGCATCTAGCTTCAAAATAACGCAGAGTGGGAACTGGGAAGGCGAGGGAGAGCCTCCCTCTGGCATTTCCATCTTACAGTCAGACACTGGCCTGCAAATTGCCTAAAGTATTTCTGTGGTAGCCTTTGATGGAGCATGCTACAAATACATGTCATTTTTACATTTAGTTGTCCAGAAGGAAATTTACTATCCTGCAGTTAATATCATTTAATGCTACTAATGGAAAAAAAACAAACTGTTAGCTGGTTATACATTAATTGTCTTCATTCTCTTCATTTTAAAATGTAACGAAACCCATTAACTACTTAAGAAATAAAACACTGTATGCCTATAAAATTTACTGGATTCCTTGTTTGAAAAAATTCTTGGGCTCTATTCTGATATACCGAGGGACTGTAATCGGATCTGGAAATCACCTTTTTGTCGTTTCAATATATCAGAATTTATAACTATATAAAATCAATTAATGCAAACGCACAATGAACAATGCATTGCTGCCAAATGCAGCACATTTCCCAATCGAATATTCATTTTCGTTCTTCAGACAATGCGCACCTTCGCTTGCATTTGTTGGAAAGTGAATACCAAGCAAAATGAGAATCATTTCAAATCCTGCCCTGACCACGAGCATCTCCGCAGAGGCCCAGAATTTGTAAAGGCTGATATCTTTTTGCTTATGAAGCTGTTCATTTCAAACCCTGGAGGACCAACTACAAGTAACTGGCATGAAAGGAGATGGAGAGAAAAGGAGGCGGTAGGAATGGAGTCCCTGATTGCCGACAGGAGGGGAAAATTTTCTTCAAGAGATACAAAGACGCTTCATTGTGCTGGCTTCATGCCCGTTTACATACAAAATGGAAAATCTACACTTTGAATCTAATTATAATAAGCTGAATATTTAGAGGCTGGGCCCTGAAAGTCGGCCCGTCGATACAGAGATAAACGAGTGAAAGTATTACCCAAAAGGCCAGCTTCTGTTTCCATAGCACTGTTGCCCAAGTAACAAGGAATGACATCTGCAAGTGCCTTTTTAATATTAATGCGTTTCAAGCCGCAGAATAATTAAAATCAGACTTTCAAAAAACAGCAGTAGAAATAGAGGATAACATGATACTTTCTGTACCTCACAATCGAACACTTGCCCTCAAAGTTTTTTCTTTTTTTTTTGTAAGGTTGTATGTTGCAGGTAAGGGGTGTCGTCACAGCCAAATGGGCGGATGTGTTAATGAAACTACTGGGCACAAAAACAAATGGGCAAACACACAATCAACTTTCTTTATAGGTATTGTACTATATACAGTTTTTGCACAAGCCACTGATCTATCACTTTATGGTGGAGCTGTAAATTTGGGATCATATCTGACATTTACAGTATGAGTTTTGTTTTGTTAGGCCTGCATCTGTAAATGTGTCATCATGATTATGTTTTGCCCCCTAGAAATAAAATTGCAGACTGCATAATTATATTGCTCCAACAAAGGAATTGTATTGGCAAAAATTATATATATTTTACATTATTAGTCCTCTGTATTTCATCTATGTCAAGTGTAACCTTTTTAGATTGAGGTGCAGTAGAAATTTTACAGTTTCTGTCCTTGTATCCATTGGTTGCCCAAGATGGAAAAGCATCGTACAAAGGAAATTACAATGCTGTTAAATGTTTTAAGAGAAAATTGAAAGATACAAACTTCAGGTGAGTACACTTCTACCCAAGAAAATTAGTGTAGACTAACCAATTTCTCAAAAAACTGGAATAGGGTTGATTTGAAAATACCACCAAAATACTTTACACCGCACTATATTGTCTTGAAAGGGTCTGGACACCAGACATAGAAATTGTTGTTGGATTTGACTGCTTTGTAGAAACTATTTTATTTACTCATAGAAGGTAATCATGTTGAACAAGTTGTTCCATACAGGGTTATAAACTTAAAACCATCAAGACCAAAAAAAAGTCTCCCTCCTCTTAATTAAAAATGTCTGTATGCTACGGCTTACCATTTTCATAACTTTAAGACTTAAGGTATGAGTCGTATGACTCAAGTTGCAAGGGTAATCCCTTCCTTATAGGTCTTGACCTGCACATCTACATCTGGTGCAGGGATTATTTACATTAACATTTTACACAGTTAGCAGACACTTTTGTCCTAACGACATACAAATAGGCAAACAGCACAGTGCAAACATACGGCTGTCAAATGGGCATGAAGTGCGGCTAGGCTGAGCTTCCAGTGAATAACCAGATGTAAGTGTATGCAGGAGCTACACAACAAGTTCTAACAAAGCCAGAACATAATAAGGCTATTCAAGGACCAGAAGAGCAACATAAAGGCATTCATGGGATATAAAGAGGCATCAGGCTAGTAAAGAAATTAATGTTTTATTATTTCTTATTTTTCTATTATAATGTTTTACTGTGATTCTAAAACAGCTGAAAATTACCCATAAAAGGTAAGCACATAACACTTAAAATAATAAATTATGCGTACATGCAGCACTTGTGCTGTACAGGTGGGGTATAAATGTGGCACGAGAGCAGAGACGATTGTCCTTGTAAAGTCTATTTATTTTGGATACTTGAATTTGAATTGAATCACAGATAAAACTGTATATATGTTTTTTTATTAGGCTGTAAGGACCTGAATTTGCCGCTGCACAAACACGATATGTACTGGGAAGAAAAATGTGTTTGTATTCCGAAGAGTTAAGGTAGCGGTAGGGAATGATTCAATCACTGAAGCGAAACTGGGAAGCGTTATAAACATCTGAGTGGGAGTATTTATATGATGCTGTTCAAAAGGGGGAAATATCAGAGGAGGAATAACTCAATCTGCTTTACTTTTAAATCTTCAATATAACCCCCGAGTCGGCAGCGTTCCTTGGCATTTAATTCAGCGGCAAAAACCGAAAACAGCTTATCTAGAAAAATCAGAGAACACGTACAGAGCGCGGGCTAAAATGCATAATGTATGAGAGCGGCGCTAATGGGTTATTCATTGTGCGAGGGGGGATACAGGATATGTTTTTTGGCTTTCCGTATCATAAAAGGGATGGGATGAGAAGCGAAGGTGGGGTGGGGGGGAAATAAATCAGAGTTTGGAAATTTGCATGTTATTTTCTGGTCAGGGTAATCTGACGGCTAACGCTCGGACAGCGCTCGCCGCATAATGGCTCCGGCCACGATTAATATTCCGGGAAAACGGCGGACATTAGCGGCCACGAGCTGACGGGGCCCGGGGAGCCGTCGGGAGACATCTGCGAGGCCGCACGTCTTACAAAGGGGCCCCTCGCTCTCTCGCTTCCTTTTTTTTTTTTTTTTTTAATTGTTTGGTATTCATTAATGCGACAGCTTTTCAATTTCCACCCCCAGCTGTCAGAAAAGTGGGACGAAGGTGCGTTCTCGGGCCGAGTCGTACCCACGTAATTAACACCGGGAAGATGCTCCTGCGAGTCTCAAAAACGACAATTTAACCAAAATATTTTTAACCTGAGAGCTCGGCTAGAGAGGAGAGTAACAAAAATGTCTGAGGAACCGCTTGAATTATCTAGAGCCCAGTGGTATTTTATTGTGAAAAGTCAACAAAATACAAAAATATATTTATCATTCCAACGACAGGAGAGTATTTCTGGGTCTTTCTGAGAAGGCGCTGATTCTGAGGATGCTCTCGGTTTGTTTACAAATCTCAGGTCAGGACACAGCCTGTTTAATATCACATGAGGGTCCATGGGCCACAAGCGTGAGAAGCGGGGGGGGGGCATTGTCCTTACCGCAGGTGTTGAGGGGGGACCCGAGGGCGGCGGCGGGGGCCAGGCTGGGCTTGGAGGAGGGGGCCAGGGAGGAGGCGGCGGTGGGGGGAACGCTGTGCATGGAGGGTGGAGGCCGCTCCCCTGGCTCCATATCTGTCAAACACAATCCAATCAGGGCGCTTAGAAACGAGAAAGAGAAAACGGGAAAACACACACACACACACACTCCACTGAGAGTCACGCTTCACGTCTGGATTACCCCTGCAAGATCGCAGCGCATAACGTTAGCCATTTGCCTTAAAACACACAAACAACAACTGGATGCAACTTTCTTCAAAGACAATATGCTAAAAACATGGGGGTTTCAGGAAGACAAAAGACACCAAGTGCGGTGAAGCGACTGTAGAGAAAATGGGGCGGCCACCAAACACGCACCAGGGCAGGCCTGTGCAGCCTGCAGTGACAGTGACCAGTCCTTCTGGTGAATGGACCCCCCCCAAAAAAAAATGCCTGTTCAGCACTCAGATTAAGCCCCAAAATGACTACTTCATTTGCTTTGTTATTTTGATTTTTGAGGCAGTACTCTGCACACCAGTTAAGTTATCCCTCATCTTGGAGTTCACCCAGACCACATCCCAAATCCTAAACAAGGCGCAAACCCAGATCTTCCTGTACAGCTCCGCTGGCTTTGTTATCGTATCAATATGCCTAAACAATCTCTAAACCTCCCCCACAACTGCCCTCTGCAGCAGGAGCTGATTAAATCTGGGAGACGGAACCGTCCCGTGAATATCAAGTAACAGCTCCCACCAGACAAAATATGCACTAGGAGCGGCCTGTCTCCTCCCTGCAGATGAGGTCCGAGCCGATTGGACCTTAGCTGAAGTTGTGCTGTTGCCACCAATCAGATTATGCCATGTCAGAGAGGCAACATCTGCTATACAACGTACAGGTGCTAAAGTAATCAGAAAAAAAACAGTAAATATATAAAACAAAGACAGATACACATGCAAGGCACAAAAAAAATACATTCCAATATCCACGTGTGTACACATGCACAAAAGCATCTCCACACACCTTGACAATTCATGGGGATTTCTCAACAGGCCGCACACTGCTGTCTTGCACTGTGTTAAGTCATGAGGAAATTATTTCCTCTTGAGCAACTTATTTTCACTCCATTTGAAATCAAATCTGTTTTTTTCTCAGCTCCCCAGTTATCTCCCTCTCAAAAAGGAAAAAAATACCCCCCCTGTAGCTGGGAGGGATGTGGAAATAAATAGGTGCTCTCAGACATATTTCAGAAACCCAGAAGGGCCTCAAGAAATAAATTTGACTAGGGGGAAAATTCACACACAACAGTAAATTACAATAATAATGCATTTCGGTATTTAAGAAGCCGATTGGCTTAATTATCAGGAATTAAAATGGGTTTAGCATCAGAATTAGCTTGATTGTAACGGTAATTAACATCACAGCACAGTAGTAGCTATACTGCGTGATGTATAATCTTCGCACGCGATTAAATTAATTTGACTTGGGTGTGCAACCAATCTTCAGTCACTGACAGCATGCGGGGTGCGGAACACGCAGTGGAGCCATTACAAACAGTGGTCTGCGGGAGGGGACCATGCTAATGGAGTAGGAATGATTTATAGGGCGTGTGAGTCCAAAGTCACGACGACAAATATTACTCTAAACACAACACAATGCAGCTGCCATACAATAAAAAGAGCCCCCCCCCCCCCAGAAAAAACTGTCAATATTAGGATCTGTGTTTTCTCTAGCAATGTGTTACACACCTGAAATGCCACTGATTACTTAAATGCCAAGGGGGCATTATGTGGCTGCTTATAGGATAAATGTCACTCCTCTGCCTCTGTATCCCGTGCTTGGCTCGGAGATCTTTTATTATCTTATTTTTGTTGTATTCCGAGTGGGGCCGGCTGGGCTTCCTTATTATCCGCCTCTGTAACAGATGGCCGATGCCGACAGCGATAATCCCGCAACAGAGTCATCAGCACGGATCAGCAGTAATCAGGGTGCAGACACAATGTCTTTTTCGACTAATGGAAGGCGTATTATATGGAGGGCCGTGACCCCATTCAAAGTCAGGGAGCTGCCACGTGACCCCCCCCCCAACACATTACCCGGCTGGGCCTGCTTACACCCATGTACTGACCACACTGGTACCGATGTGCGGATCTTATTTTTTATATATACAAAAAATATATACAAGATATCTATGTGTTCAAAAGAATACATGAGAAATTGAGATATGTGAACAACACCACGAAAGTGAAACAGATTCACTCCACCCCCGCAAATGAAGAGGAAATGCAGTGCCTGAACATGTGGCTCAGCAACGCCCCCTA